>OX424559.1:4020696-4620696 GCA_949152475.1 Terebella lapidaria | reverse complement strand
CACTTTAAAACATTACCTTATGCAGAATTTGAGAGCTATTTATCATGCATGCACCACCAGTGACGTCATCAGCAGAGGCTACTTCTCAATGGCGCAATATAACACGCTAAGTTCCCTGGACTCTGTGCATTATGGTTGGTTTCACATGTTTGCTGGAACGCTTTTGTACAATAAAGAGGTGAATCTAACAAAGTAAAAGGACAACCGATTATTTTAGATGCATTTATTGCATTACAATGGTGTTGTGGTGTTTGGCTCAGGTGCCGTCTCCATGGTGATGAGAAGCTCGAGTCAGTGCTGGTCAGCTGAGGTCCGTATTTACCGGTCACTGGGTGGCCCTGTCGTTGGAGGATCACTCGTGGTTGAGGCGGCAGTTGGCTCTGGGGTTGTTGTGTCCTCACTCTGTCAATTTCGTGGATTGTTAGTCATTGGGTCAGTGGGATCGACAATAGAGTTGGGATAATTGTATCGGTATGTTTTCGCCAGACATATTTTGTTGTAAAACATCATGCGACAGTCTGATATGTTGCATAAGCAAATGATTGGAAATAGGCCAGGCCCCTGGATGGGCTGTAGGCGCAGCTGTGCAAAGGCGCTAATTGAATGCATGTAAGGTGCTTAAAACAGAATTAGTCACTTCCAAGCATTATATGAATAACTTTATATAAACGTGATCATGAATGAAATAATAGCAACATTATTGCATTCAATTTTGCGGCTACCCTGACAATCACTCCGTCGTAACCCCATTTGGTAATTTGTGTAATAGTCGCACGGCTCTCCGAGCGATTCAATGGCGTAATGATTGGAGTACGTCATATTGAACAGAGGTTAGTTGACATGAAAAGGCGTTTATATATTTCTCACCTGATCTGAGTCATCACAACCAGAGTCGGATGAGGAAGACGCCGGCGGCGGCTGTAAGAAGTATAACCATTCATTCAAAATGGGGCATGTCATCATATTATACTCATTCAACAGGTGGCAGCATTGTGATTGGGGTACATTTCCGGCGCCAAATCTCTAACGAAAATCGTCTGTAATCCATATGGACGTAAATGATGGCAGTTAAATCACTAATGTAATATTGATAACGCCACAAAATAAGATCAGTGACGTCATGTTTACCCCCCCCCCCTCCCCCCCCAAAAAAAACAGTGCTGCCAGCTGGAGATTGCAGATGTGTACTGAACATGCCCCAATGTTCGCAACATTAGGGACGTGCATATAATTGTATCGTATGGAAGCCCATAGTTGAAATGCGGAGAAAACACAAAATTGCCTTTTTTTCTTGAAAACAGAGACTATCAAGTTAGCACGTGGAAAGTTCAAAACAACCACGTTCACACGTGGAAATATATAACGCTTTCACGTTTGCACGTAGAAATTTCGATTCTATCACATTTATTGCTAGTGGAAAATTGTTGGGCTTTTATGTTCACATGAACAAAGTTTCATAGCTACCATGTTCATACGTGAAAACAGGCTACCAGACCTAAATATTTCCACGTGCGAACGTGGTAGCTCTGATACTTGACACTTGTGAAGGTGAAAACGTTATATCATTATGCTTCCACATGTTAACGTATTGGCTCTGAATCTTTCTACATGTGAACGTACGAGTTTAAAATATTTCCAAGCATTATAATAGAAGTCTAAATTCTTTCCACGTGCAAAATCTTTCCATGTGTAGACTCGAAGTTTCCATGTATGAACATGATGCATGCCCAACTTTCCACTCGCGAACTTGAACTGCTTCCACGTGTGAACATAATAGCCTAGGATTCCCTGCGTGCGCACATGGTAACTTATATATGTTCCCAGGTGCGAAAGTTATAGTGATTGTAGGTGTGAACCCAATAGTTTTAACGTGCTAACGCTGCGACCTTGAATGTTTACACGTGCGAAAGTGGAATCCTATAGTCTTTTTATTTGGTTTACACCGGGTTTTTTTGCCAATATTTTTTGCGATAATGAATGGTATCGTTCTATGTATCGTTTTACCCAATATTTAACATTGGGTAGATCGCCAACTTCTTGAATTTTTGCGATTGAAGTCTGAAATTCAGTGGGAAGTTTCCGTTTGACTCCCCGTTGAAGTATGCCAATTCATAGAACGATACCATTAAGAATCGCAAAAAATGTCATCGAAACCCGCTGTAAACCAGTTAGAAAAATTTCAGTATAAATGCACCCGCGTGCGAACTCTTACTTGGAAGAGACGGGAATTTTTCTGCTGATATCATATATTCGAGGAAATGTCATGTAGGATTCTTACGGTGCCTGTGATAGGACATGATGAAGAAAAAACCTACTTCGTTCGCACGAAGTACTAAGTCGTTTGCACGAAACACTAAGTCGTTCACATATCTATACATAGTATTCGAACATTGTAATAAGCCTATGAAATGATTGATCCTAATGTTACCAATTAACCCTTTAATTACCATAGTCAATTTTCAGGGTCCTCCCTATGTCCTAAATCTGGATACCCCTATTTACAATTATTAATCAACTAATAGAATAATGAATAGTCCATCGATACGTACAAATTTACCTCAAATAATAGCAGAAGACTGTATTCAGTAATATCTATTTGATCAAGATTATTTTAGATTAGAATGACCACATTTTTGCAAAGGGAATGGATGATTTAGAGCGCCATGTGGTGCTTATGGAGATATAAGGCACCAAATTTGGACTACCATGTGGAGCGCCATGTAGCGCTTGTTATTTAATGGGTAAGATGATGTAGGTGGGTTTGTCAACTATGAAACATTCCATCGTGCAAACGATTTACTACTTCGTGCAAACGACTCAGTACTTCATGCAAACGACTTAGTACTTCGTGCAAACGAAGTAGTACTTCGTGTGAACGACTTAGTACTTTGTGCAAACGAAGTAGTACTTCGTGTGAACGACTTGATTTTTCGTGCGAATGACCTAGTATTTCGAGGGGACGATTTAGTACTTCATGCAGACGACCTGGCTACTTCATGCAAACGAAGTAGTACTTTGTGTGAACGACTTAATTTTCTTGTGCGAATGACTTAGTACTTCGAGGGGACGATTTAGTACTTCATGTGGACGACTTGGCTACTTCGTGCAAACGAAGTAGTATTTTTTTTTCATCGTGTCCTATCAGGGGCACCGTAGATTCTTGATCACTTGTAAGCGTTTTTAATTTGACATAGAAACTCAGGATTTTCGAACAGTTTCACACGGAACAGTGCTAGTACGGAAAAAAAAGAACGAACAAAAAACTATAGGAAAATACACAGTTAAATTGCGTGTAACTCGTATAAATATTGTATATTATAATGATGAGAACCAAAATATTAAATATTGAGTCTTTGATGCCCTTGTAGCGAAAATATGTGTATAGAAAATCATGTCGCTGTTTATGTTCGGGCAGTTTGTTCACATCATGCGTTTTTCGGTATGATCAAACTTCACTGCAGGTAATTGGGGCGTATTTCCGAAGATGCATATGAAATGATTTTGATTCTGACACCAAAAATATACTGGCCAATTGTCTTATATAGAATTTCATAACATAATATGCTAGTTTATCATCCAGAATAACAGTCCACGTGGTTGTTTCAGATATGAATATTACGAACCTGTGTCCTCGTTCGCCAGTTGCCCCAACCTCCTCTGTTTCGCCTTCTGCCTCTCAGTTTCCACCCGTGAGCAGTTGCCACGGCCAACATCACCATCAGCAACAGCAGGACTGACGTCAGCTTCATGTTCATCTTCGTAATCTGCGGACTGCGATTTTCCGGAGAGAATGAAAATTCAGGATGACGACCTGCAAATTTATAGCCAATTCGTGGTCTGTCTTAGCAAGTTCTACAGGTGTTCCGCTGAATTAGAATCAATTGGCCATTCAAGTTGATTGTTTGTGCAAATAACTCAATATAGGTTCAAGGTTTTTTCGTTAGTTCCCATATTTCTGTCTCCTGTTGTCATTTCGCGTGCTTTTGTTAATCAATTCAAAAGTATTTCTTTTAATCAAAATCCTTCGTGGAATAACATTCTGCTTCTAAAGACGGAGGGCCTTCGAATTTTCCTTGAACAAACTATTCCCTATTTTTTCTCGAATTATTATATTGAACTGCTAGTGAAAGACTACTTGAATAAATCATTTCCGTCGGTGGCATTAGAGATAATGAAAGCAACGTTTGCTTTTCGGGAATATTGATTTCTATGTCCTTTTTTTTTGTTTTACAAGGTTCGAGATTTTCACAGCTGCAAACGGTATTTGTCATTTATTATTAGGTTGCTTCTGTCATCACATAAGTGAAAACTTGAAGAAATCTTAAAGGAATTAACCTTTTCCAAGCTGTACTTGACTAAACTAAACCAAACTATACTACCACTTGTCCGATTCACCATTCAAAAAGTCGAAGTCTCTTGTAAATCTTAAAAAAAAACCAAGACCCCAGTCGGGGAACACCTCAAGTACGGTGGAAACAAATTGTACAAAATGTTGTGTATCCTATAAAATAAGATATCAAAAACAGACATCGTCCCGGCACCATTTCAGAAGGCAGTGATTGTACCAATTCTGAAAGGAAAAGATAAGGACATGCTGTCCAATGATAACTATAGGGGCAAAAAACTCCATAAACAGCGACATGAGTTTTTTGTACATAAGAAATTGTGCTGTACATTTATCACCCTCTACTTTTGATATTTTTTCCCTAACCAGGCGTTTCCACTCGGTAATCGAAAAATATCGACCTGGGTACATTGAATCTAGGACCCGTGACAACAGACCATATTCAGACAGGGACTCTAACATGGAACAAACTGGACCCAGAGGAGATCGGGATACTTCGATGCGTACGGTTTGGAGAAATCGGTCTACTAAAACCGTTTGCACAAGGTACTTGACGGCAAAAGTAATATACGCCACAATGAGTGTACAGCTTGAGTTTTTTGTACATAAGAAATTGTGCTGTACATTTATCACCCTCTACTTTTGATACCTTTCTCCTAATCAGGCGTTTCCACTTGGTAATCGAAAAATATTGACCTGGGTACATTGAAACTAGGACCCGTGACAACAAACCATATTCAGAGAGGGACTCTAAGATTCAATGTACTCAGGTCAATATTGTTTGATTACCGAGTGGAAACGCCTGGTTAGGGAAACAAATATCAAAAGAAGAGGGTGATAAATGTACAGCACAACTTCTTATGCACAAAAAACTCAAGCTGTACGCTAATGATCTGGGACGCTAGGTTTGGCGTTGGTGGATTTACGCAAATAACAACCCTAATCATGTACACTATTCTAAAACTATGTTACGATTGCTGGTTGGTGAACATTATCTAGCTTCAAGAACTCAAGTAAATCTTAAAGCTGTGGATTGTGTGATATGTATGTAATAGAGGATGTACCACATATCCTGTTCCAGTGTTCGTACGTGTTGAATTGTCTGTGGTTTTTGATAGGCGCTCAAAACTGTCGCACCAAAAATGTTGTTCTTAGAAATGAAAAACATGACTCAAACGGAGCTCACAATCTTCTGTCTCTCTGGGTTCAAATGTAGATATGTTCCGGAATGGGATGACATCTACTCTGTTGTGTGTAAATATATCCAAGTCACTTTTAAAGAACGTCATAGTATTATTTCACAAACCATCCATCAATAATTGTTCTGTTCGTTATTGTACATATTTCTGATATTTCATGTGTTGAATATTGATTTGTAAGTTATACCATGTGCTCTCCCGTGCGGAGGTAATAAACACATTATTACTTGAATTCAAGGAATATGCTAGGTAATGAACCGCTGTGTTGGTTTCATACCATCAATCATCACTTGTTATGGTGATATTCCAATCGAAGCGGAATTGAACTATGATAAATAATAATGAAATTGACATTTATAAAGCACCCTGTCCTGTGAAAGTTCTATACAAGACAACACTTGAGGCTACTATCAATAAGTGTGTATGTTCGGATATGTTCTTTACATCTAAATATTTCGAATATAGCGATGCTCGGCAAAGTGATTGCATGAAGTGGAAGGCAGTTTCACAGTCAGGGTGTAGAGTCGGAGAAAATACGACCTCCACGGTTTGTATGGTTGTGGCGACGTTCTTGCAGTAATGGTGTGGGCGATGCACGAGGTTTGACTCTGACGACCTCTGGAGTTGGAAGAGCTTAGAGGTAGCTGGCATCCATGTCGTTGAGCGCTTTGTAGACAAAGACGGCGACAGACGGGCAATCCTTTGTCTGGCTGGGAGCGACTGTAGATCGGACAATTTCCGTGTAACACGATTGTCTTTAGGTGTGCAGGTCGTCGGACGTGCCACAAAGCAGAGAGTTAAAATAGTCGAGACGCGTTAGAGTGAGAATCTCGGACCACCTCGAGGGCGTACTTTATGGAATTTCTGGATGGGAAATTGCATTATTTTCGGTGGCGTCGGTTGCTCATCGGATGAACCCAGGACCTGAGACAAAACGTAAATTGTTCCAAGACATATGTGGAACAGTGCATATTGTTACGTGGCTGTCTCTGATCGGTTGTCAAGCATAACATGTTTTGGGTAAAAATTGCAGTTCTGATTGGTTGGGGATGTCGCGTAACACCTACTCCCGAAATTATAAGTACAGCCAAATCACGGGTGTGAGCGTTTGTCGAGCCTGGAACATCAGCGAGTTCCGATGTCTTCTAAACGCTGGTACGCTGGTTCACTGGGACCAGGTACGTTCTGACACTGGTCCAGAAACGTTGGGACATGTAAAATGTGCATGAATACGGTAGGTATCGCTTGTCGTTCCACTCTCGTCTATGGTACCACCTATAGGGCTATTCATCCCCCACCCGTGCAGAATGTCTGTTGGGCTTACTCGATCTGGATGTTTGAGACAAAATTTCGACCTACTTTAAATGTTTCTATTACACCCATGTTGTATTGAGTCAATGTGATGTGTTTAAGTAATTTGTTTGTGATTCTTATTTTGGATTTTATTTTCTTGTTTTTGTCATACGTACTCCAGCTTTGTTTACATACGATAAGACGAATGTTCAGACATTCTTTCTTCTCTCGCCAGTTATAGACATTTCCGAGAAAAAATATACAACAGACATGACATAAAAACACCATTTTGAACCGAACCAGGGGCCTATTTCACAAAGAATCTAAATCATAACTTAGCGTACTAAAGTTTAGGATTTAGCTGTAAAGTCAATAATAAGCGAGATATTGATCATTTTGTGCTCTGACCTTGAAAATCAGGTCATAAGTCAAATTCAAGGTCATGAGAATACTCAAGGTCACAGGAAACTCCCATTTGGCATCCATCATCAAAACCAAAATGGCCGCCACACGCAGATCGTCGATTCAAGGGCAACGAAACTTATACACATGACAGAGGTAAATGAGCGGAATCTTTTGAAACAAAAATCGCAAACTGTCTGAACATTTTTTTGAGAAAATGGCCGCCAAAGTCCAAAATTGGACGTTTCTCGGCGAAAATGACCGCCATTTTGAAAAAAATGCAAAAATAAAAAGACTAAAAAAATACCTCCCTCTTGGAATATTTTTAGGCAATTTTGTGCGAAATTTCAGAAAAATACGATTGTAAACTTTAAAGATAAAAATGTGGACGACGGACGACGACGAAGGACGACGGACGCAACGCCACGGCAATAGGTTATCGGACCAAAGGTCCAGTAACCTAAAAATACATAATTCTCAGGGCAAGCACTGGTCGGGAGAAAGTATGGAAAAATTGTGTGTTCAGGAAGGTATTTTCTTTTCCATGAATCTCCGAATGATTCGTGTACCTCCTCCTCGATAAATCATGACGCGGCCAAAAAAACACTCAGATAGGACTTGGATGAAACTTACATACTAAAACACAATAAAACACCTCACAATCGCAAGTCGATGTTCTAGTATCACCTTATTATTGATATTATTCGGAGTTGGGGTACTTTGTATAGTTTACCGACGTAAAACCAGAGTACTTATGTATTATCAGTCCTGATGGGTTAATTTCTATCGATGTTCAGAACCGGTGAACATGATTGCGAATAAACAAGGGAAGCTAATGACCCAATATATGTGTCAATAAATACCATAAGTTATCATGGGCTTCAGCCTGAAGATAAGGCCTCACTTTGAATATGTTGTGTATAAAAAAAAAACAAAAATATTCCAATGAATAAAAATGGTTTTCCCTATTCATCCAACAAACATACCTATATAAAGATATAATTGATGAAATCTATTGTATTCTTTGCAGATAATCAACACAGTGAGTTTTTTTAAATGCGCTCACAAAATGTGAAAACGAACGTCTCCAATAACTGACCTGGGGATTCCACAATTGTGGACAGCATTTCCTCGATGGGCACTCAAAAATATATCCACAATGATCTACAGAAGATGTACTACAACATCCGAGCAATATCTTGTTGTCATACCTTAACAAAATCACTGTATATCCTTCCAAAAGTGTCACTATTTCAGTCTACGGCAAACCCAAAAATCAATATGGCTCGTTGCAAATCAAGTGAAACCACTTTTATTACCTCCATTTAAAGCGGTAACAGGTTATGAACACACGTGTACTGTAGTTGTGTGCGATGCAAGAAGAGCCATTGGGCAGGCCCTGGGATTATTGGGCCAGAGGAGACAATAGTCATTTAGTTGTGGTCGTTGTGAATAATCTATTGCAATGTTTGTTCTGATTACACCATAGGCCTGTTCGCTTGGGCCATTCTTTTCAATCTATTGATTCTAGAATTGCATTTCCTTGTTCGATTGGCGTCTGAATATCATTCCGGAATTGACAGAATACTATTCGATCTTTCAAGCGGAATGAGCAGAATCGTAATTTTGGAATTAGCAAAACAGTTCTAGAATTAGCGGTCATGTTCGATTGGTAGACGATTCTGGTTGAAATGCGCATGCGTATCCATTCCAGAATGTAATATTCAGAATACCCAATAGCCCCAAACGAGCAGGGCTAACTATAAAGATAATATTGCATTACTTTTGATGAATAATATTTCGAAATATATAGCATAACACAATGTCTGGTTAATACTTTGAGTGCGTCTATATCTATGCGTGTTCTATTCTTAGTCCATGGATCAAGAACTCTTCCTTTCCATTCGCGAAACCCTAGTTCAATGTCGATACACAGGCGATTACTCACATGCTGTTATAAAGAAAGTTGTTCCAGTATTTTTTCCAGTAAGTCTTCAAACTCTTCGCAAATCAGTACCAATGACTTGGCGACACTGGCGAGGGAATTGAGAGCCCTCATGTACGTTTCAATCATTTGAGAGACTCCCTCATGGTTATCGGTCGCAAGTCCAGTCGCAAGTCCTTGTTTGTCGTAAGTCCAGTGCAGTTTGCCGTTCCCATCAATTAATCATTGGTTGCCCATGCGCAAATGTCTCGCAATTTGAGCTTCATTGCGATACGGGTTATTGTACTATGTAAACTGGACTAAAGTCCTTTCATAATTAAATGACGCAAACGTTTGATGTAATAACTCCAGTTCTATGTACTTTATAATTTCCAGACTTGAAGCAAAGTGAGAACGAAGCATTGACCAAACACAATCAGTCGTATATCGATATTGCTTTCCATGACATGGAATGATTAAATTTAACAATTTAAATGGAATTTTATAATGGTAAGAAGAAGGCGGGAAAGCAGGCAATAGAAGGGACAGCGGTGATATGCATGATGTTTTTATATTACAATGATCCATTACTCTTCATCATTAAAAAATCATTAAATCCTATTTGGTCAGTGGCTTGTTTTCACTCTGCTTTTGGTCTTGTAAATTTAAAATGCATACAACTAGACATAATACAGCAAACGTTGGCGTCTTCTAATTATGAAAGCACTTTAATCTATAAATTTTGAGGTCTATATTTACATGGAAGCACTGCAAATGAACGCATGTTTAAAGAATTAGTGCATTATACGTACAGACGAAAGCGGTGAAACTGACTGAGCATGTTATAGACACGTGAAATATCAGGAATTTATAATGCATTACCATTGAATTAATGTGACATGCTCAAATGCATAGAGGTATGCTTGAAATTTTCCCTCTCTCTGTCTCTTTCACGGGCATGTTACATTCAGAACTAATGAACTTGAAGAGATCCCGCCCATTCATCATTTCGTTGGCAGTACACAAAACAATGCATGACTATTATCGAAGATGAAGATATGGCAACAGAGTGGATCGCTTCTACTTGTACTTGTACTTGGGGTAAGGGGCGCCATAACTCGATGATATGCAAACTAGACAGAAACCCGAGATCGGGGAAATCCCCTACTCTTTACGATAAATCCCAAGGGATCTTTTAGGTGCAGTGGATCCCTTCCACTGTGTTTTGTTCATTTATACCATTCTATAGCCTGTTTACAGCTTGAAGTGTGACCACTCTGTATTTTAAATGTTACGGATTTAATAGGGCGTGTAAGTGAGATTTGAAAGGTCACGTTATTATATGTGATTTGACCTTTCTGGTGACATTTGATTTTCCCGCCAAATTTTCGGGCCAATTCGTAAAATTCTACATATTCGAACTCGAATCAATAATTGATTGTAATAATATTAGTAATCATATTTTTGTATGGTGGTTCTGAAATCGAGCAAAATCAGCAAAAATGACCACGTGGCAATGTTTGTCACCACTACGTACCTGAATACGTCATTTTACGACATATGAGAAACGAGACTTACCATGCTTACAGGCCCTATTTTGGTTCCAACGGCCATGAAAACATGGGCGTTGCGTCCATCGTCCGTCGTCGTCCACATTTTTATCTTTAAGGTTTACAATCGTATGCTTCTGAAATTTTGCACAAAAATGTTTAAAAATATTTCAATAGGGAGGTATTTTTTAGTTTTTTTAAATTCGCATTTTTTCAAAATGGCGGCCATTTTCGAGGAAAAACGTCCTATTTTGGACTTTGGCCGCCATTTTCTCAAAAACTGTTCAGACGGTTTCGAGACTTTTGTTTCGAAAGAATCCCCCCATATACCTCTGTGATGTGTATAAGTTTCCTTGCTCCTGAATCGACGGTCTGCGTGTGGCGGCCATTTTTTTTGATGGGTGCCAAATGGGAGTTTCCTATGTTAAATTCTCCTATGCTTTATAATGGGACACATTATGCCTAATATCTCACTTAATATTGAGATTAGAGATTAGGAATCAATTGTGGACATATAGGAAATGATATATGCTGAATATTCTCATGACCTTGAATTTGACCTTCGACCGGGTTTTCAAGGTCAGAACACAAAATTGTCAATATCTCGCTTATTATTGACTTTACAGCTTGGGAATGAATTATGAACATATAGGAAATGATGTATGCCGAATATTTTGATGACCTTGAATTTGACCTTTAAACTAATTTTCAAGGTCAGGGCACTAAATGGCTAATATCTCGCTTATTATCAACTTAACAGATTAGGAATGAATTGTGGACAAATAGGAAATGATCAGAAACCCATAAGAGACTTATGGGTTCCTGAAATGATATATGCTGAATATTGTCGTGACCTTGAATTTGACTTTTGGGCACATTTTCAAGGTCTCAAAGGACAAAATGGCTAATATCTTCTTTATTATCAATTTTACAACTTATGATTCAATTGTGGACATGCAGCAAATGATATATGCCGAATATTATGATGACCTTTGATTTGAATTTTGATTTCATTTTCAAGGTCACAGGACATAATGACTAATATCTCTCTTGTTATTGAATTTACAGGTTAGTAATAAATTGTGAAAATATAGGAAATCATATATGCTGAAAACTCTCGTGACTTTGAATTTGACCAGTGACCTTATTTTCAAGGCCAAGGGACAAACTAGCTATTATATATTGTCCGGTAACCTATCTCAGCCCTTGGGCTAATTTTTCTTCAAAATGGCTACCCTAATTTGCATATTCATGAAGCTATTTTAAATATTACGGATTTAATTTTGGTTCCAATTGAATCCTTGTCCATGAAAACGTGGGTAAAGACACCTCAAACAATAATATAGGACTAATACTTTCCAAGATATCATCAAATATACATTTTTTCATAATGGCTACCCTAGCTTAGCGTGCATATTCATGAACCTATTTTAAATATTACGGATTTAATTTTGGTTCCAACTGAATACTTGACCGTGAAAACGTGGGCAAAGATACCTCAAACAGTAATTTAGGACTAACACTTCTGAATATATCATCAAATATACATTGTTTCATTTGGCTACCCTAATTTGCATATTCATGAGCTTTACGAAAAATGCTCAAGGGTGCCAGAGTGGCATCAATCGGAATATTGATATATATGTTGTTATGTTTTCAAAAACGGAAAAAAATTGCATGCGGACCACAATGCATGCTTTTCTGCCCTGTCCCCGGCCTAAATGGCGGTGCGGTGACGTGGCAACGAGGCGACACACGATGTCGGGACGATCCAAGAGGGTGTGGGCGACGAAGCGACACAAGATGATGACGTTGGCAACGAAAGAACACTATAGACGTCGTGGCGAAGAGTTGACGTGAGAAGGCGATGAGTAGACACGCGGTGGCTTGACACTAGACAGCGCGGCGACTTGACACTAGACGACATGGGGATGTGACAAAGTGACAGTCCAATGATACTCCAATCTACTAAGCAGGCAACGAAAAATGACGGCGTATATAAATTCCCATACAAATTCTGCCGTGAACACAGTTCTTAGCACGGCTCGGACAGCCAGATGAAGAATGATACATCCGACTGTGGGTGAGACATTATATATAGGTGTGCAGTGAAGCGAAACCAACTAGACGTCAAGGTCTAAAGATGTCTTGGAGGCATTTCGTTGTTAAGATTAATTTATGATATTTATAACATGTTTGCCATGGGCTCTATGACACACCGTTTCTAAGATGTCAACAGAAACGAAAAATGTCAACTCCGCGAAAAAACATTTCAGGGCTAGGTCAGAGGTCATCCCTAATACCCCTTAGACATGTTTGTCTAGGGTGACGAGTCCGAAAATAACGTCCATTTTGCTCTACGATGCACCATTTAATAACTACGAAGCATTTCTCTCAGGGATTATGCTGAGTGACATGTCAGACCACCTACCAAAGTGCACCCATGACATTCACCTACCGTCCCATGAACGAAGAAGCTATTTCTGATATTTGCACTGACTTCAAAATGACTGACTGGACATATTTGAAGACCCAACACATTGATAATGCATTGACCTCATTCACATGTAAACTTACCGATTCCCTGAACAGACATGCTTCCGAGAAGGTAAAGACTATACCCAAGAAGCGTGTAATCAGAGACCCTTGGATGACTACCGGTTCATTGCAATCGTCTATAAAATGTAATAAACTATACCGTAAAGCCCTGGGGAAGACAACGGACCACCCAGCCTTTCGTGCATACATACGTCACAGAAACCTTTTCAATAAGCTGAAGAGACAAACTAAACGTGAGTATTATGGATCACTTTTTAGAAAAATAATAACACAATATAAAGAAGACGTGGTCAATAATGAACGAAATTATAGGTCGGAAAAACAATAAAAAGTCAATTTCAAACGAGTTCATCATCAATGATAATGTGGAGAATGACCCCCAAACGATAGCGAACAAACTTTGTGATTACTTTTCAAATACTGGAATTACATTAGCCGAGAAAATCCCGACTGCCGCAAAATCATTTAATCAGTATCTAACTGGCCAATCCGTCAAAAACTCCTTTTATCTATGTCCTACTGACCCCGAAGAGGTCTTGAAAGTAATAGATTCTATTCAAGGCAAAAAAAAGTTGTGGAAAAGACAAACTGAGCAGTATATTCTTGAAGCAAATTAAACAAGCTATATGTGTGCCTGTGACTCACTTGTTCAATATGTCCATGTCTGACGATTCTAAAGTCGCTAAAGTCATACCAATCTATAAAAACAAAAACAAGCTACTTATAGAAAATTACTGACTGTTGGTGCAGAAACAATTGTTCCTACCGATAGTGTGACATTTTTAGGTGTGCATATCGATAGCCATCTAAAATAGAAAATCCATATTGAGCAAGTCAATAAAAAAATCTCTAGCGCGCTATATCTGTTAAACACGTCTAAAATAAGAAAAGAACACGTCATTGTTTCTTTTCTCCTATGTCCTTCTTTCTATGATTTCGAAGTAAATCGTACTGGTGTTGTATATTTTATCAATATAATTAAATGTCTTTTGTATTTGGTTATTAAATAACAGCCTGCATCAGGCGATTGTTTTTCCCCGTCTCCAAAACTATTGCATGGTGGCCAATGTACTTGTATGCATAATTAGTTCGTTAAATATATTAATATATGTGGTTAGTTATCTGTTATATATGTATACCTCCTCGCATGTTTTTTTCTCTTTGTTTGGTTTGTCTTCCGTTCTACATTTTCCTCATTCCATCTATATTCGTGTTTTCTTTCTCAATAAGTTAAAACAAATTATCATCTACAAATATAAAGGTTGGTACCAGCTTGTCCCACAAGCTACAGGCTCATGTCTTTGGCGCCAACCTCGAATCATACATTTCTTCAATAATATAATCAAATGTAAAATAGTATTTTTGTACTTTTCGAAAATAAACTACCTACCTACCTTACGAGATATCGATGAATACCCCTTAGACATGTTTGACTAGGACGACGAGTCTGAAATTGAAGTCCGTTTCGCTCTCTGACGCACCGTTTCCGAGATATGCAGGAAACCTCATGGATGACTGGACAGAAAATCTTCCGACCTCTAGGTCAGAGGTCGTTTGACGGATTCATCCCGAAATCAATAGGGTTCTTGCCTGTTGGTATATGAACCTACATGCACAGTTCTGCATGGATTGCCTGTATATTTTTTTAGTTATCGTGCGGAAAGTCCAAAAATCGAAATGGATTTCATCCTCACGGACCTCGGATCCGGCTGGAAAACAACATGGTTCTTCCATGTAATATGTCTGACTAACGCAAAAAATTTGGTAAAAAAAAAGAAAAAAGAAGAAGAAAAATCTGCTAAAACCATGGAGGTTTTTTTATTCCGAAATGCCTTAACTAAATTTAACCATCCTGCTGGACAAACAGGCCACCAGACAGACTGTCTAGACACAGAATATACTGCTGGTATAAAATTGGGAAAACAATGGAATGCAGGTCTGCTCCACAATTTAAGTTCATTATCTCACCGCAGGGGAAACTTCTTAAACGCTCTCTGAGATTCCCATGGGGGAATATTGTTCGACACAGAGAAAAACCTGGTTTCCGAGAGAAAATACTTTGAACGTGTGTTCTACAGAGCTCGACGTAAATAATTCAGTTGAATAAAATAATTCAAATAAAATAAATAACCAATAATAAAAGTAAAGCTCCTGTTGTTTCTTTATTTTGACCATATTCTCGACCACGGCCTGAATTATTGACACTGACCTTCAAAATTTTGCAGGCTCACTCAGATTTATACTGCGTAAAATATTCCATTGAATATCTTCAGTGGTTTCAGAATTATTACTACTTGAAATATTACGAATCGGTAATTTCAGCTGATGACCCTTACGTTCTCGACCTGATGACCCTTCTCGATTATCTCGGCGATGATGGAGAATTTTGATCATATGACTATTGGTCATTTAGCAAATGATGGAGAACTGACAGGAGAAAAATACAAAATTATCATCATCATCATCATCATCCGCATCAGATTTATTTAACGACGGTCCATGATGATACGCAATTCTGCCTGTCTTCCCCATCCCCCGTTGGGTGACAATTTAGAATTTGGAAAGCACATTCGAATGGAGAAACCTTTGCATTGCCAGGATGAAAACTCCACCTACTTTGTGCCGGTGACGGGGATCGAACCCGCGTCACCTACCGCCTCTGAGTTTCGTTGCTTCAAGAGCCACCGGTCCCATCCACTCGGCCACAGAGGCGGTTAAATGAATATAAACGTGAGTTACGTTAATATAAACATGAATATAAACGGAGTTATTGCAACTTTTCGATTTTGACCTCTTCTGTGACCTTGACCTTGTTCACAGCTGTAAATTTTACTGTAATGTTTCTGTTATCAAGGCACATCTCATGAACAAAAAGGTTTGAACAGATTGATAACTGGCTTTACAATATGGTGTCAAATCGCAGAACACGAACAAGTCATAAAACCGTGACCCCCAAATTTTCGACCCTGGGCGATAATTGAGAGTTTTGGTCTTAAGACCTCGGTTGTACGCCATACGATCGGGAATTGGCCAAAGAAAAAATACAAAATTAGCCCAAGGGCTAAGAAAGGTTACCGGACAATATACATTTTAGATATTAGCCTTTTGTCCAGTGACCTTGAAAATAAAGTCACTGATAAATTCAAGGTCATGAAATTTTCAACAAATATATCACTTCTAGTATGTCCACAATAAATTCCTAAGCTGTAAAGTCGATAATAAGTGAGACATTAGCCATTCTGTGATGTGACCTTGAAAATGAGGTCAAAGTTCAAGTTCAAGGTTATGAAAATATTCAGTATATATCATTCCTCTATATTCACAATTGATTCCTATGCTGTAAATGTAAGTATCAATCTATTACCACCAATACAATCAGATTTTGATGATGCCAATAAGAAACGTAAAATACTACATTTTGCAATAGAAACAAACAAAGCCCGACCAAATAGTTTATCCAAAGACACACTGGCGTCTTCAGGGGCAGACAATGTGTTAAATGTAGTTGTTTCTCCTGTACACCAGATGGAATTAGTATACAACTGCCCAACAACCTATGAAAATAATTTAGAAATCCGAATCTAACCCCATGGAATAGATACATGACAAGTACAAAAGTACCCAATCACAAGCCCGAAGGCTACTGAGTTGATGGTATCCTCGGGGACAGATTTAACGTCCGCCAGCAGTGACACCGACTCAGTGGTACAAATGTAAGTATCAATCTATTACCACCAATACAATCAAATTTTGATGATGCCAATAAGAAAGGTAAAATACAACATTTTGCAATAGAAACAAAGCCCGACCAAATAGTTTATCCAAAGACACACTGGCGTCATCAGGGGCAGATGTAAAGATGATAATAAGCACTCTGACCTTGAAAAAGAGATCAAAGGTCAAATTCTAGATCACCAAAATATTCAGCATACATCATTTCCTATATGTTCACTATGGACCCCTAAGCTGTAAATTTGATATTAAGCGAGATATAAGCCATTTTGTATTCTGACCTTGAAAATAAAATGACTAACCTATACTAACACATTCCTATATGTTCACAATTGATTCCTAAGCTGCAAAGTCGTTAATAAGCAAGATATTGGCCATTTTGTCCTGTGACCTTGAAAATGAGGTCAAAGGTCAAATTCAAGGTCACGAGAATATTCAGCATATATCATTTCCTATATGTTCACAATTGATTCCTAAGCCGTAAAGTCGATAATAAGCGAGATATTAGCAATTTTGTCCTGTGACCTTGGAAATGAGGTCAAAGGTCAAATTCAAGGTCACGAGAATATTCAGCATATATCATTTCCTATATGTTCACAATTGATTCCTAAGCCGTAAAGTCGATAATAAGCGAGATATTAGCAATTTTGTGCTATGACCTTGAAAATAAGGTCAAAGGTCATCAGAATATTCAGCGTATATCCTTTCCTGTATGTCCATATTTGATTCCTAAGCTGTAAAGTCGATAATAAGTGAGATATTAGCCATTTTGTCCCGTGACTTTGAAAATGAGGTCAAAGGTCAAATTCAAGGTCACGTGAATATTCAGCATATATATCATTTCCTACATGTCCACAATTGATCACTAAGCTGTAAAATCGATAATAAGTGAGATATTAGCCATTTTGTCCCGTGACCTTGAAAATGAGGTCGAAGGTCAAATTCAAGGTCATGACAATAATCTGCATATATCATTTCCTATATGTTCATAATTGATTCCTAAGCTGTAAAGTCGAGATAAGAAGTGAGATATTAGCCATTTTGTCCTGTGACCTTGAAAATGAGGTCAAAGGTCAAATTCAAGGTCATCAGAATATTCGGTATATATCATTTCTTATATGTCCACAATTGATTTCTAAGTTGTAAAGTCGATAATAAGCGAGATATTAGCCATTTTGTTCTTTGACCTTGAAACTGAGGTCAGAGCTCAAACTCAAGGTCCGAGAATATTCAGCATATATCATTTCCTATATGTCCACAATTGATTCCTAGTCTCTAATCTCAATATTAAGTGAGATATAAGGCATAATGTGTCCCATTATAAAGCATAGGAAAATTTAACATGGGAAAGTCCCATTTGGGCCAAGTTTGGCCCAAAATGGCCCACTTCGAGCGATTCAAGCGCAACGAAACTTATACACATCACAGGAGTACATATGAGGAGTGTTGTGTATCAAAAAGAAAAACAGTTACTGAACAGTTTTTGAGAAAATGGCCGCCAAAGTCCAAAATCAGGCATTTTTCGTCGAAAACGGCCGCCATTTTGAAAAAAATGCGAAAATCGAAAAACAAAAAAAAGCCTTTCCTTGAAATATTTTTAGGTATTTTTGTGCAAAATTTCAGAAAGATTCGATCATATACTTTAAAGATAAAAATGTGAACGGACGACGGACGGACGGACGGACGGACGACGGACGCAACGCCATGCCAATAGGTCAATAGGCCAATAGATTTTGGACCGTTTATTCTGAATTTGACAAAACTTGAAAGGGACCAAGCCATTAAAATAGTACTCAAGCCCTATAAATTTCTGATCGATCGGTCCGTTTGTCTTTGAGTTATGAGCGCAGACATTTGTACTGAAACGTCGCTGGCGAAAAAATAACCGAAATCGTGACACCCAATTTTTCGACATCGGGCGATAATGTAGTTTTCGTCGTACGACTATCCGTCATACACCATAGGATCGAAAATTGGCCAAAGAAAAATACAAAAATAGTTGGAAAAATCAATATCGAGTAGAAGCCGAGTTAGAGCCAATCATGTCATTTTCACTTTTTCCGTTGCCATGGCATTCGTTTTTATCCGATTTTGACAACGTCCAAGCCACCACCATAGCACTCCAGCCATATAAATCGATCCGACCGTTTGCCTTCGAGTTATGAGTGCAGACATTTGCACTGAAACGTCGCTGGCAAAAAAAACCCTGAAATCTTGATCCCCAATTTTTCGACATCGGGCGATAATGTAGAGTTTTCGTCGTATGACCATCGGTCGTACACCATACGATCGGGAATTGGCCAAAAAAAAAAACAAAAATAGTTGGAAAAATTTATATCAAGTGGAACCGGAGGGAGAGCCAATATGTGATTTTCACTTTTTCCGTTGCCATGGCAACCGTTATTTTCACATCGATTGGACCGTATGTTTCCGAGTTATGCGCACGGACAGACAGACAGACAAACAAATAGACAGGGAGACAGGGAGACAGACAGACCCAACTGCAAAACCCTCGCCCCCCCCCCTCCTCCCTCCTAAGGGGGCGAGGGTAACAAACACTATAAACTGTAGCATAGCAAAACCGACAAGGCGAAAAATGGTTTGGAGTTTGAATCTATTTTTGTTGATGTGAGGGATGGTCACCATAGGCTACCAAACACTAATGAACGCGAATCATTGACACGTTATGAACTGCTACTTGATAAAACATGTGCATTTGCTGGTGACGTTGTGATTGGGATGGATCAAAACTTCAACTACTATGATATTCGAAGTTTCGCACAGATTCGTTTAGTCATCATCTTGTTTTGGTATTGCTGACTCATTTTATTGCACCGTAAACATCACCGGGTTAGACAAAGTTCTCCAGGTCTGTAGCTGGCCAGACATTGTAACTATCGGAAGGATTCTGCTTACTGTGCAGTTTCCGAATGATGTCATGTTAGGGCTTGTGCCCGCCATGCCGGCACGTGTTGTGTCGGTACGGGATTGTGATACCTGAATTGGATATAGCGCCCATGTAGGCCTACTTGTATTATGTTAGGTTTGATTCATCTACATGATCTATGTAACCGGAATGATTTGGAATATCATCAATTGATTTTGGATTAATAAAACTGATGATTGAATTGAGGACTTCACGAGTTTGCTATCCACCAGATTCGATGAGCAAGAACTTGGTGGAGTGCGCTTGAAAGTGGACTAATTTGTGAAGCTAGCCCAGCGCACACGACCCAACTTGAAAGGGATACACTTTACAGTATTACTGTCCCGAACACGCGCATGTTATTTGTTTACATGACACTAGCCTCATGAATATTGGAACCGTAAACTGGTGTATCACTAGTGACGTAATTTATGGCGATAAAATTACGCTTATAGTGATAACACAAGAAAACCCCATGAAACAGTGCTGCCACCTGGCGATTGTAGCTATTCCTGAACTCCTCCCTTTGACACCACGGGAGTGCACATGGTGTGACGAAATAACTAACCACTGCGATATGGGGTGATTTTTGTGGAAGGGCGGGATGGTGCAGTTGTACCTGAAAACCTCCCACGCCAGTGCAGTCCGACTGGCGGTGAAAACAAAGGTCAGGTGGTGTCAGAGACTGTTATGATTTATGCCACCTAAGAGATCACTTGGGATTTATCGTAAAATGTGAAAGATTTCCCTGGTCCCGGGTTTCTGTCTCCCAATAAGCATTGATAATCAGTTATTCAAATTTTGGGGCATATCATCGAGTTATGGCGCCCCCATAACCCCTAGTACAACCAACCAACGGGTGATTTTTGTTCTGCTTTAAATTATGTGAGCTGGTCAAATTTATGTGCATATCCCAGGATCTCCTTGACTTGGAGATAAAAATTTTAAACACAGATTCCTGAAGTAATGGTGGGTTAATTAAGTGTGGCAGTTTGTCACGGAATTGTTGCCGTGTGACGTAATGGACCAAAACAGACTGTGATAGCGAGGCAAAACAACATCACACAGAGGGAGGTCAGCAAGATCTTGAAGAGGAGCGCCGAGACAGGTGTGCCTACTCCTAGATCTCGCCCAGGACGTCCCATGAAGACAACAAAAAGCCAGGACCGTTTGTTGATTCGCCTGTGTACTGGTGGCCGTACCATGCCAGTCAGGGCCTTGAGAGTACAGTGGCAGAACGCCATAGGTGTATGCGTATCCAGAACACTAGTGGACAGCCGATTGGTTCGAGCTGGGTATCGTGCCAGGAGACCACTGAGGAAACCACTGCTAAGTCAAAGACATCTCGAGCGACGTCTGCCGTGGGCCAGGGATCACCGCCATTTGAGACCACATCACTGGAATCATGTCATATTTAGTGACGAGGCGAGAACTGAGTGTACCGTCATGATGGACGCATCTGAGTTCGCAGACGAGTTGAAAAAACTGTACCATGAAGCCTGAATACCACCCAGGGTGCAGGCTGAAGGCGGTGGGATAACCATACGGGGAGCTTTCCAAGCAGGTGGAAAAAGTGACCTTTTGATCATGGTCGGCAATCTGGATCAACACCAGTACAAATGCATCCTAGATCAAACAATGTTGCCATTCGCTCGAGGGGGCAATTTTGTGTACCAGGATGACAATGTTCCTGCACACAGGGCTCGTACAGTGGCCACTTTCCTTCAGAACCAGGAGGTTGAGCACTTGCCATGGCTAGTGTGTTCACCAGATATGAACCCCATAGAGAACCTATGGCTGAAGTAATCCGTCGGATCAACAACCTGGTTCGACAACCAACCAATGTGGATGAATTGCGACAGGCTGTGATGGACGCATGGGCCATTATACCCCTGAACACCTTGAGGACCTTGTCTGAAAGCATATGTGATGGTGCTGCAAAGCAGCCAAGTGAAGTCACACGCGATACTGAACACTGTTGGTGGTAGAAGGCATAATGACGCTCAATATTGCGAAGTTTCATGTATCTGCTGTTGCGTGTTGTTGAGATATTAAATCTTAAAATTATAAATTATAAATCTATTGTTGGCACAATTTGTCGTTGGATTGTTTGTTCTGGATCACAGTGCTTTCATTGTGAATGCACTGAGTATGAGGTTAGATGCTTATGAGCGCCAGGCAAGACAAAATTAATTTCTTGCAAATAAAAACTAAAAAAAAATGATGAAAAAAAAATATATATATATATTCCATATTAAATATATATATATTCCATATTTTAATGATGCCAATAAAAGAACCTAACATCAAAAACTTTCGGAAGAGAAACAAAGCCCGACCATACATTTCTATCTGAAGGCACACTGGCGTCATCAGGGGTAGACAGTGTGTAATTATATTTGTTTCTACTGTACAACAGATATAATTAATGTACAACTGCCCAACAACTTAGTAAAACAACGTAGAAATCCGAAACAAACCCCATTAAATAGGTGTATGACAAGTACATAGTACCCAATCACAAGCCGAAAGGCTACCGAGTTGATTATAAGAAATATCTCATGCACCAAGCATTATGTCAACCTGGCGATAGGTCGATTTGCAACATCAAAGGCATATACACTCTATATGGCAAAAAATAATTGATACTTGAGATGCATTTATTACACTACAATGGTGTTGCAGAGTGTGGCTCAGGTGCCGTCTCCATGGTAATGAGAAGCTTGAGCAGGTGCCGGTCAGCCGAGGTCTGTGATTAACGTCCTGATGGCTCTGCTGTCGTAGCCTTACTATAGGTTTGAGTTGGTGCGGGCTGCTGAGTTGGAGTAATAAAGTCATTGGATCAACAAAACCATCAACCATCGGTGGTAATACATGTATCAAATCATAGTTTCATACATGTAATGATATGTTTACAGTCCGTGGTGCAGTTATGTTGTAAAAACATCATAGTTTTAATATGCTAGAGAAACAACTGATTCGTGATAATGAACACATTTGTAATAAGTTTGAGCATAGTGTAGATATATTCCTAACATATCATATCTTTCAAATGGCCAGTTATTTTGTTTATGGAATTATTTATCAGCAATACCACTGGCGGGTCTTCCACCACGACTGCAGGTTCAACTTCAACCTGCAATGATAAGAACGTTCTTCAGATTTGGTGTGCAAACAAATAGTTGAACATTCTTAAGATTTGGTGTGCAAACAAATAATTTAACATTCTTAAGATTTGGTGTGCAAACAAGTAATTGAACATTCTTCAGATTTGGTGTGCAAACAAATAATTCAATCATACTCCAGCAACTATACATTTTGCACTGATAAATACTGCACATATTTGGTTGACAACAACAATCGCCAGAGAGCATACAGCGAGGTGTCTCAAAACAACTTTGTTTATGCATTGTAGTTTTTCTAATTGCGTTGAAGTATCAACACAACATTGTTAATGCGATTTAGTTTTGTTTATTGAGTTGAACTATAATTGTGGTTACAATTTTCGGTGGTATATTCGCTTTTTTATATGTATTGATTGCCCCGTATTAATATCAAACTCTGTTTGACAACAAATAACAATGATAATAATAACAAGTGTCCTAAGATTAATAGTAATAATTGTTGTTTTTATATAGCGCTTTTTCCATGCATGGTATGCTCAAAGCGCTTTACAATTATTACCCCAATATTCTGGCTTGAACATCTTTCCAACTCATAGACAGTTACCGTATATGGCTGCCATTTCGGCACAAGGTAATTGAGCAAACGTATAATTGCCAACACTGCCAATCAGGTATACGGCTGAGCTAACTAAGACACATTGTGAAACACACCTTGCCGAAGGGCGTTAGACAGATAACACATCAGGGCCAGCACTGCGGCTCGAACCATCAACCTGTTGGTCAGGAGGCAAGTGCTTTAACCACTGTGCTACCTGCACTCAGGTACTTCTTCAAAATACGGGAAGAGACATAATGTTCTCGTCTTTCAAAAGTATTGCCACTCTCTCTTCTCGTCATGGTCATGACCTCAAAGTATAGAAACCTGGCTTATTCAAACCCTCCAAAACAGTTGGGAATATCCATGCAAAAATATATTCATCAATCCATCAGGGGAGGAAATGTGTCAATAATTGAGATGTGAAATCCCTATGAATTTCTTACTATTTGTATTTATGGCATGTGAAAACCAACAAGGAGAGATTTGGCGGAAAAGTTACTTGTCCCCAAAATGACGAAATAACCCAGTATAGCATGAAGTTTCAAATCTCGCGTCAGTGTCCTATTGGTAATGTATTGGGCAACGAAATGTGATTTAAGATGCCACGCAATTTTGTGAATTTTATTGTCGTTCTAGGGACAAATCAATTTATCACCCAATTGTCCGCAAAATCGTGAGATTTTAAGTGTTCGGTTTCAAATAACATGAATGTACATTCTTTAAAATTCACCGGAGTTTGATATTACAATTATTCACATACTCCCATCGTTATTGGATCAATAATTTTTTATGACATGAATATATCCTGTCAAATTCTGGGTTTGAATAACCTATGTTTCTAGGAATTGGAGTCATGACCTAGGTGGCAGAAAAAGTGAAAATGTTTTTATAATTCATTGGTATGCTCAATTTTGTGCGTCAAGGAACTAAACATGCGGAGATTTATGATACATCCTGGGTCATAAATGTAATATTCAAAAATGCTTGTGTTATATTCGAAGAACCTGAACAGGGAGCCTTTTCAGTTTTAAAAAGTACACATGTTTTTGTACACATATTGTAAGTGATAACTCGAAGTATTTCTATTACAATTTAGAGAAAATTGAGAAGATATTTCAAAGACAGTTACCATTTTGTACTATTTCGGTCTGAACAATTTCACTTCAATTCATGTAAATGTAGATTGTGAAAAAAGAGGTGTTAAATTTGGGAAAAATAAAGACTTTATAGACTGTGACAGCGTGTCGAATGTACTCTTACTCGCTGGCCGTAATACATATGGATGAAGTCAATTAACAAGCAGTATTTACCTGTGCCTCTTCCGAGGTTACAGACTGACACTGTACGAGTAATGTGTATCTAAAAGGGTTGTTTTACAAAAAAATCGAATACTCATCAAGGAACAATACTGTTCAAATGTGGGGCTCAGTTGAGAGCAATATCACATTTTGTGACAAGGAGCTTTTATGTAAAATGCCATAAACAAATACTCTTTGACATTCTTCCCTTGATACCGCACAGTAACGACATCTCTTTAACCCCTTTTTTGGCTCATCTTGCAGCTGTTTTATCATACGATTTGTTAAGTGTTAAAAATCAAATTTTCATTATTAATGAGAACTGAGAATACCCTCAAAATCAATTTCTGACCCTGACTCATTAGAAAAATAACCTCGTTAAACAAAGGAGTTAGTTTCAAGCATATCTCGAAGAACAGTTATGTTTTTGCCTGGAATTCAAGTTGTTTTTCAATTCTACCTTGAAAGAAAACACATACACTCCTCACCTCTCTGATGTTGCTGCTGCTGTCACTAGCCTGTGAAAAAAAAACACACACACACCAGTTATTAAGTATTGCCAGGTGTTGTTAATAAAATATGGTTGTTGGATAATGCTAGGGGTTGTTTTTATTCTGAAGAGGTCAAATCCACAGAACAGTCATTCTTTACTACATTGTATACCGAATAATGTTAAAACTATATCACTTTTAGAACTGACAAAATTAATCTATTCTGCAGTAGCTTTATTCGATTATACCAAAAAAAAAAAACACAACATACATTCTCTTGGTTGTCACCGCGATTGTTTCTGCAATTGCGTTTGCCATTGCCTCTGCCTTTTCTGCTACTGCTCTGTGAAAAAAACACCTCCGGTCGTTACACAGGTTTTCTAGTTAACGAAAAGATATGCCAACTCTATGATGCTAATGAAATAGTTTACCAGTTCCATTTCATCAGTGAATGTCCTTTGTATAAAAAATTACGCTCTATCCTGTTTGGCAATGAACAAAAAATGGTTGAAAACATCTCCTCACTTAATGATACCGGAAAACTAATTGTGATGATAATGCCTAGTGAACGGGGGTTCATGAGTTTCCCTGTCATTTTTGTTTTCTCTCACTTCGTATGCCTGATATGACTTTCTGTCCCCGGACTATGAGATTGGATAACGGACCCTGTTTTGTTTGCTCGGAATACTTAATACTGGGTATTGATTCCACGTCTATTTCTGGAGTTGTCCCCGACATGGTTAAAAACGTACAAATGGATACCGACATATAGACAAATTCCAATTCCAAGACCGAATTCATGGAAGACGTTTACAAGTTCAGTAAGTTTGCAAATCCGAGGGATTATACTGTCAGTATTCTCTGTTGATTTGCAATATCCAACTTCGTACTTGTAGACATTAACATTGCGGTTTCGAAACGCTCAATTTCGATTTTGTGCTGGGAACATGAATATAGATTTATGATCAAATCAGAACTAACCAGAATATATCCATGCCCCAGATCAATAACTTGTCTCATTCTATCCAATGACAATTGTGGAAAGACCTTCATTCCCCATATGTTTCATGCTTATTATATACCGCAGCAGGTTGACGGTGCTTTTTTGTTTTACAACGTATACTTGACTCCAACTGGTGTCTGCACAAAGCCCCCACTTCCTTTCAACTTGCTGTACATTTTTGTCAATATCATGTACATTATAGTTCTACCGTAAACCCGGCCCATGTAGCGCAGCTTACTATTTCTTCCAAATAAGATATTGGTATGCCAGCAATTGAAACATCAAATTCCTGGCTGAATAACACTAGAATATTACTTATAAAAGTCAGTTGAATGAATGAAAATTCTCATATTTCAATAGATACATGATTACTTAGATGCTAGGAGCACAGTCCCTACAAGTGGGATCGATACAATGAACATAATCAGCGAGCAAAGAATGCTTAACCAACTTGTTTAATTGACTAATGGAGAATGGATTGAGATCGGTTAGTTTTGTTGCTTCTTTTGTTTCATATTTTGGGGAAGCTAAAAATAGGAAATCTACCAGAAACTTCTGTGTTGGCAGGCCGTACATGAAGTAAATGTGATTGCCAGGTCACTTTATCTGGTTTAGTTTCGTTGTTTAGTGGAAATATGCATAAGAATGAAGAAGGGAGTTCCCTTGCAATATATTTTTCCGTAAAGAGAGCCATTTCATAATCGTACTGATCCGAAAATTTCAGAATATTAAGGTTTTTAAATAATGGATGAGAATGATTATTGAAATTGGCTCCACTTATGATTCTAATAGCTGGGTTTTTTGGAGAGTGGTGTTTTTTCTTAGATTTAATGCTGAAGCATTCCCTCAAGCAAGGATTCCATAAGTTAAGAGTGGATGTATCATTTAGAGAAAGAATGTCTTCAGACATTCCGGTGAGAGACTATTTATCACTTGCTTAATTGAAAATAAAGCCCGGGAAATTTTGTTATTTATATATTTTGAATGGGGTTTTCATGACAAGTGTTCATGTTCATTCTTTTATTCCAAGAAATTTAGTGCTGAACTCTGATAAATTATCCCCAATTTGGTCTAGGGTAACCCAATCTATCTTAATGTCACATTGGGTTGTGCTCGATTTGGTCCTCGAGGATTTCATATGAATATTCTTCCTTTTATCTGGGTTTAGTGAAAGTTTATTGCAGCAAAACCAGTCGTATGCATTATGTAAATCTTCATTGGCCTTCAGATATAGGTTATGAATATCACTATCAGAAATAGTGTATCATCAGGGTTTAACATTGCCTTTATTAACTGAGTGTCCTAAGTCATTCACAGTATTTAAATAAAGGGAGCCAGTATTGAGCCCTGAATGACCCCACAATTGACTGCAGTAATTGACTGATGTTCATCAAATGCCACATACTGAGATCTATTGGTTAAATAACTGATGAGCCAATCTTCTATGAGTCCCCTTAATCCATAATATTCCAGTTTATCTATCAATATTTTTCTGCTGGTAACATCAAATGCCTTGGACAAATCACACAGTACAGCAATAGTAGTTTGTCTGGGGACAGTGTTGTTGGATTCAGCACAATTTCAATAATTGAATGTAAGTATCAATCTGTTACCACCGATACAGCCAAAGTTTGATGATTCCAATAACAAACGTAACATACAACATCTTGCAATAGAAACAAAGTCCGAGTAAATACTTTATCAAAAGACACACTGGCGTCATCAGGGGCAGACAGTGTGGTAAATGCAGCCGTCTCCACTATACACCTGATGGTTTGAATTATTGGATAAATAGTACTGTGTTTGAACCTGCTTCCATACCGGTGTTCATAAAACAAATTATTTGAATCTCACAAATTACAGACCCATCAGCTCATTACCAGCATTTTCTAAGACATTCGGAAAAATTGTCTATAACAAAATCACAGATTATTTCAATGATTATTGGTTATAATAAGATTTCTGTTATCACCAGATTTGAACCACTTTAGCTTTTTTAAGGGCATTTGGGACATGACCTGTGAGAAGTGATCTGTTGATACTATGATATATGACTGTGCAAATATTGGCAATTGACCCTATAATTAGTTTCATAGGTACATGATCATGGTCATAACTGGTTTTAGTTTTCATTTTCCTAACAACTTCAATAATATCTAAAGCACTAACATATATATATTCAAATGAATAAATTCATTTGTTATAGTGTTAGTTTGTGGAATACGTGCATTGGTGGACGTAAATATGGAAGAGAAACTTATATTCTGAAATTTATTCAGTAAAGGTTAATTAGGAATATCTATTTATATATATCAACCTTTTACAACCAATACTACGAGATTTGGACGATGACAATAACAAATCTATGATGAAATACGTTCGAATAGAAATGAAGCCCGACCAAACATTTACCGGATAACTCAAAACCACGCTTGATACATACCTTGCTTTTGTCGGCATCTGCCCCGACCGCAATGGCGAGGAGAACCACCGCTACCAACATCACAGAGATGAGTTTCGCGTTCATCTTTGGGTTTTGCTGTCTGCTTGGTGTAGAAGAAGACGTAAAGATGGATCCGCAATTCGCCATTTTATAGCAATATTTCAGCCGGCCATCTGGTCTAATATTTGCTGTGCCTAATTGCTATGGATTGAACTAGAATCGCCATCAGATGAAGATGATGCGTTGAAACTGTGCGTGTCAAGAAGCTGATACGCAGAATTGCGATTTGAAGATGTGCGAAATATTTACATTGATTTTAAACTGAACGAGTCATCGTATACAGTCTAACACCTAAATCAAATGATTTAGAACAACACTCACGAGTGTTTTAACTGCTTGCATAACGTTACAAGTGGTTCAATCAGTGTGCTTGGCGTGTCAAATTTCATACTGAGGATTTCATGGGCCTTGTTCAGGAATCAACTTACTACTAGAGTATGTACTGATGTTTATGTTTTGTAGTACACGCTGTAATTATTAGCGTGTGTGGGTCTGCAGGTGTTAGGAGACTTCAATTTTACACCAGGCATCAATGTTCACTGCCACGTTTAGCGAGATCAGATACGACTCGAAGTTTCAGGAACATCACCAGTCTCAATTTTGACGTGGACATTTGGAATCTATACTCTGATTTTTCTAACTCGTTCACACTGTTTTTCGCTGATATTTTTGTGATGCTAAATGTTATCGTTTTATAACTTGGCATACTACACTTGGGAGAATTGAAAACAAAAATTGGCTATCTATCCTAATGTCAAAATTAGTTATGTCATCTAATTTCGGGATCAGCAAACAATTTTGTGCATTTGCTCGGTTCTGTAGCGGAGTAATTTTTCAAAATCAACATGATTGGGTGAAATACACCCCAATGTATCTTCTGGCCCGAAGTTACAATAATATCTTAAATCCTGATCAATGTAAACATGACCAACTCGTCGAATATGCTCAGATTCTTGAGATTCCGTTTTGGGCTGATATTTAACATTTAGGTAGATTGCCAATTTCTTCAATATTTGCGATAGAAGTCTGCAATTCGGCATAAAATTGCCGATTGACTCCCATATGGAGTATGCCAAGTTATAGGACGTTCACATTCAGCATCGCAAAAATATCGTCAAAAACGGTGTAAACAAGTTAGACAAATCAGAGTACAGTTAAGAACTTCTTGAGTCGTATTTATCAAAGTGTGTAACATCAATGAGAGGCCAAACTCTCACAAAAATATGTGACTGAGCAATTCTAAGTCGGAAAATTGTTTGCCACTCCCTCACTGGCGAAGGTGAGGATCGTCTCTGTGACCGAGTGGACGGGACTGGTGGCTCTTGAAACAACGAAACTTGCAACTGGTAGGTGACCGGGGTTCGAACCCCGTCACCGGCAAAAAGTAGGTGGAGTTTTCATCCTGGCAACGCAAAGGTTTTTCCATTCGATTGTGCTTTCCAAATTCAAAACTGTCACTCGGCGGGGGATGGGGAAGACACGCAGAATTGCATATCATCATGGACCGTCGATAAATTATACATCTATGAATGAATGAATGAATGAATGAATATATTTCACATCGCATATAATCGTATACTATACCGTTACAGAAAGAACAGTGTAATATACAGCATAGCTTCTGTGCGATGATGGGCATTGCATAGTGAGTGCGTTAGAGAAAGCATGCATGTATACTCTGATTTTTCTAATTTGTTTACACCGGTTTTTGACGATTTTTTTGCGGTGCTAAATCTTATCACTCTATAACTTGACATACTTCACCTACAAGTCAAACGGCAATTTTTTACCGAATTTCAGACTTCTATAGCAATAATTGAAGAAGTTGGCAATCTACCCCGATGTTAAAGTAATTTCGACAATCCGAGCATATTCGAGGATTTGTTCCTGTTTACATCCATCAGGAATTGATGTATTGTTGTAATTTTAGACCAGAAGACACATTGGGGTGTATTCTACACAAACATGTTGATATCAAAAGATATGTGAAAAATACCATCAACTCAGTAGCTCATCAACTCATCAACTCAGAGGATACCATCAATTCAGTAGCCTTCTGGCTTGTGATTGGGTACCTATGTACTTGTCATACACCTATTTCACGGGGTTTGTTTCGGATTTCTAAATTGTTTTAGTTAGTTGTTGGGCAGTTGTACATTAATTCCATCTGGTGTACAGTAGAAACAACTATATTTACACACTGTCTGCCCCTGATGACGCCAGTGTGGCTTCAGATATAAAAGTTTGGTCGGGCTTTGTTTCTATTCCAAAAGTGTTTGATGTTAGGCTTTTTATTATAATCATCAAAATCTTGTTATAAGCGGTAATAGGTTGACACATATATTGAACCACTGCAAAACCGAACAAATGCACAAAATTTTGTTCTGACCCAGAAATTAAATGACAGGGCTAAATTTAACATTTGTGTAGTTTGCCAACTTTTTCAATTTTTGTGATAGAAGTATTCTATCATAAATAATTGCCGTTTGACTCCTAAGTGAAGTATGCCAAGATCCAGAACGATAGCATTTAGCATCGCAAAAATATCAGCGAAAAACAGTGTAAACGAGTTAGAAAAATCAAAGTATATACAAGACAATGGAGACCTTTAGCTGGCCAAGTTCAACTTCAAACTCTGACTTGAACTTGGGTTGGAAATGGAGTTGAAGTGGGACCACTTATGAATTTTAGTTTTAGAGTTGAACGTGAAGTTTTGAAGTTGAAGTTGAAACACTTATGAACTTTAGTTTTGAAGTTGAACGTGCAGTATAAAAGTTAGGTTGTTTCGTGTATATTTTGCAGAAGTTAATTGTGTTTTCGTTGGGAACTATTTCTGACATGCAGAACTATTTTTTCTCGCCATGAGAATGCACTACCAATCTTCCACTTTACATACAAAACAAAGATTAAATGACCCTTTTTTCAAATTTATCAATCTTTTTTATTGCCACAGACATTTAGAAAGCAAACGAGAGCAACCTTCTTTTTTTCAATTTATTCGAACTGATAACAATAGCCTTGTAGGCTAACAAAACGAAGGTATGGTTCATCATGTTCATGAAACAGTTCAAGAATAGGACTGCCCAGCAATACAAATGTCACTTATGGTGGTCTCACATGGCACCAGGTAAGCCCAAGTAAAAAATGTCATGGTGGAACATAACAACATGTCGCCGACCCGTTACAGTGGCCGGTGTGACCTGGTGAGAATTTTGTGTGTACGAGCAGTGATACTCGGTGAGAACCTGATACTGAGCATGGTATAAAGACGGTGGGTCGGTACGAAGCCGTATTTGACACGTTTAGGGCCCCAGGTTGAGACTTTCTGCCAGATAGAGCCCGAGCGGGAAGCGCAAGGAGTCTATCTGACTGAAAACCGACACCGCGGGCCATATCCTACATAGAGCATGCACCCACCCCCTCGATCGGGCTTCCAATCTCGATCATATCATACGATGCAACATGCACAAAATAATTCGAGCGTGTCTATTATACTGTTAGAACTCGGGATATCCAATTGTCGCTCTCAACCCCCCCCCCGTCTGTATTGCTATATTCCGTGTTTTCTTATTCTGTGGTTATGGCTACAGTATACTTGGTTCCGATTGACTAGGCTATGTTTCTGGTGGACTCGCACTGTGCCTTTGAGTTGTTTTCTCCCCCTAGTAACCATGGTAACGTGATTGTGAGTATTGCTCAAATGGAGCCGTATAAAAGCAAAGGCGGCAAGAGGCGCGCTCACTTTGAAACAGCAAGCTACGTGACATCAACTTTTCGTAATGAAAAAATGCAACACCTGGATAACGCCGCATGCGGATATAAACGCGTGTTATGACACGGTGTTTGTTGGATACAGTTGGAGAACCTTATTCCTGGGAATGACCACATTACTGAACCGGTGAGTAATATGCCAGACTTATTTCGGCCCATGTAACGCACCTTACTCTACTAATATTAGTCGCCCACTGAATGTATAGGCCTACCATTTTTAATCAGTCTGGCACATTTTTAATCTCATTGAATTTACGAGAAAGGGTAACCTGCGCTACATGGGGCCTTATTTCCTTGAATTCAAAACCAAATTAGCATTTTGTCTTTCTGCATTATCTGACGGGCTGTAGGCTACCTGTTGTATCACACATGCAATAAACTCTAACGCCCGGTCTATACATTGTATGTCTTTACATCAGCTCAAATTGTTCACTGGAGCGTTACACTCCTGCCTATATATATGTCCACTGGTCATTCAATAAACTCTCTTTCTGTATGCTCACTGACCATGCGTCTTGTCGTTATTACATACTGCACGACATAACAAATGTGGCGACGAGGATGTCGAACTTACAGCAAATACAACCATTTCTGCCAGAGCCAGGCGAACTTACAGTGCCTTGGAAGCAATGGAAATCAAGTTTTGAAAATTATTTGTTAGCGACGGGCGGTACAGATTATGCAGCTGAAAGAAAGAAGGCGCTCTTGCTTCATTGTCTCGGTATTGAGGGCCAGAGAATTTTTGCGACTTTGCCGGAACGTGACTCGCCGCCGGTGGGTGCAACTGCCTACGACAACGCACTGCACGTGCTAGAGCAACATTTTCTGCCGCAAGTGAATGTTGCTGCAGAACGCTACCGGTTCCGACAAAGGGCACAGAACTCTGGTGAGTCCATCGACCAGTATGTGACAGCGTTGCGTTACCTCAGTGCTAATTGTGATTTCGGCGACAAACTGGACGAAATGATTCGAGACCAAATCATTGAGAAGACATCAATTTCCCGTGTACGTGAGCGTCTGTTGATGGAGACGGCTCTCACCTTAACCAAGACTCTAGACATTGCTAAGCGTATTGAAGAGGCGCTAAAAGAATCCAGAGCTATCTGTAACGCTCAGTCTTCCTCCAATGCCCCGACGGTGAACCGTGTCTCATCTTACCACGACAAGTCTAACCCGCACGCTAGACGTGGTGCTGCAAGTGCAGGTTTCAAGAGTTCCAGGGGTGCACGCAGGGGTCAGTGTTACCGCTGTGGTTCTAGTGACCACTACGCCGACGACGCATCCTGTGAGGCACGCGACAAGCGCTGTGGGAAGTGTTCCAGACGTGGACATTTTGCTCGAGTTTGCCGCAGTCGCGGTAATGGTTCCAACGCGAGGGGTGGACGACGGGACGTTCACCACGTGACTACTTCGCGCGATACTGCCGACGTCGTAACTGATGACGACTACTGTCTCGACGTGTTCATGACCGGGTCCACGCAGGCGAGAACCAAGCCTGTGTACGTCACCATTCAAGTCAACGGCGTGGATCTCAGGGTGATGGTCGACACCGGGTCGGGCGCTACGCTTCTCTCGCAGACAGTTTTCAACCGGCACTTCCTCCCTGAGGCGCTGAGTCTTCCGCCGTCTGACGTTAAGCTGTCGTCTTACACGGAGCATCCCATCGACGTGATCGGGTGTTTGAAGTGCAATGTTGCATATAATGAGCGATCTACTGTTGCAAATATGTATGTTGTGAAAGGTGCTACGTGTATTCTAGGTAGAGATCTGGTAAACGCGCTCAAAATGCAAATTGACGGAACTACGATGTCGTGTAATACAGTGGAAAATGATTGTAATGTGATCGAGCAGAATGATGTAAATGTACCAGACATTGCTAAGCCGTATGTGAATCTGTTCGTTGAAGACCCTGAATTGTCGTGTATCAAAGGTTTTGCTCACCGGGTTAAGGTGAATGAAAATGTGCTTCCCATGCAGCAAAAGTTACGTAGATTGCCGTTTTCTGTTCGGGACCAAGTTTCAGCCGAGTTACAAAGGCTAGAAAGTATGGGAGTCATTGAGCGTATCGACTCTTCCGAATGGGTATCGCCTGTGGTTGTGTCATGGAAAAAGTCAGGGAAACTCAGATTGTGTGTAGATTTACGCCAAGCAAACAGAGCAGTTATTCCTGATCGGTTTCCTTTGCCCAATATCAATGAGTTGTTGAGTGAGCTAAGGAATTCTAGTGTATTTTCTCAGTTAGATTTGGCGTCAGCTTACCATCAGTTGGCTTTACATCCGGATTCTAGGTACCTGACCGCGTTTATCACACACGAGGGACTATACCAGTATAAACGTGTATGTTTCGGACTTTCTTCAGCGCCTAGCGCATTTCAGAAGGTTATGAGTTCGATTTGTTCTGGTTTGAAAGGAGTTCAGTGTTATCTTGACGACGTTATTATAAGTGGTAGGTCTCAGGCCGAACATGACAGGAATCTGAAGGCGGTGTTAACTAGGTTTCAGGCCCATGGAGTCAAATTGAATCACGACAAGTGTAAATTTAGCCAGTCGACCCTTCATGTACTAGGGCATACTATCAGTGATCATGGTATCAGGGCTGATGAGAAGCTCCAGGCAATTGTCGATGCATCGGTTCCGAAAGATGAGAAGGCGTTGAAGTCTCTCTTAGGCCTTGCTGGGTATTTCTCCAAGTATATTCGTAATTATGCCGACCTTGTAGAGCCCCTCAGAGCGTTGATACGGAAAGGTTCTACCTTTCAATGGTCCGGTGAGGCTCAGGCGAGTTTTGAACGGTTGAAACAGGCCCTAAAAAATGCTCCTACATTAGCTATGTTTGATCCGGATTGTGAGCTAATGGTTACTTGTGATGCATCTGCGTACGGCTTGGGCGCCGTTTTGAGTCAGTGTAAGAATGGTAAGGAAGAAATTGTTGTTTGTGCTTCACGCACGTTGTCCGACGCTGAAACTCGCTATTCTGTCGGTGAGAAAGAAGCACTCGCTTGTGTATGGGCGTGTGAAAAGTGGAACACTTATCTCTGGGGTCGCAAGTTTGTATTACGTACTGACCACCAGGCGTTAGTAACGTTACTGGGAAAAACTAACGAAAAACAGTCGATGCGCATATCTCGATGGGCCGCACGATTGATGAAGTATGATTATGTGGTACAGTACAAACGTGGTGAAGAAAATGTTGTAGCCGATTGTTTGTCTAGGTTGCCAACTGAAGCGGATAGCATCGACTATGATGAAGATGATGAAGTTATATGTAGTATTGTTGTGAACTCCATGAATGCCAGTGTTTCACGTGATGTATTGTTCCAAGCGATCCGGAACGATGATGTTCTTTGTCGGATCAAAATTGCTGTACAAAATGGGTGGTGTAATGTTAAAATCGATGAGGATATGAGGCCATACTTTTTGGTGAGAGATGCTTTGTGCGTTTGTGATGATGTAATCATGAAGGGTGACAAAATTGTGGTTCCGAGAGAACTCGCATCTAAGTTTGTACATTTAGCACACGAGTCGCACCAAGGCATGACTCGCACTAAGCAGCGATTACGAGAGTTGTATTGGTGGCCCAAAATGGATGTCGAAGTTGAGAATGTTGTTCGGTCTTGCAATGTATGTCAGAGGAATGACAAAACTGGTAGAACGCATTTTGCTCCACTAAAACCTATACAGTTCCCGGATAGGCCATGGAGTAAACTAGCTATTGACATCATTGGTCCGTTTGAGAGGGCACCACTAAGTTGTAAATACGCTGTAACACTAGTAGACTACTATAGCAAGTGGCCTGAGGTTGGATTTATGTCCACCATAACCTCGTTGTCTGTAATCACATTTCTCAGGCGTGTATTTTGTCGTGAAGGGTTACCTGATGAAATTGTCACCGACAATGGCCTGCAGTTCAAGTCCAGAGAGTTCGAGGAGTACCTCAGTGACCGCTGTATAAAACACACTTGCTCTACAGTATACTATCCACAGTCTAATGGTGCCGTAGAAAGGTTCAATCGTGTAATTAAAAACACTGTACAAAATGCACTAATCACAGATAAGCCATGGAAACGTTATGTGGAATCATTTCTCGGTATTTATCGAGCAACTCCCCATGCTATCACTGGTGAATCGCCGTCATTACTTCTACATGGTAGAAAGATGAAAACTAAATTGAATGTGTCATGTGGTGGAGCGGTGTCTGTCAATGATAAGGTCGATCAGAAGGTCAAACGGAGAGTAGACGACAAGCAGACGAAGTATAAGTTATATACAGATCAGAAGCGATCAGCGAGGTATCAGAACATCAGAGTTGGTGACTGGGTAAGAGTTAAGAGGTCTGGTTTTGTTCGGAAGGGAGAAACACGTTACTCTGATCCAGTACAGATCCAGCGTCAGATCAGCCGACATTCGTTTGTCACGAGTGATGGTAGGAAGTGGAACGTCAGTAAATTGTCAAAGTGTCCACCTGTAGCTACACGTAACGAACATCATGACGATTTCGATGTACATGTGGATAGCAGGGTTGAGGAAAGTGATGTTCAGGTTCCAGAAATTCCACTAAGGCGGAGTCAGCGGGAGCGAAGGGCCCCGAGATGGCTTCATGATTATGTTCGGTAAAAAAAAAAAAAATACTGCTAAAATTCAGTGGTTGCATACATACATATATACATTGACCGTATATTTATAGTAGTCACTTGTAAAAAAATTGTATCAAATAGTAAAGTAATAATTTTGTCAAAAAGGGAAATATGTTGTATCACACATGCAATAAACTCTAACGCCCGGTCTATACATTGTATGTCTTTACATCAGCTCAAATTGTTCACTGGAGCGTTACACTCCTGCCTATATATATGTCCACTGGTCATTCAATAAACTCTCTTTCTGTATGCTCACTGACCATGCGTCTTGTCGTTATTACATACTGCACGACATAACACTACCCGTGTACAGAGAATTGAATCATACTTTTTGCGCGAACAAATATGCTTAACATCCCGTTATTCCAATATTTGTAAGGAAATGAAAACGATTTATCTACATGTATTTACAGGCAGAATTCCTCGTAAAATCACTACGACCGATTCTAGAGTTCGATCCAGAACTCCCATGACTCAACGTACGACTCGTAAGTAATAGTTTTTTTTTTTGCAGGTTTGCAGGTAAATTACGCTACGCCTGATTTCTGGAGGCTTTTCTAGGATTCCGCTACAGCTGCGGATATATATGTATGTGGAATATCGCAGGATTATTATCAAAACCTCCGGAATTCCAAGGATATTGTGGATATATATGTTTTAACTGGATTTCTCGAAGGCGGATGATTTCATGAAGCAAATATCAAAATGTAACCGAAAACTGTTCGAGACCAATGGATTAAACTCACGCACCATAAACGCAATGATTAGCTGTCCACGATTATTACGTTTATGTGTGAAATAATACACTGTTACTGAGGCGATATACACGATATCATGCCGAGCGTCAGCCGAGGGGTGACAGTGTATTATTTGTCATACATACCGAGTAAAACCTATTGTTTTTATTACCAAAATTGACCAGAATCTCCCCAAATGATGTGGAATGGTCCTCATATCGCCCCTAGAGCAGGATATGAACAATGGACTCGCCCGTCGCGCTTCACTTCAGCAAGGCCTGTACATGTGAGACATACGTCTGCTCCACACGTAAGAGCAATACATAACCTAAACTAGGTGGCGCCAGTGTTACCTGGTATCGACACCATTGTTATGTTCTATATCCTGGCTATGATAAAGGAATGAATTTCCTTTGTTGGCAGAACTCCTGGCAATGCCATACAATGCTACAAACGTTAAATTTGACGTGCGCCTTCTACATGCAATTGATAGATTGAATACATCTGGACTGATCATTGATTGGTCATACATCCGTATCACTGAAAATTATACTTATATCCCCAACCCTCCTGTTTGGTCGTTGCTTTGACACCTATCGTCGAATGGATATGGGTTCAGTATGAACACCACAAACATATTGCAACATGGTATCTATATAATTCTGCCTCGACCCACAGTGTGTGCCGTCAACCGAATGAACCTTCGGCAATGATGACAATGACTCGAGCAAACAAACACGTGTTGTTTTTGGCATACACAGTTTGTAAACTTGGTAATAGATATACACTGAGCGCGAGGTGAATTAGAATATTATGGACCGAGCGGCGAAGCCGCGAGGTTTCATAATATTCTAATTCACCGAAGCGCGAAGTGTATATCTGACTTAGCTACTGGCTCTATTGTTGTTAGTTATATACCTGCTAGCGGGTGTATAAGTTAGTTATCGACCTCTGGAGAACAATGGGACCAGTAGCTAATGGTTGTTATTGGCTGGTTCCACGCATGAAGGCGGAATATCGCCTCATGGGATTTTTCATATAACACACTCTCTCTCTAGGTATGTATCATGTAATAAACTACTCTACTGTATCGGTTGTTTGAATTTCTTTCATAGGTCCCTATGTATAGGATAATGCCCTAGGCTGAGTATTTCTCACGAATAGAGACCGAGGCCGAAAGCCGAGGTTTCTATTCTTGAGGAATACGAAGCCGTAGGCATTATCCGACATAGTGCATGCAGCCACCCCGCCCCCCATTCTGACACAAGCCATCCACCCCCTCTTTCACACACTCTTTTAATTCTTGTACAACATATCACATGCATTTTGCGTAATTCAATATGAACAACAAAACTGCAAATGCAACGCACAGTCCTTGCTCAATCAAGTGTATCCGTAAGAAAAAACGTTGGAAATTATGGCCCATGTAGCGCAGCTTACTATTTCTTCTAAATTCAATGAAGATTAAAAATGTGCCAGACGGATTAAATATGGTAAACATTCAGTGGCTGAGTAGTATTAACAGAGTAAGGTGCGCTACAGTATTTACTTCACCACATGACTCAGTTCATAGATTTGTACATTCAACCCTAGACGGCATTCTGTTGTTATAGCTACAGTATACATTGTTCCAATTGAGTATGTTTCTGGTGGACTCGCACTGTGCCTTTGAGTTGTTTTCTCCCCCTAGTAACGTGTTTGTGAGTATTGTTCAAATGGAACCCTATAAAAGCAAACGCGGCAAAAGGCGCGCTCACTTGGAAACAGCAAGCTACGTGACATCAACTCTTCGTGAAGAATAAAATGCAACACCTGGATAACGCCGCTTGCGGATATAAACGCGTGTTCTGATGCGCTTGTTTGTTGGATACAGTTGCAAAACCTTATACCTGGGAATGACTCGAAAGTTTTGGTGTAACCAGATGCAGTGCATGGACAAAATACCAGATTTGTGAACCGGTGAGTAATATATCAGTTTATTACTTTGAATTCAAAACAAAATTAGCATTTTCTCTTTTCGCATTATCTGACGGGTTGTACCCGTGTACAAAGAATTGAATCATAATTGAACAAATGCCTGAACAAATATCTTTATCCTCCGTTCTTTCAATCCTTATAAGGAAATAAAAACGATTTATTCACATGTATTTACAGAATTCCTCGTAAAATCACTACGACCGATTCTAAGGTTTGATCCATGACTTCAACGTACGACTGGTAAGTGTTTTTAATTTTTGTGCTATTCGTGCATAATATGGCGATGTGAAAGTTCTGTTCAAATTGTTCCCACAATACATATTTATGATGAATAGCTATAATCTACATTTGAAAAAGAAAAATGAAACATTCATGTTCATGATGTTTGTATATATCTCATTCATGTTTGCAGGAAAATTGCGTTATGGGTGATCTCTGGAGGCTTCTCTAGGATTCCGGTACATTTGCGGATATATGTGTGGAATATCGCAGGAATATTATCAAAACACCCGGAATTCCAAGGATATTGTGGATATATACGTTTTCACTGGATTTCTGCAGAAGGCGGATGATTTCATGAACCAAATGTCAAAAAATTTGCAAATCTGTGACCGATGGATTAAACTCGCACATCATAACGATTAGCTGTTGATGTACATCGAGTAATATAAGTCTGATACATGTATATGCTTGGCAATAAAAAATACAATCCCGGTGTGTTTACTGTGTCCACCAGTATTGATTTATTTTCATTCAATATCCGAAAGGTATTTATGTAAGGGATAATCGGTGAAGTGGAGCGCCTCTTCGAAATAATGTGAATTCATTGACCAAGCTATTTGACATCATGCCTCCGATGGTGCGCAATATTCGTCCCAAGATTTTCAGTAATTTTGTTCTCCTTTATGCGGTCAAGTGGAACCAACATCATGGCAGGTGCCTTCCACTCAACTCTGATGGCTAAGCTTAATATGACAGAGAGCTTCCTGTTGTTATGACTACAGTTTACACGGTTTCGATTCAATAGTATTTTAGTTGATTCGCAATGTGCATTTAGTCGTTTTCGCCTCGTTTCATATGGTTGTGAGTATTACTCGAATGAAGCAGTATAAAAGGAAACACGACAACAGACGCGCTCTCTTTTGCCACAAAAAGCTCACTGCAAAAGCTCCGTGATGTCGGAAAGAAGCATTTGATTTGGATTTCAAAGCGGGAGCCTATAAAGTACCAGGGAATGCTACTTGAGTATTTAAAACGGCATTCTATGGTGGCTGATAGCGTCCATTCGTCAATCTCGCTCCCTCGCGGCGAGAGAGCGAAGCGAGGAAGAGAGGGAACGAGGAAGCGATGCGAGGAAACGAGAGAGCGATGCGAGGTAGCAAGAGAGCGATGCGAGAGAACGAGAGAGCGATACGATATTCACATAGATTAACCTCGCTTCCTCGCATCGTTCTCTCGCTCCCTCGTTCTCTCGCTCTTTCGTTCTCTCGCTCTCTCGTTCTCTCGTTCTCTCGTTCTCTCGCTCTCTCGCTCCCTCGTTCTCTCGTTCTCTCGTTCTCTCGCTCTCTCGCTCCCTCGTTCTCTCGCTCCCTCGTTCTCTCGCTCTCTCGTTCTCTCGCTCCCTCGCTATCTCGTATGCAGAAACTAATTTTCATGACCCAGGTATGCAGTATCAGAAACTAACTGAAGATTTCAGCATACAGATAAAACGCACTTTTGAGAACTCGCACGATGATTTTTTTTGTTCTAATATAATCATACATACGACCATGTATGTACATGTACATTCATCTACGAAGCAAACTTTTATATGTATATTTTAATGATATTGATAAAAAATTTCGACATGGTCAGTGCTATTACAATGCTCATGGGCAAGTACAGAAATAATGGAAGGGAAGGAGCACGTACGGACTGTACCCACCCTTCCCTGAACACGCCCCTGTCATACCAGTTTCTTTGTAGGACATATAAAAATAAAAAGGACATATAAAATAGATGATATTGATCTGAAATTTACATCATAGTTTCTACTTAACAGTGTATTCTTTGAAAATTACTGCATGCATAGGCGATTAAGTTGTAAAATTGTGCAATATGAGTCCCATATTGTTTCGAGAATTACAATTCCATATCGTGCTCTAATATGATATAATATCACAATAAACGGTGATGATTATCGTGTTATTTGACGTACGTGTATTGTATTCTCATCCGTGAACCACCACCTCCCACCTAGCCGCCTTACCCTCACCCCCCTCCACCCAGTCTACACCTTCATCCGCTGCAAGTCACCTCATTGGTTATATCACTGTCACGTGGTAGCGAGCCTTATCCACTCACCAGGCTCTCTTACGCAATCTTCTGGGCTGTAGGATCGGAGCATGTGCAAATTATATGTATGTGTTGTAGATGCCGTTAGCGAAATCTAAATGCTTGAACCATGTACAAATATGATATATAGGGCCTGTAAAATACACATGTAATCCGACGAAATTATAATATTCATACATAAGAATTAACCATAAAATCTTCACATATTTAATTCAGATTGAGAATATTCATTAAATATCAGTAGTTACAGAAATATCATGTAAGTTCCGATCAGAATCTTATTTGAACGGAGATATATTCTTTCACTTCAATTACAACTTTGTTTTTGTCACAATTGACACAAAATTGTTGTAAGATTAACGTTCAATAGATAATTTTAATCATAATTTGTTGACATCGGTTATTGTGTGCGTTGTTGGAAGGGAAGGGGCGGGGTATATAGGTAAATAGATGGTGAAAAACAACAACATATATTCATGTTAATTTATATAAATTTATATAAATCGTTATTTCGGTATTGAACGTCATATGTTTTGCGCTTGAATATGTACAGGGAGATTAGTTTTGCCGTAAAGAATTAACTGATCATATTTGACCATATGCAATAAATAATATTTGAACATATTCACTGGTAGGTATACATGTATAAATATTAATACAGCAGAGTGGACGTGATTATTTTTCGTGTGCGCGAAAAATATCGTGGTAACGAATAAAAAAATAGTATCTGAACAATAGAAGAAAAAAACCCGTGATAACGAGAAATTTATCGTTAGAACGGATCAATTTATTGTGACCTGTCATATGAGCGAGAGAACGAGGAAACGAAGGAACGAGTGAGCGAGAGAACGAGAGAGCGAGAGAGCGATGCGAGGTAGCGAGAGAACGAGATTGCGAGAGAACGAGTGAGCGAGAGAACGAGGGAGCGAGAAAGCGAGAGAGCGATGCGAGGTAGCGAGAGAACGAGATTGCGAGAGAGCGAGGGAGCGAGAGAGCGAGAGAACGAGTGAGCGAGAGAACGAGAGAACGATGCGAGATAGCGATGCGATAGAGCGATGCGAGATAGCGAGTGCGAGGGAGCGAGAGAGCGATGCGAGGAAGCGAGGTGGATTTATGTCACTATCTTATCGCTCACTCGCTCCCTCGCATCGCTCCCTCGCATCCTCGCATCGCTCTCTCGCTCCCTCGCATCGCTGTCTCGTGCGCTCGTATAGCTCTTTCGCTACCTCGCTTCGCTCTCTCGCCGCGAGGGAGCGAGATTGTCAGATGGACGCTATCAGCCACCATAGCATTCCTTTATTTAAAACGGCATTTTGAATCGGAAGAACCTAAAAAATGATACGAGAACATATCGGCAAACAGGTGAGTTATTTACTAAACTGATTTCATTGAAGGTTCAACAGAGCTGATATTCTCTTACTTTCTGCATCAAAATGCGGATGCCTTAAATTCCATACAAAATGGATGTGAATATTCTGCATCCTTTAATTCGTTTCAGGATATACGATTTATCTATGGCAGAATTTTGCGTGGATTCAAGACTGGTTGAAAAGGTCCATCCCTGGCCTCGATATGTACGATCCATCATACTGGTGAGTAGGTGTATTTTTTATTTTGCGCTATTTATTCGACAATGGATACGTTATGTTCAAAATTGTAAATATGCCGCCAAATAGTAATAATAATTATTACGTTATATTCACAATGACAAGCTAAGCACTTAATGTTTCATAGGCTTGTACATTCTGTATATTTGCAGGAAAAGTGTGAAATGTTTCCGAATATGATCTGGAGATTTCTGGCAGAAATATTAACAATTTTGGACCTACGAAATCTCCCAAGGAATATCAAAATATCGAGGATAATGTTTTCACTGGATATCTGCAAATGGATTATATCACGAAGTGAAAAGCCCAATACAACCCATGGATATTAATCAGCATCTCATGGCTGCAATGATCATCCATACATCGAGAATTGAGAAATGTTCCAACATTGCTTTTTGCAATTTGTGATGCATCTCGTGCTGTAATTTGTTACCTGAATAAATATGTAGCATTCATACATCGGTTTGTTGTGATTCGTTATTTCTACATGGAGTAGATTACTGGAGTACATTATTTGAATAATATACTCCAATAATCCGCTGAACGCAAATAATCTACTACTGGTATTGGATTCTGAAAAATGGTCGATTGCATAGGACAATAGAACCGTGTACTAACTAAGATGAAAACCAATCTAGAGGTCCCTATCTAGGATAGAGACCTCACAAAGGTTCCTCCTTAAGATAAGTACTTCACCATAACAATAGAATCATGCTCTATGTTACGGTAATAACATGATTAAAAACAATGGGTTGTTACTGAAATCCTACCAGCCACATACTGGGTTCTCCCCGCATTCTACTGTTTGTATACACTGTAGAAGCTTGTCTGCATGCTCAAAACTTTTGGGCTGTGAGCACAGAGCAGACACATGGTGAGAACCCTCTGTATGAGGTCGGTATCAGCCTGGTAACAAAACTGGGCGAAACTGCACACCGCAATTCTAACCACCCCACGAACGGATCGATAGCAGTTCCATACCGCCCCGTCATCTTCCTCAATCATCCCCAGTCATGGGTTGTCACCATGTGCCACTCCTTGTACCCACACAAAACTTTTGCGGGTTGTCACTGCTGGCGGACGTTAAATCTGTCCCATGGTCCCCGAGGATGCCATCAACTCCGTAGCCTTCGGGCTTGTGATTAGGTACTTATGTACTTGTCATATATCTGTTCCATTGGGGTTGTTTCGGATTTCTAAATTGTTTTCATAGGTTGTTGGGCAGTTGTATACTAATTCCATCAGGTGTACAGTAGAAACAACTACAGTTAACACACTGTCTGCCCCTGATGACGCCAGTGTGTCTTTGGATAAACTATTCGGTCGGCTTTGTTTTTATTGCAAAATATTGTATTTTTCGTTTGTTATTGGCATCATTAAAATCTCACTGTATTGGTGGTAATAGATTGATACTCACATTCCCACCGGTCACTATGAGGGGTCCCTATCGTGTTCACCACTTGCTCAAAGTCCTGCTGTGTGCTATAGCCGTTCGATGAAATTTACCACAAAGTGGCACTCGCTGAGCTTACCCCGTGCCATGTGAGCGCTACAGCTCATACAATATGCATGTTCCACTGGAGATGCTTCAACCGCGGAAGATGCTCAAGTCAGATAAGTACCAAGTGGTGGTGCATCTAATCCAAAGTAAAGACCAGTTTGTGATCCGTACAGACATATGTGACAATTTGTCAATAGCACTCCCAAAACATAATATTTTGCGACCAGTTGGAGCATTAGCTTTAGGTTTTTTTCGAAAATAAATCCCAACTCAACACACTTACAAGCAGATGACATAAGCTTGTTGAATTCTGCCTACTCATCAGTTAGTATTGCACCCCGGAAGGGGCACAGCAACTGTGCACGCACGGATAAGCCACATCATCATATAATACATACCGATTTCCCAAAGGTGAAGAGGAAGACTCTCTAGGTAGGCTAGCACCCCAGATTCCTGCATCATAAATGCATCATGACGTCGCCCCTCTATGGGCCCAAAGATATTGCCAATCAAGCCGTTGGGAAGCATTGTGGACTAAAATTTAAGTCCATGGACTCTCTTATGGGCTGAGAAGTATTCACGCTGATCTTCACCAGGCCTGCATACAGGCATAACTGTGCCATCAATAAAGCCAATGATGTTGTTCAGAGGACATCGAACTGATACGGCTTCAGAATACATCTGTAAATATGGTTCATGGAGAAATGGAAGTGCCGTATCTTGAACCAGATGACCATAGCCATCATATATGTGATTCAGAACAAAACCTATGAGCACACTCAGTTCACTTTCTGAGCGTCCAAATAGTTGTTGGAGGTCACTCAAACGGTTTGGGTATGCAAGTCGTCTAAGAAACATCGTAAGACCCACAATTCCAGATGTGCAACTTTTATTTGCACCAACAACCTTGTCAGGAATATGCAACAAGTCGCATAAACGGTATATATCAGATTTGTAGAAATGAAACAAGTTCTTACATTCCTCATCTGAAAAGTCATCCAGATTAATTTTGATATTATGACATACATCCGATTCTTCGTCGTCAGCTGTCATTCACATCTGCACCTTCCATCAATAATGGAATTAAATTGGAGGCCATCATCTGACTGCATAGAAAGGAATAAGGATCTAATGATTGATTTTACAACTACAATGGTCATGAAGAGTTATCCCAGGAGATAAATACTGGTATAAAGAACACAAATTCACAAGTGCAAATCATCAAACCGAACGGATGGAAAACAACTGGAATAGTCCATTCCAAACATATGAAATTAAATATCGAAAGAGTCAGGGTAGAAGCTCCACAACCAGAGTTCCCTGACAACAATATTCAAACACTAGAGACTTGTAAGCAGAGATACACTGAATACTGAGACATTCAACAAGCACTACAATTGATCGACAATCAGATCTATGAATTTTAGTTGTAACATAACTTTAACTTGTCATAACCAAACCAGTATCAAAACACAACTGCTACATGCATGTAGTTCTGAACATGAAATCACTAGTAAAATACTGCTGTCATGTAAAGCTGTATGAAAGATCTCGTCCAGCTGACTAAAACCGGGCATAATTATTCTCTCACAATCTTTTCAAACCCAACTAAATGCATGGATATTGATTATTCATGTTTTTTTAATTCTTTGAGATCTTTCATTTTAGTTTTACATGATAACACTTCATCAAATATATTTTTAAAATTACAATACGCATAAAGAGTGCAGTGCTGCATGAAAAAGACAGAACTTGGTGTTTCATCTTTCATGAAACAAGAATTAGCACAGAATTAGTATGCATATTTTTTTCCATCAAAGTAAGAATTAGACAAATTAGTTTTGTTTGTTGTTCTGCATATTTAGATCAGTTGAAGTAGGGCCTGTCTTTTTTGTGCCTGTCTCTCCACTTTTTGCCGCTCAATCGCTAGTTCTTCTCGCCTAAGCTGCAGTTCGTCTTGACGAATCTGTAGTTAATTCTCGTGTTTAAGTTGCATGAAGGATATAACATTCATCTTAGAGGCCCTCTTGGTTGGTCCACCCTCAGTTTCTGTAATTGTATCATAATTCAAACATACCATTATAAATTTGAAAACTTGTAGTAATTTTGACAAATACACTGCTTCATTCGGCAAACCGCTGTTGAGACGTAATTTCCAATATTTTTCATTGAGATTGCAGATATAAACCGGGAACACATGTGTTCTACAGAGCTCGACGTAAATAATTCAGTTAAATAATATAATCTGACGAATATTTCCGTCGAATGGAGCAAAAATTTTCGTCACTATCCCCGATTTACGTGAACATTAGCGTGTCGGCTGCATTGGGGAATAAATACATAACTACGGTGTACATTCAGTCAACCCAGTAACATTTTTGTCCCCACTGCCGAACCATCGCTCACTTCTCACGCTCATACTCTCTGTCATTGCCTGATTTTCCTTGTTTCCAAGCATTAAAATTAGTCCATTTGTTTCGTTCCATTTTCTGACTGCATCTTTACTTCTGACAATCATATGCATTTATTTTTCGCCATCCCACAACGAGCTAATTTTTCGCTAGGAAAGTGTGGGATGTTGTGAACCGTGGTTTTGATCGTTGGCAATGTGTAAAAGTCGGGATGGGTTCCGAGTTCAACACCTCCGACTTCCACATTGATATTTCGGTGCTTATAAATTTTCCGACGGTACTCAAAGTTTGTATACATTTCTCATATGGGCAAATATTGTCGTCTATGTGTACACTATTGACCAAAATAAACTTCACGAGTGTATTGAATTTTGGGCCAAATTGAAAACGTTGCTGAATTTCATACGCCATTTGTTTCGTTCCATTTTCCGACTGCATCTTTACTTCTGACAATCATATGCATTTATTTTTCGCCATCCCACAACGAGCTAATTTTTCGCTAGGAAAGTGTGGGATGTTGTGAACCGTGGTTTTGATCGTTGGCAATGTGTAAAAGTCGGGATGGGTTCCGAGTTCAACACCTCCGACTTCCACATTGATATTTCGGTGCTTATAAATTTTCCGACGGTACTCAAAGTTTGTATACATTTCTCATATGGGCAAATATTGTCGTCTATGTGTACACTATTGACCAAAATAAACTTCACGAGTATATGGAATTTTGGGCCAAATTGAAAACGGTGCTGAATTTCATACGCTGTAAACACCTTGCTATTCTTGATGGGTGTACTCGATCAGGAACTACTATTCATACGAACTACCAATTGTGTTCGTCCTGCGTGGACATCGTATGTGCGCACGAAATTGAATTGAAAACAGAACGTGCTAGGAATGAGCGCTATTGACTTCTTTTTTCCGGGGAGATCTGGTGTTTTCAACCAGGTATGATTCCTGTGCGTTCCTCAAATGATGTGTCAAAAGATTCCAGTAATTTGTTTTGAGCAAGGAGTTCGCACAATTCCTCAGTATTAGGTTCTTGGTGTTCGGTACGGTCTTGGGGTCTGAGCAGAATAGGCACATCAGGGTGTTGCATATTGACTGGTTCTTCAACAGGACTGTTTTCTACTGAACATGCTGAACGTTGTTGGTTTTAGTCAGACCATGGTTTGCTTTCTTGCTCAATATCTAAGTTTTCTTCACTAAGATAAGATGAGATAAGATAAAATTATTTAAATTTATTTTAACGGCATATTTGGTGTCCTTGATTAAAAAGCTCTTTTTCCTTCGGTTATGATTCCTTTGGTCATGTGGTGAAGATGTGAATGAACATAGAACAGTGAATGAGCATGTACATTTGGGGAGAAGTATTTGTAGTCAAAGTTTTTATTCGGTTTACAGTGCGCCGTGTATCGCGAACCTTTTTGTACACATACATCGAGCCCTGTGGTAGGTAGCTTTTTTTAATTTCAGCCAAATCGGAAAAAACAAGATGGCCGCCAAAAAACAAATTGGTAAAAGGACTTCACGCACTTTCTTCTGTAACGTACCAATATATCTTTTTTGGTACTTAGACTGTGACAGATATATGAAATGTTACTCGAGGAATATAGAAAAGGACCAAGTACAGGAGAATATTCATGATTATAGATATGCAACCTGTAGGTATAGTTATTAAAAAATAACAACATTGATTTCAAATGAAAGGTAAATATCAATATGACCGTAGATAATGCTCACAGTAAAATAGTTCACTAAATTCTAGGTTCGAGATTTATCATCATAGTACGTTTGTCATCATTGGTACTGTATGAAGAGTAAGTATTCAAGACCATACTATATTCGACAATCAATGCAGTTAGCGCTGTTGCATTTCACGGTGACACTATAAGCTGAAAATAGGTTTGGTTTCGACAGATTCTTCATATGTGCCTTCGATTTTGAGTGTATGCAAGAAGGCGCCCATTCGTTCCAGATTTTTGGAAATTTAATCAAGGGCCGTCTCTCCACAAACACAGAGTCGAATCGTGATCATGTGTCTGATTGCCTGGCCGGATGCTGTGTCTGAACGTCCTTATTATAATTAAAAGTATGATCAAATGAAATTGACAGATTTTTGCTCATGAACTGGTACATAAAATTACCTATTTATCTATCTAAATAACCTTGTTTCATGCGTAAACTGGTCACTTAGTCTGAGAATGCCTGACTGCTTTAAAAGTGGTTCTGTATGACTGTTGTTTGATGCTTTATGAATTATTATGTTGGTCCGTTTCTGTAGTTTTATCGTTGAATTCAATATATACGGTTTTGCGTTACCCCAGGCTAGAATACCATAAGTTAAATGGGGATGTATCATGCTGTAGTATATGTTTTCAAGCTATAGCTAGGCAGAATCTGGTATAGTGCTCGGACAATTTTGGTTTATGTAATTTATATGATACTTCCACGATAAGTGTTCATCAATGTGTATCCCAAGAAACTTTGTACTCTGCTCATTTTTGTCATTACCAATTCGTTCTAGTGTAATGCTATTTATGGATATATGGTGTTCGTCAAAAATTTTGTTTATGTTAGGTGGTCTAATGATAATGCATTTGGTTTTGAGAGGAAGTTTGTTTGCACAAAACCAGATAAACTGATTTTTTATTTCATTGTTTGCATTTTTGAATAAATGTTCAGTATTCGTGTCTGAATGAGAAGAGATGTGACATCAGCAAATGAGAAAATTGTTGCACCAGTGGAATGTGTAATATCATTGACGTATAGCAAGTATAAAAGTGGTCCCAGTATTGACCATTGAGGAACCCCACATACAATAGGCAAATGTTCAGAATTATGGTTGTCAAAATTTACACCCTGTTCGCGGTTTGCTAAATAATCAATGAACCATTTTAGAGCAATTCCCCGTATCCCATAATAGTTAAGTTTTCAAATGATAATTTTGTGGTCTATTACATCAAATGCTTTTAATAAATCACAAAAGACGGACAAGGAAATAGAACTATGGGAGCCTTCAGCGAACTTGTTCAGTAATTGAATAACTGGATGTACTGTCGAATGTTCAGGTCTAAAGCCATATTGATGTTATAGAATTAATTCTTGCTATTGGACTCTCTAAAGCTTGCAAAAGTTATTCCAAAAAATAAAAATTCTGACCGCGATAAATTAAATAATTACCGTCCTGTGAGTTTACTACCATATTTTCCCAAAAATTTGGGAAACGTTATGTTCAACAAAGTTCTTTTTTTCAGATATAGGTGCTATTTACGACAGGGGTAATCAGAAAATTTGAGAAATGGAAGTCAGTTTTGGGGACATTTTCACTAGTAATTCTGTCCATTGTGAAAAAAAATGAGTTGAACACATGTTGAAGGCATTGGCGATATCTGTCTTATTAGTTACTTCGATATTATTTATTTCGAACGAGCTTGGCATCTGGCCACTGATGTTGCTCTTACCAAGCAGGGATGAAATATTTTCCAAGTTTGTTTTATGTTATTTTCATTCAGTTCAATGTTTGTAGTAGGTAATTTTCATTTGTCATTTGACTCTGTTGTATAAATTCAAATAAGATTGATATTGATCGATGTTATTACTGAAAGGCTTATTCAGCTGCTTAATATACAATTCATTTTCTTCTTTCTCGATTGAAGTAAACCTGCTGAGAACCAAGGCTCTATTTTTATAAATTTCTTGTTGGATATTTGGGATACGAGCCTTGTTCATTATTGAGCTGTAAATTTTACCGTAATATTTCTATTATCAAGGCACATCTCATGAACGAATCGGTTTGAACAGATTGATAACTGGCTTTACAATATGGTGTCAAATCGCAGAACACTCACAAGTCGTAAAACCGTGACCCCCAAATTTTCGACCCTGGACGATAATTGAGTCTTAAGAGTTTAGAAAAATACAAAAATAGGCTGAAAATTTAATATTGATTAGAACTGGAGTTATAGTCAAATATGCGGTTTCTTTCTTTCCATTGCCATGGCAACCGTTTATTCTGATTTTGACAAAACTTGAAAGGGACCAAGCCACTAACATAGTACTCCAGCCCTATAAATTTCAGATCGATCGGTCCGTTTGTCTTTGAGTTATGAGCGCAGACATTTGTACTGAAACGTCGCTGGCGAAAAAATAACCGAAATCGTGACACCCAATTTTTCGACATCGGGCGATAATGTAGTTTTTGTCGTACGACTATCCGTCGTACACCATAGGATCGAGAATTGGCCAAAGAAAAATACAAAAATAGTTGGAAAAATCAATATCGAGTACAAGCGGAGTTAGAGCCAATCATGTCATTTTCACTTTTTCCGTTGCCATGGCATTCGTTTTTATCCGATTTTGACAACGTCCAAGCCACCACCATAGCACTCCAGCCATATAAATCGATCCGACCGTTTGCCTTCGAGTTATGAGTGCAGACATTTGCACTGAAACGTCGCTGGCAAAAAAAACCCTGAAATCATGATCCCCAATTTTTGGACATCGTGGGATAATGTAGAGTTTTCGTCGTACGACCATCGGTCGTACACCATACGATCGGGAATTGGCCAAAGAAAAATACAAAAATAGTTGGAGAAATTTATATCAAGTGGAACCGGAGGTAGAGCCAATATGTGATTTTCACTTTTTCCGTTGCCATGGCAACCGTTATTTTCACATCGATCGGACCATATGTTTCCGAGTTATGAGCGCAGACAGACAGACAGACAGACAAACAAATAGACAGACAGACATACCCAAATGCAATACCCTCGTCCCCCCCCCCTCCTAAGGGGGCGAGGGTAACAAACACTATAAACTGTAGCATAGCAAAACCGACAAGGCAAAAAATGGTTTGGAGTTTGAATCTATTTTTGTTGATGTGAGGGATGGTCACCATAAATTACTGGTGGGTGAGATTTACAGGGTAGGCTACCAAATACTAATGAGCGCGAATCATTGACACGTTATGAACTGCTACTTGATAAAACATGTGCATTTGCTGGTGACGTTGTGATTGGGATGGATCAAAACTCCAACTACTATGATATTCGAAGTGTCGCACAGATTCGTTTAGTCATCATCTTGTTTTGGTATTGCTGACTCATTTTATTGCACCGTAAACATCACCGGGTTAGACAAAGTTCTCCAGGTCTGTAGCTGGCCAGACATTGTAACTATCGGGAGGATTCTGCTTACTTTGCAGTTTCCGAATGATGTCATGTTAGGGCTTGTGACCGCCGTGCCGGCACGTGTTGTGTCGGTACGGGATTGTGATACCTGATTTGGATATAGCGCCCATGTAGGCCTACTTGTATTATATATTAGGTTTGATTCATCTACATGATCTATGTAACCGGAATGATTTGGAATAGCATCAATTGATTTTGGATTAATAAAACTGATGATTGAATTGAGGACTTCACGAGTTTGCTATCCACCAGATTCGATGAGCAAGAACTTGGTGGAGTGCGTTTGAAAGTGGACTAATTTGTGAAGCTAGCCCAGCGCACACGACCCAACTTGAAAGGGATACACTTTACAGTATTACTGTCCCGAACACGCGCATGTTATTTGTTTACATGACACTAGCCTCATGAATATTGGAACCGTAAACTGGTGTATCACTAGTGACGTAAATTATGGCGATAAAATTACGCTTATAGTGATAACACAAGAAAACCCCATGAAACAGTGCTGCCACCTGGCGATTGTAGCTATTCCTGAACACCTCCCTTTGACACCACGGGAGTGCACATGGTGTGACGAAATAACTAACCACTGCGATATGGGGTGATTTTTGTGGAAGGGCGGGATGGTGCAGTTGTACCTGAAAACCTCCCACGCCAGTGCAGTCCGACTGGCGGTGAAAACAAAGGTCAGGTGGTGTCAGAGACTGTTTATGATTTCTGCCACCTAAGAGATCACTTGGGATTTATCGTAAAATGTGAAAGATTTCCCTGGTCCCGGGTTTCTGTCTCCCAATAAGCATTGATAATCAGTTATTCAAATTTTGGGGCATATCATCGAGTTATGGCGCCCCCATAACCCCTAGTACAACCAACCAACGGGTGATTTTTGTTCTGCTTTAAATTATGTGAGCTGGTCAAATTTATGTGCATATCCCAGGATCTCCTTGACTTGGAGATAAAAATTTTAAACACAGATTCCTGAAGTAATGGTGCGTTAATTAAGTGTGGCAGTTTGTCACGGAATTGTTGCCGTGTGACGTAATGGACCAAAACAGACTGTGATAGCGAGGCAAAACAACATCACACAGAGGGAGGTCAGCAAGATCTTGAAGAGGAGCGCCGAGACAGGTGTGCCTACTCCTAGATCTCGCCCAGGACGTCCCATGAAGACAACAAAAAGCCAGGACCGTTTGTTTATTCGCCTTTGTACTGGTGGCCGTACCATGCCAGTCAGTGCCTTGAGAGTACAGTGGCAGAACGCCATAGGTGTATGCGTATCCAGAACACTAGTGGACAGCCGATTGGTTCGAGCTGGGTATCGTGCAAGGAGACCACTAAAGAAACCGCTGCTAAGTCAAAGACATCTCAAGCGACGTCTGCCGTGGGCCAGGGATCACCGCCATTTGAGACCACATCACTGGAATCATGTCATATTTAATGACGAGGCGAGATCTGAGTGTACCGTCATGATGGACGCATCTGAGTTCGCAGACGAGTTAAAAAAACTGTACCATGAAGCCTGAATACCACCCAGGGTGCAGGCTGAAGGCGGTGGGATAACCATACGTGGAGCTTTCCAAGCAGGTGGAAAAAGTGACCTTTTGATCATGGTCGGCAATCTGGATCAACACCAGTACAAATGCATCCTAGACCAAACAATGTTGCCATTCGCTCGAGGGGGCAATTTTGTGTACCAGGATGGCAATGTTCCTGCACACAGGGCTCGTACAGTGGCCACTTTCCTTCAGGATCAGGAGGTTGAGCACTTGCCATGGCCAGTGTGTTCACCAGATATGAACCCCATAGAGAACCTATGGCTGAAGTAACCCGTCGGATCAACAACCTGGTTCGACAACCAACCAATGTGGATGAATTGCGACATGCTGTGATGGACGCATGGGCCATTATACCCCTGAACACCTTGAGGACCTTGTCTGAAAGCATATGTGATGGTGCTACAAAGCAGCCAAGTGAAGTCACACGCGATACCTAACATTGTTGGTGGTAGAAGGCATAATGACGCTCAATATTGCGAAGTTTCATGTATCTGCTGTTGCGTGTTGTTGAGATATTAAATCTTAAAATTATAAATTATAAATCTATTGTTGGCACAATTTGTCGTTGGATTGTTTGTTCTGGATCACAGTGCTTTCATTGTGAATGCACTGAGTATGAGGTTAGATGCTTATGAGCGCCAGGCAAGACAAAATTAATTTCTTGCAAATAAAAACTAAGAAAAAATGATGAAAAATATATATATGTATATTCCATATTAAATATATATATATTCCATATTAAATTACCGCTGAAAACCAGATTTTAATGATGCCAATAAAAGAACCTAACATCAAAAACTTTTGGAATAGAAACAAAGCCCGACCATACATTTCTATCTGAAGCCACACTGGCGTCATCAGGGGCAGACAGTGTGTAATTATATTTGTTTCTACTGTACACCAGATATAATTAATGTACAACTGCCCAACAACTTAGTAAAACAATGTAGAAATCCGAAACAAACCCTATTAAATAGGTGTATGACAAGTACATAAGTACCCAATCACAAGCCGAAAGGCTACCGAGTTGATAGGGTCTGTAAGTCTCGTGCCGTCACGGTGTGATTCTGGGGACCAACAAACATACACCTTTTGTTAAATATGAGTAGAACTCCAGTTAGAACTCAAATTACTCAGGCAACACAAAAGGTGTATGTTTGTTGGTCCCCAGAATCACACCGTGACGGCACGAGACTTACAGACCCTATTATAAGAAATATCTCATGCACCAAGCATTATGTCAACCTGGCGATAGGTCGATATGCAACATCAAAGGCATATACACTCTATATGGCAAAAATAATTGATACTTGAGATGCATTTATTACACTACAATGGTGTTGCAGAGTGTGGCTCAGGTGCCGTCTCCATGGTAATGAGAAGCTTGAGCAGGTGCCGGTCAGCCGAGGTCTGTGATTAACGTCCTGATGGCTCTGCTGTCGTAGCCTTACTATAGGTTTGAGTTGGTGCGGGCTGCTGAGTTGGAGTAATAAAGTCATTGGAGTCCGTGGTGCCGTTATGTTGTAAAAACATCATAGTTTTAATATGCTAGAGAAACAACTGATTTGTGATAATGAACACATTTGTAATAAGTTTGAGCATAGTGTAGATATATTCCTAACATATCATATCTTTCAAATGGCCAGTTATTTTGTTTATGGAATTATTTATCAGCAATACCACTGGCGGGTCTTCCACCACGACTGCAGTTTCAACTTCAACCTGCAATGATAAGAACGTTCTTCAGATTTGGTGTGCAAACAAATAGTTGAACATTCTTAAGATTTGGTGTGCAAACAAATAATTGAACATTCTTAAGATTTGGTGTGCAAACAAATAATTGAACATTCTTCAGATTTGGTGTGCAAACAAATAATTGAACATCCTTCAGATTTGGTGTGCAAACAAATAATTCAATCATACTCCAGCAACTATATATTTTGCACTAATAAATATTGCACATATTTGGTTGACAACAACAATCGCCAGAGAGCATACAGCGAGGTGTCTCAAAACAACTTTGTTTATGCATTGTAGTTTTTCTAATTGCGTTGAAGTATCAACACAACATTGTTAATGCGATTTAGTTTTGTTTATTGAGTTGAACTATAATTGTGGTTACAATTTTTGGTGGTATATTCGCTTTTTTATATGTATTGATTGCCCCATATTAATATCAAACTCCGTTTGCCAGAATAGCATGAAGTTTCAAATCTCGCGTCGGTGTCCAATTGGTAATGTATTGGGCAACGAAATGTGATTTAAGATGCCACGCAATTTTGTGGATTTTATTGTCGTTCTAGGGACAAATCAATTTATCACCCAATTGTCTGCAAAATCGTGAGAATTTTAAGTGTTCGGTTTCAAATAACATGGATGTAAATTCTTCAAAATTCACCGGAGTTTGATATTACAATTATTCACATACTCCAATCGCTATTGAATCAATAATATTTTATGACATGAATATATCCTGTCAATTTCTGGGTTTGAATAACCTATGTTTCTAGGAATTGGAGTCATGACCTAGGCGGCAGAAAAAGTGAAAATATTTTTAAAATTCATTGGTATGCTCAATTTTGTGCGTCAACATGGTCAAGGAACTAAACATGCGGAGATACATCCTGGGTCATAAATGTAATATTAAAAAATGTTTGTGTTATATTCGAATAACCTGAACAGGGAGCCTTTTCAGTTAAAAAAAAGTACACATGTTTGTGTATACATATTGTAACTGATAATTCGAAGTATTTCTATTACAATTCAGAGAAAATTGAGAAGATATTTCAAAGACAGTTACCATTTTGTACTATTCCGGTCTGAACAATTTCACTTTAATTCCTGTAAATGTAGAGTGTGAAAAGAAGAGGTGTTAAAATTGGTAAAAATGACGACTTCATGGGCTGTGACAGCGTGTCGAATGTACTGGTACTTACTCGCTGGCCGTAATACATATGGATGAAGTCCATTAACAAGCAGTATTTACCTGTGCCTCTTCCCCTTCCGAGGTTACAGACTGACGTTGTTAGAGTAATGTGTATCTAAAGGGGTTGCTTTTACAAAAAAATCGGATACTCATCAGGGAACAATACTGTTCAAATATCACATTTTGTGACAAGAAGCTTTTATGTAAAATGCCATAAACAAATACTCTTTGACATTCTTCCCTTGATACCGCACAGTAACGACATCTCTTTAACCCCTTTTTTGGCTCATCTTGCAGCTGTTTTATCATACGATTTGTGAAGTGTTAAAAATCAAATTTTCATTATTAATGAGAACTGAGAATACCCTCAAAATCAATTTCTGAGCCTGACTCTAATATTAGAAAAAAAACCTCGTTAAACAAAGGAGTTAGTTTCAAGCATATCTCGAAGAACAGTTATGTATTGCATGGAATTTAAGTTGTTTTTCGATTCTACCTTGAAAAAAAACGCAACATACACTCCTCACCTCTCCGGTGTTGCTGTCGCTGTCTGTTTTGCCACTAGCCTGTGAAAAAAGACACACACACACCAGTTATTAAGTATTGTCAGGTGTTGTTAATAAAATATGGTTGTTGGATAATGCTAGGGGTTGTTTTATTTCTGAAGAGGTCAAATCCACAGAACAGTCATCTTTTACTACATTGTATACCGAATAATGTTAAAACTATAACCACTTTTAGAACTGATAAAATTAGTCTATTCTGCAGTAGCTTTATTCGAGTCTACCTAAAAACGAAAAAACACAACATACACTCACTTGGTTGTTACTGCGATTGCCTCTGCCATTGCCTTTGCCATTGCCTCTGCCTTTACTGTCACTGCCCTGTGAAAAAAAACACCTCAGTTATTATTTGTTATTAATATGGTTGAAGGATAATGCTGGGGATTGTTTTATTCCTGAAGAGGTCAAATCAACAGAACATGCATTTTTAACTGTACTGAATGATGTTGATACTATAACTACTTTTAGAATTGACAAAATTCATTCATTCTGGAGTAGCTTTATTTTGTCTATAGAACGAGGAATCATACAAATTTGGGTCTGAAAATATGTATTCCGTGCCTAAATCGAGTTGCCAATTCACGATTCAAACTCGGGTCAGTCAATCTACAGAAGAGGATTAGGGACACCAAATTAAAAAAAAAATTCTATTCTTGACTTACGTAACTCGATAAATCGACTTACGTATCTCGATAAATCGACTTATGGCTCAGACATTTAAAGTACAAGTAAAATTAATATACATCGACCTTAATATAGGCAAGCCATATACCACTTCATTGGTTACCTTGGAAACGATAGGATAAATAATACATGCTGATTACTCATATTGAAAACTATATGGAATCAGTCATTACACTTATCACTGAAATAATACCAAACTATCCAATTGAAGAAGCCGTTCCAGATAACGTTACTAATGTACATCATTCCATGCTTGATAGCTAAATATTTTTTTTAAAAAGCAATTATACCAATTTCATTCATGAACATGTTGCATCGTTTGAAGAGATATGATATAATAACTTCAGTATAGTTTCTATTTCTGTAGTTTGTTCTGTATTATTGCTTAACACATAAGTCGATTTATCGAGATAATCAACTCGATTTATCGAGATAAATAAGTCGATTTATCGAGATAATATCTCGATTTATCGAGAGAGTAAGCTGATTTATCGAGATACGTAAGTCAACAAATCGAGAAAAAAAAATTTAGTTGCTTGGCCCTAATCCTCTTCCGTAGTCAATCTCTCATCATTTTTTTCCTCAACGCGGCCCGCTTTGCGAGCGAGTTCTACACACTGCCACATGACGTCATCTGTCTGGATACTATGGCAGCCGTCAAAGTAGACAGGCCGATCATTCTCTATCCAGTGCTTTCATGCACGATTAACGGCAATGTTCTGAGTATCCGTAGTCGAACTGTGCATGTTTCCTACATATCCCTGACTATCTCGAGATGTACTTTCAAGTTTGCGTGATGAACAAGAATGCTAAATTTGGCTGATTTTAAATATTTTTAGTATAAGATCTTCACTAGCACAATTCCCATTAGGTATTTTGCCCTGAGAATAGAAACCGGTCGTTACACAGGTGTTCTAGTTAACGAAAAGATATGCCAACTCTATGATGCTAATGAAATAGTTGACGAGTTCCATTTCATCAGTGAATGTCCTCTGTATAAAAAATTACGATCTATGCTGTTTGGCAATGAACAAAAATGTTCATTGTGATGTTTCTGGAGTTGTCCCGGACATGGTTAAATAGGTACATATATAAAACCATGCGAGTGTGTTTTCCACAAAAAATTATCGGTCGAGTTTGGTCTGGCGGATGAATTCAGGATGCACGAGTCCGAAGGACGAGTGTATTCTGAGCTCATCTGCCAGACCAAACGAGACCGTTATCTTTTTGCGGGAAACACACGAGCGTGGTTTTTATTTTATCACACACTGTTCAGACATAATTCTAGATATTGTCGTAGATCATACGAAAATTGTGAATGATCATTAATATAATAATATTAATTTAATAATATTCATAAATATGCCTGCTGTGATGTCCGAAAAATCTCAAATCGGCTTGGTGACTTTCGGTTGCTAAGATCGTTTTCATATATATGATTTCATTTTGTTCTTTCACGTAATAACGATCTTCACGTGAAAAAAGTAGTATCGGCCCGATGTGGCTCAGCGAGTGATACAGAATAATTTGAAGTATGGTGATACAGAAAAGATTATCACACCTTTCGGGGGCCCTGTATACAAGTTCAGTAAGTGAGCAAATCCGTGGGATAATACTATCAGTATCATGGTCATGTGAATATCGCAGACATCTAGCCAGCTGAGTGTGAGATCAGGTCCTCCGGAACAGTGAGCATTCCAGTATTTAAATTAAGTAAGATGTTTTTGGATTAATATGATTGTTACTCGATTGCTATACTTTCTCTGTTCTCATAATTATCAAAATAATTTCCATAAAAAGTGGAACATGGACCAATAGGTTACAGTATTTAAATTAATTAAGATGTTTTTGGATTATTTTGATTGTTGCTCGATTGCTATACTTTCTCTCTTCTCATAATTGTTTGAATAATTTCAATAAAAAGTGCAAGAACTTTCTGCAACCAGATCAGATACATTATGAGTACCAGCACACCACAATGTAATATTCAAAAAGGCATTCATCACTTATGACCCTGATCTCAGAACCAATTGGCTATCACATGATATACACTTCTCAATGTAATTTCAATATTCTATCTATCTATCTACCGTTACTACGCAAACTCCGACCAATCGGAGGCTCTAGCGTAGGGGGCGCAGCTGGGAACATACACATTATTAAACAAAGCATTGAACATATTTACAAGCGTTTAAAACCAGCTTTAGTAACTAGAAATTTATGTACATAGATTTGAGAGTATCTACATGGGTTCAACTGTGGTGCCAGCGTGTACTGCTAATAGTGTTTTAAAGGAACGTAAAGTGGGAGCTAGAACTACGTGGGGGGGGTAAGGCATTCCATTGGACAACCGTACGTGGGAAAAATGACATATTGTGTTGCTGCAAACGTGTCGGTACCTGGATGAAAGAGTATGGATGTGTGTGCCTGGTATGTCTTGTTACGGGGGTGAGATATTGGTAGGGGTCAGTGGTTACTGTTTGGTGTACCACTTTATATAACAGAACAAGGCGACAGTGGAGGCGTCTTGTCTGGAGTGGGACCCACTGGAGCTGTTCCAGCATGTTGGAGACGCTAGACGTGTTATGGTACCGATGGAGGACCCATCGAGCAGCTCGGCGCTGTACCATCTCCAGGCTTCTGATGTTGCTTGTCGTGTATGGATCCCACACCGACGCGCAATATTCCAATTGTGGGCGGACAAGTCCGAAATAAGCCTTTTGTTTGATAATGGGGGAATGGATACGTAGGTTTCTTTTAAGAAAGCCTAAGGTACTATTTGCCTTTTTTGTGATGTTACTGATATGTTTGTTCCAGGAAATATCGGAGGTGATTGTTATGCCTAGGTACTTCATACTTGATACTGTTTTGAGCTGATGGCCTCGTAGTGTGTAAGGTACATTGTACTGTTCTGTTGAGTTAAATTTGATTACTTGGCATTTATCAGGGTGAAATTCCATTTGCCAGAGTGATTCCCACTTTTCAAGACTTAGGAGGTCGTTTTGCAGGATGTTTGTGTCGGAGATGGTTTTTATTTGGCGATATATGACTGTGTCGTCGGCAAAGAGTCTGACTTCAGAATGAACCATAGCTGGAAGGTCATTTATATAAATTAAGAAAAGGATGGGTCCTAGGACCGATCCCTGGGGAACGCCTGATGTTACTGGGCCTGTGGTTGAGGTTGCGCCGTCAATAACGACACACTGTTGCCTGTCTTTTAAGAAGTCTTGGATCCAGGCAAGAGTTTGATTTTTTATGCCGTAGTGGTTAAGTTTATGGATAAGGCTGGGATGGGATACTTTATCGAATGCCTTACTGAAATCCATTACGATGGCGTCAGTTTGTGTTTTGTGTTTTTTATTATTGTGGAGTTCGTGAACAAATTCAATTAATTGTGTTTCACAGGATTTACCTGAACGGAACCCGTGTTGGTTCTTATACAGGATATTGTGTGATTCCAGGTGCTTTGTGATGTTACTGGCCAGTATATGTTCCATAAGTTTGCAAGCAATGCATGTTAATGATATTGGTCTGTAGTTAACGGCAAGTTGTTTAGGTCCTTTTTTATATAATGGAGTTACATTTGCACGTTTCCAATCATTGGGGATTTTACCTGTAGACAGAGATACTTGGAATATGAGAGAAAGACAAGGTGCGAGTGTGGCATGTAGTTCCTTATATATAATTGGTTTAATTTGATCCGGACCTGCTGCTTTATGTGGTTTAAGGCCTTTGAGGAGAGTTTCGACACCATTAGTATGTATCGTGAAGTTCTGCATAGTGGGATAATTCAATTCACTGGAAGTATTTGAGTCAGAATCCAGTTTATCGAATGTTGTTGTGGGTTTGGTGAATACCGAACAGAATTGATTATTTAGAATGTTTGCTTTTTTTGTACTGTTATTTTGTATGATGCCGTCGCTGTCAAGTAGGGGTGATACACCAGTGCTGTCCCGCTTACAGTGTTTAATATAAGTCCAAAACTTTTTACAGCTAGTTGTTGGTGCGTCTGTGTCGCTTGGGGTGACAATGTCTTCTATGTAGGTCCAGTATTGCTTGCGGATTTCTTTAATGACTTGGGCTTTAATAATTTTAAAAGCTTTGAGGTCCTTTGACAGTCCAGATTTTTGTTTTTTACTGTATAGTTTGTCTCTCTTCTTTATGAGACGAGAGATTCTAGGAGTTATCCATGGCTGGCTGTTTTTTGTTTTGGCCGTGCGATGCGGTATGTAGAGTTTAATGCCTTCTCCAAGTGTTTTAGTGAACGAACTCCACAAGACATTTACATCATTGTGGTTTTCTGGGTTTCTGGGTAAACTGTCAGCATAGGTATTCATGTGAGATTTTAGACCATCCCAATTTGCCTTTTTGTAGAGGGGAATTTGCCTTTTAACTTGTTTATTGGTGATAGGGTTAAGGTCAGCATGAACCAAAACAGCTTCGTGATCTGATACACCTGGTATCACTTGGACCTTATTTATAGTCTGACTGTTGTTCGTCAAAAACAGGTCCAGGATGTTTTGGTTACGAGTTGGTTCTAGTACCATTTGTTCCAGGTTGTTGTCATTTATTGTGTCTAGAAAGTTTTGGTGTAATGCGGGGTATTTACCAGAAGGCATCACACTGATATCAGACCAGTCTATGTGTGGGAGATTGAAGTCACCAGCTATCCAAATGTTTGCATTTTCACAGTTTGAAATTCTGCCTACTGATGTTTTGAAAGCTTCCAAACTGTCTTCATCTTCCATGTGTGGTCTATAAAAAGCCCCTACATACAAATTTCTTATTCCCTGGATTTGTATTTTAATCCACATCATTTCACCTCCAGTGGTATATTCTACACATTCGGAGCAGAGGAGTTTAGTTGTGATTGCTATCATAACGCCTCCATAACCGTCACTCCTATCATGTCTGAAGATATTATATTGTGAGCTGAACTTATTAGGTTCTCCTAGCTCTCCATTATTTATATCTTTGTTTAGCCACGTTTCGGTCGCTACAATAATATGCGGATGAGTACTGTCAACAATATTCTGTAATTGTCCCTTTTTATCTCTAATTGACCTACAATTCAAGTTTAGCAGCCGTAGGGTGTGATCTACTTTGGGTCTGTGGTGTGTTTTGGGTGAAGAGGAGGCCATAGGCACTCCCGGTGAATCGGGATTGTGGGATATAGGTTCTTCTGATAAGCTGTCAGTGAGATTTAGGGTGTCAAAAGGGTTAACTGACGACACTTTGAAATCGTTGAAAAGTGACGAGCGGCTCCAGTTTGGAAGACCACATTGCAGACATGTCCAGCTGACATTACTAGATCCAAGGCATGTGTAGATGTCATCGCGAATATTTTCACACTTGATATGATACCAGTTAGAGCATTGGTCACAACAGACCCCCTTTTGATTCCATCGTACAGGTTTCTTACAATTCCCACATGGATGTTTCATAGGGCCGGGATTTGTTTGTATGTCTCCACTGAGCAAAAGTGCCAAATGTAAAAATATAGCTCTGTTTTGTGCATGTTTAACAGGCGTTGAGTTAAAACCGGGCCTAAGTGTATTTGAGCAGCCCAAAGACAGTGTTGGGCGTCTTGTCGAGATATCAGTTGTTAGTGTTGTAACTGGAAGATCGTTACAGTTGTGATTAGCTGATGTTTTACAATTTGTAATTGAAGCCGTCAACCGGATTAACAGGATACATAACCATAGAAATGTTATGGTTATACACCATTTACCGTGTACACTTGGTTGCCGTGAGCGGGTTGTTATTGTTGATCGTGACATGGTTGGATAAGATTCAGGTTAGCCGGACATCACTCAGTGGGCGATGTTATGGTATACAACAACATGTGTGAAGTGTGTTGGAATGGACACCCTGTGCTAAGATACAAGACTGGAGGCCTCCACCTCTTCGTCCCAGGGCGACACTGGGCTCAACAGCAGGTGTCCACGAAATAGCCAGGTTAGAAAAACAGGTGAGCGGGTGTGCACCTTCCTGCTTTGTTGTGTTGTCTACCAAAACACCCAAGTGACCAACAGTGGCTAACAACAAAATGTCAGGTATGGCGTCCTTGGTAACCAGAGTTTGGGTTTTTGATTTCGACTTATAATGGCATGATAAATATACATACGTCAGTATAAGATGCTTCAATACCACCTGTGTAGTTTTTGTATCGATGATGACGTGGTTATGTGGACGTTTTCCAGTGAATATAAAGTGAATTTAGTGATTTTCAGGGAGCAGTAAGAAGACCGTTGTTGTTCCCCGCGCATGCGCCAGACCGCATATTGCGCATGCGCCAGACCGCCATATTGCTCTTCGATAATGCTAGTTGACCACGATAATCAGTATACATATATTCTCTGTTGATTTGCAATATCCAACTTCGTACTCGTTGACATTAACATTAACCACACACCTGGTAGATAAATTACCAAGCCCACCTGGTAAGTACGGATTTGACCATCTTAAGCAGTATTATAGTAAGTTCAATGTTCAAAAGGATGCTTTCAGTCTTTGTGGAGTGACTGAGGAAAAGATCCGGAATATCCTAGAATCACTAAATTCGAACAAGGCAACAGGTTTGGACCATATCCCTGCCCGTTTCATTAAAGATGGTGCCGAGTTCATAACCACTGCACTAACCCATATTGTAAATTTGTCTATCTCCAGCGGCCGAATCCCTGAAGACCTGAAGGCTGCTAGGATTACTCCCGTCTACAAAAAGAACTCCAAGACTGAAGCTGGTAACTACAGACCTGTCTCTATTCTGAGCATCATCTCAAAAATATTTGAGAAAGTAGTGTACGAACAAATAGAGCACTACTTGTGTACCCACAAACTCTTATATGAGTACCAATCTGGCTTTCGATCAAACTATTCCACTGATACCTGTTTGATTCACTTGACTGACCATATCAAACAGGAACAGGACAAATGCAATTATACAGGTATGGTTCTATTAGATCTCCAGAAAGCCTTTGACACAGTGGACCATGAAATTCTCCTTCTTAAACTTCAGCCCTTAAGATTCACGCAACCTACTATAGAATGGTTCAAATCCTACCTTAATGGAAGGCTGCAGGTTGTAGAAGTAGGGGGCACCCTGTCTACACCTGCTATAGTTACATGTGGGGTTCCCCAAGGATCTATCCTAGGGCCCCTCCTGTTTCTTATGTATGTTAATGATATGCCCTCAGCAGTGAACTGCAAGCTGCTGTTGTATGCTGATGATTCTGCATTATTGGTCTCTGGCAAGGACACGGCAGAAATAGAGCAAATGCTATCCTCTGAACTAGAGTCTGTCAGAGAATGGCTCATAGACAATAAACTGTCTTTGCATCTAGGAAAGACAGAATCTATCCTGTTCGGATCTAAACACAGACTCAAACGAAACGACACCATAAATGTCACCTGTGCTGACAACAACATAACCAGTAAATCCTGTGTTAAGTACATTGGATTGGAACTTGACCAATCATTGTCTGGAGATTTGATTGCTGATAAAGTTATCAGCAAATCAAATGCTAAATTGAAGTTTCTGTATAGACAGGCCAGAAATGTAGATACAGAAACTAAAAAGTTGTTAACGTCAGCACTTATTCAATGCCATTTTGATTATGCTTGTTCGTCTTGGTATTCTGGCTTAACCAAGACCTATCAAAGGAGGTTACAGGTAACGCAGACGAAATTATCCGATACCTCCTTAATGCTCATCCCAGGACCCATATTGGTCCCACTGAATTTAGACAGGTCAAAATGCTACCAGTGGAACTTAGAGTTAACCAACTAAAACTTAACCATGTCTATAATATTATCAACACTGCCGCCCCAAACTATTTAACATCTAACTTCACATTAAAAACTTCTGTTCACAACAATAACACCAGATCCGGACCCCTAGCCCTAGTCATCCCAACAGTAAAATCATTTGGCCTGAATTCTTTCTTCTTTTCTGGCTCCAAATTGTGGAACAATCTACCTGCTCAGATCCGTACCAGTACTACTAAATTAATTTTAAAAAAAATGTGTTAAGGCCACACCAATTTACAAAGTTGGTCGATGGATTTTTGTCCGAAAAAAATCGTACGTGGGAGCGAATTTTTTTTACATTTAATATTAAATTTTCTGTCTTTGGAATATTTCACTTCAAAAATGGTACGAACGATATATTTTTTTTTACTAATAATTTCTGTCTTTGGAATTTAGATTGCCAAAATTCGTGCGAGGGATTTTATTTTGAATAAAACTTATGTATTTGCCGCTTATTTTGGTATTGTATTCGACCGTCATGACCTTATAAAATCAAATTGGCCAGTTTAGTGGGAAAATAGGATCATTTAAATCAATTATAACAAGTTCTTTCCTCTGTTAACCCGTCTACAAGTATACATCTAGGCCGTATGGGTATTTTCTGATAGATGCACAATTCAATATGTATTCTGTGCTATTTTTCACAGTAAATAGTTTAGAAATTTGGGAACAATTTTCAATGTGTCATGTTGACTAACATGTCTTGTCATGTTTATGAATTTTGTCTAAAATAACGCAAATTATTGCAGTATTATTGAGTAAAAGGCCAAACTGTCCTGATGTATTCAGATGACTGTAAACCTATGAGTTACAGAAGAATTATCTATCGCAAGATACTATTGGTTACGTTCTGGAATTGAGATATACTCTGTTAAAATCATGTATATCAACATGTCATGCCAGGAAGACCCGCCCGAAGCTGTGCTGAAGGAACAAAATACTGATATTTTCCGCTCACAGGTGATCCTGTGTAGTGTTGGCACACAATGATTCAAACAATTCCTCGGAAAATATCAATACTGGCTCTTTAAATGCGGTTTTTGACAACAATTTGGGTGGATACAGACTGTGATTTTTATTTTGGGCAAAAACTAAGTTGTCGATTAATTTTATTAGGTGAAAATAGGTGCGGCGATTTTTTTTACCGAAATTTTGAGAATGAATTTTTAGGGGCGGCGATTCCATAGACCAACTTTATAAATTGGTGTGGCCTAAACAACATCTATATAACCAAATGTCAGAACAAAATGCAAGCTCTTTTATGTACTTTTAATGTAATATTAACACAGTCACATTAACTCAGGTCTCCTTCTTCTAGTCAGTTAATATGGTGCTATATGTATTATTTTCTAGTCATTAATATGGTTCAGTTATTTGTATTTAAACATATTTACAATTATCTAATTTACATTGTATTTACAGGTATTAGGTTTTTTTTTTTTCCTGTCTTAATTTCAATTTACACCTGTTTACTCTGGTTTTTACAACCACTCATTACTATTTTCACATTTGGTACCTTTTGTCCACTATAATTTATATTATTCTTTGTTTATTCCATCATATACAAATTTATTCCTATAATTTTATTCCTTTTGCCATATTTGTTCATGATTTTTTTAAGGGCCACAATGGAAATAAGCATTTTTGCTTTCTTGTGTTACCCTGTATATTTTTTAATGTAATATTATGTGTCAAGTATTTTAAGTACATGTACATGTATTGCATTTTGATTATACAAATAAATTCAATCAATCAACATTGCGGTTTCGAAACGCTCAATTTCGATTTTGTGCTGAGAACATGAATATAGATTTATGATCAAATCAGAACTAACCAGAATATATTCATGCCCCAGATCAATAATTTGTCTCATTCTATCCAATGACAATTGTGGAAAAACCTTCATTCCCCAAATGTCTCATGCTTATTAAATACCGCAGCAGGTTGACGGTGCTTTTTGTTTTACAACGTATACTTGACTCCACCTGGTGTCTGCACAAAGCCCCCACTTTCTTTCAACTCGCTGTACATTTTTGTCAATATCATGTACATTATAGTTCTACCATCAACCCGGCCCATGTAGCACAGCTTACTATTTCTTCTAAATGCAATGAAGATTAAAAATGTGCCAGACGGATTAAATATGGTATACATTCAGTGGGTTAGTAGTATTAACAGAGTAAGGTGCGCTACTTGGGCCGTCAACCCTACCCGGATGAATTTTTTTTTGAAAATTATGCATTGATTTTTGTAGCAGGAGAATTGAGGATTTATTCATTTGTTGTATTGTTAGTTCGTGGAAAACGTATACCTAACTCCAGCTGGTGTCTGCACAAAGCTCCCACTTTTTTCGACTCACTGTACATTTATGTCAATTTTATGTCTACCCGGATGAAAAAATAGTGAAAAATATGCAATGATTTTTGTAGCAGGGGTATTATGGATGTACGTATTGAATTGAATTGAGTTGAAAATAATTTTATTCGGTTCTTTTCATCAAACAAATTATTTGAAATGAAACATGAAAAATAATCAAGGTACACAACATTGGCATAGGAACTATGCAGACCATGCAAAGTCATGGGGCTGATCTACTCCTGGCCTCAAATCATATAAAAAAGTAAATTAATAGAAGGACAACCAAATATACTCAAATAAAACCAGTAAGTTTTAAAGAACGTGTAAGAGAAACATAAACGAGGTGGGTGTGTTTTCATGCCATTCACTTAATTTTTACACATGACTGAGATATTGGATTTGGACTTGCTCACCAATCGAGTTGTAGATTATAGAATCGAGTTGTAGATTATAGAATTTCATGATTCAATCGTATACTAGGGCTGGTTTTGAGACTGACTATATCATAATACGCTTGGCGATTTGGGTCAAAAGGGTCCAACTTGCCAACCAAGATCCTAACGTGTATTTAAGAAACTGAAAACTTCGTGGGTTCAAAGAATGTTATAAATTGGATATTGGTATCCCAGAAATTGACACATCAAATTCCTGGCTGAATAACACTAGAATATGACTTATAAAAGTCAGTCAAATGAATGAAAATTCTCATATTTCAATAGATACATGATTACTTAGATGCTAGGAGCACAGTCCCTACAAGTGGGATCGATGCAATGGACATAATTAGAATAATCAGCGAGCAAAGAATGCTTAACCAACTTTTTTAATTGACTAATGGAGAATGGATTGAGATTGGTTAGTTTTGTTGCTTCTTTTATTTCATATTTTGGGGAAGCTAAAAATAGGAAACCTACCAGAATCTTCTGTGTTGGCAGGCCGTACATGAAGTAAATGTGATTGCCAGGTCACTTTACCTAGTTTAATTTCATTGTTTAGTGGAAATATGCATGATAATGATGAAAGGAGTTTCCTTGCAATATATTTTCGGTAAAGAGAGCCAATTCATAATCGTACTGATCCGAAAATTTCAGAATATTAAGGTTTTTAAATAATGGATGAGAATGATTATTGAAATTGGCTCCTCTTATGATTCTAATAGCTGGGGTTTTTTTGGAGAGTGGTGGTTTTTCTTAGATTTGTTGCTGAAGCATTCCCCCAAGCACGGATTCCATAAGTTATGAGTGGGTTTATCATTTAGATAAAGAATGTCTTCAGACATTCCGGTGAGAGACTATTTATCACTTGCTTAATTGAAAATAAAGCCCAGGAAATTTTGTTATTTATATATTTTGAATGGGGTTTCCATGACAAATGTTCATGTTCATTCTTTTATTCCAAAAAAATTAAGTGCTGAACTCTGATATATGATCCCCAATGTGGTCTAGGGTAACCCAATTTATCTTAATGTCACATTGGGTTGTGCTCGATTTGGTCCTCGAGGATTTCGTAGGAATATACTTTCTATTATTGGGGTTTAGCGAAAGTTTATTGGAGCAAAACCAGTCATATACATTATGTCATTCTTCATTGCCTTTGGATATAGGTTATGAATATCACTGTCAGAAATGTAAAAGGGTGTATCATCAGGGTGTAACATTGCTTAATTACTTATATTAAGCAATAACTTAATTACTTATACGCTATTCCAGAGCTAGTTGCAAATATGAGGACTTTGTCTATCGAAGTGCCCAGCTAGTCTCTAAACTGCTACGACAAGGATATGTTTTACCAAGACTTATCGCTGCGTTTAAGAAATTCTATGGACGTCATCATGATCTGGTTGATAAATACAGCAAATCCATGTCTGCCATGCAACTAGATCTATTTTCATGTTAATTTTGGGGAATTCATGACGGGTGCCACTAGTGGGGCAGGAAATGCTCACTCTTTCCGGAACACCTGATTTCACCTCCTGATGGCCATTTACGGGGGTTCATGAGTTTCCCTGTCATTTTTGTTTTCTCTCACTTCGTATGCCTGATATGACTTTCTGTCCCCGGACTATGAGATTGGATAACGGACCCTGTTTTGTTTGCTCGGAATACTTGATACTGGGTATTGATTCCACGTCTATTGCCTATATTAACTGAATGTCCTGAGTCATTCACAGGATTTAAATAAAGGGCCCTAGTATTGAGCCCTGAATGACCCCACAATTGACTGCAGTAATTGACTGATGTTCATCCAATGTCACGTACTGAGATCTATTGGTTAAATAACTGATGAGCCAATCTTCCATGAGTCCCCTTAATCCATAATATTCCAGTTTATCTATCAATTTTTCTGCTGGTAACATCAAATGCATTGGACAAATCACACAGTACAGCAATAGTAGTTTGTCTGGGGACAGTGTTGTTGGATTCAGCACAATTTAAATAATTGAATTATTGGATGAATAGTACTGTGTTTGAACCTGCTTCCATACCGGTGTTCATAAAACAAATTATTTGAATCTCACAAATTACAGACCTATCAGCTCATTACAAGCATTTTCTAAGACATTCGGAAAAATTGTCTATAACAAAATCACAGATTATTTCAATGATTATTGGTTATACTAAGATTTCTGTTATCACCAGATTTTAACCACTTTAGCTTTTTTAAAGCTATAATCACTTTTAGAATTGACAAAATTTATTCATTCTGCGATAGCTTCATTTTGTCTATAGAATGATAAATCGTACACATTCGGGTCTGAAAATGTGTATTACGTGGCTAAATTGAGTTTCCAAATCAAGATTTGCATCATTTTTTTTCTAAAAGCGGCCCGCCTTTTGGGCGAGTTCTATACACAGCCTGATGACGTCATTGGTATTTGTCTAGATACTGTGGCAACCGGCAATGTAGGCAGGCCGATCCTTCTCTATCCGCTGTTTTCATGCACGATTAACGACAATTTTCTGAGTATCTGTTGTCGAACTGTGCATGTTTCCTATATATTCCTGACTATCTCGAGATGTACTTTCAAGTTTGCGTGACAAACAAGAACGCTAAATTTGGCTGATTTCAAAATCTATTCCAACTTTAAGGGCATTTGGGACATGACCTGTGAGAAGTGACCTGTTAATAATATGATATATGACTGTGCAAATATTGGCAATTGACCCTATAATTAGTTTCATAGGTACATGATCATGGTCATAACTGGTTTTAGTTTTCATTTTCCTACCAACTTCAATAATATCTAAAGCACTAACATATATATATTCAAATGAATAAATTCATTTGTTATAGTGTTAGTTTGTGGAATACGTGCATTGGTGGACATAAATATGGAAGAGAAACTTATATTCTGAAATTTATTCAGTAAAGGTTAATTAGGAATATCTATTTATATATATCAACCTTTTACAACCAATACTACGAGATTTGGACGATGACAATAACAAATCTATGATGAAATACGTTCGAATAGAAATGAAGCCCGACCAAACATTTACCGGATAACTCAAAACCACGCTTGATACATACCTTGCTTTTGTCTGCATCTGCCCCGACCGCAATGGCGAGGAGAACCACCGCTACCAACATCACAGAGATGAGTTTCGCGTTCATCTTTGGGTTTTGCTGTCTGCTTGGTGTAGAAGAAGACGTAAAGATGAATCCGCAATTCGCCATTTTATAGCAATATTTCAGCCGGCCATCTGGTCTAATATTTGCTGTGCCTAATTGCTATGGATTGAACTAGAATCGCCATCAGATGAAGATGATGCGTTGAAACCGTGCGTGTCAAGTTACTGATACGCAGAATTGCGATTTGAAGATGTGCAAAATATTTACATTGATTTTAAACTGAACGGGTCATCGTATACAGTCTAACACTTCAGTTGAATCAAATGATTTAGAACAACACTCAGAGTGTTTTAACTGCTTGCATAACGTTACAAGTGGTTCAATCAGTATGCTTGGCGTGTCATATTTCATACTGAGGATTTCATGGGCCTTGCTCAGGGATCAAATTACTACTAGAGTACGTACTGATGTTTATGTTTTTTAGTACAAGCTGTAATTATTAGTTACGTTTTTTTCGTTATCGCTTGCGTGTGTGGGTCTGCAGGTGTTAGGAGACTTCAATTTCACACCAGGCATCAATGTTCACTGCCACGTTTAGCGAGATCAGATACGACTCGAAGTTTCAGGAACATCACCAGTCTCAATTTTGACGTGGACATTTGGAATCTATACTCTGATTTTTCTAAATCGTTCACACTGTTTTTCTCTGATATTTTTGTGACGCTAAATGTTATCGTTTTTTAACTTGGCATACTACACTTGGGAGTCGATTTTCTACCCAATTTCAGACTTCTATCGCGAAAATTGAAAAAAAAACGCTATCTATCCTAATGCCAAAATTAGTTATGTCATCTAATTTCGGGATCAGCAAACAATCTTGTGCATTTGCTCGGTTTTGTAGCGGAGTAATTTTTCAAAATCAACATGATGTGTGAAATACACCCCAATGTATCTTCCAGCAATGTATTTACAATAATATTTTAAATCCTGATCAATGTAAACATGACCAAATCGTCGAATATGCTCAGATTCTTGAGATTCCGTTTTGGGCTGATATTTAACATTTGGGTAGATTGCCAATTTCTTCAATTTTTGCGATAGAAGTCTGCAATTCGGCATAAAATTGCCGATTGACTTCCATATGGAGTATGCCAAGTTATAGGACGTTCACATTTAGCATCGCAAAAATATCGTCAAAAACGGTGTAAACAAGTTAGACAAATCAGAGTACAGTTAAGAACTTCTTGAGTCGTACTTATCAAAATGTGTAACATCAATAAGAGGCCACACTCTCACAAAAATGTGTGACTCAGCAATTCTAAGCCAGAAAACTCAGGGAGACTTCAACGCTAGAAGACCGTTCCTTCACCGGCGTAGGTGTATTGTTTGCCACTCCCTCACTGGCGAAGGTGAGGATCGCCTCTGTGACCGATTGGACGGGACTCGTGGCTCTTGAAACAACGAAACTTGGAGGCGATAGGTGACCGGGGTTCGAACCCCGTCACCGGCAAAAAGTAGGTGGAGTTTTCATCCTGGCAACGCAAAGGATTCTCCATTCGATTGTGCTTTCCAAATTCGAAATTATCACTCGGCGGGGGATGGGGAAGACACGCAGAATTGCATATCATCATGGACCGTCGATAAATTATACATATATGAATGAATGAATGAATGAATGAAGGAGTGAATATATTTTACATCGCATATAATCGTATACTATACAGTTACAGAAAGAATAGTGTAATATACAAGCATGGCTTCTGTGCGATGATGTGCATTGCATAGTGAGTGCGTTAGAGAAAACATGCATGTATATACAACAAGACGTACATTGACACTCGACATCCAGAGGCCATCATCTTATGTACACATGATATTAGTTAGGTCAGCAGTCATAATACGATCATCATACTGAGTAATCATAGTGGAGACCTACATTGAGATCTAAAGAAATATATCGGTATATTCATGATATTAGAAGAAGACTTGAGTACATTAACATCAACCGACTTTATCCATTGTTTAATTAAGGGATAAAAACTGGTTTGTCATGATGTTTGTGACGATTAGAAACGCTCGAGGGACTGTGTCGCAGATTTGAGACTGACCCGAAGGGGAGGTCTCAAATGTGGCGGCACAGTCCCGAGGGCGTTTCTAATCGCCACAAACGTCATGGCAAACCAGTTTTTATCCCGATTATAACATGGCATTACTTTTTAATTATGTCTTAATTGATTTCCATATGTTTTTGAGCTGGACTATCGCTTATTTTGATTTCGAAGTGAATGAAGCTGCAAACTTTTTAACCTGGGGAAGGCCCACAGTTTCGGTCCGGAAAGAAAAGGATCCATGAAATAGCTATGACAGCGCACGTGTACAAGCGCATATTAAGTAATCAAAACAACGACGTCATGGCAACCAGCAGCCTGTCTCAAATGCCGGTCTCTAACACTTATTTGAGACTGGCTTTGGCTGCTCATTGCCGTATCGTGCATCTGGATGCTGATGCCATGTTATAATTTTCCTTTGAATTGTGGAAGCGATGAAGTGTTCTTAATACTATAGTCTGAGAAGTTCCACAGTTTACTTGCTATGTGAAGAAAAGAATGGTAACCATATGTTTTAGTTTCAAAATTTGATAGAACATAAGTGCTCGTATCTCTGAGATGGTACATAGGTGCATTAACGGTCAACAGTTGGAGATAACTTGGAGCAGTACTATTTCTTACTTTGAATATTTCGAGAGACAATGAAAGTATACATTTTTTATAGACAGCAAGAGTGTTATCATAACCCAACAGCTCATCATATGAAGACACATCATCTTTGAAAACAATTCGGAGAGCTCATTTGTTCAATTTGTCTAGCTTATTCAGATAGGTTCGATTGGAAAACATCCAAACAGTAGCACAGTTATTGGAATTCACACAATATAACTGTTATACAATGACATTTTACTGACTTTATCAAGGTGACCATTAATTCTGGAGAGTGCATTCAATTGTTCAGCAACTTTAGTACACGTGTTGTCAATATGATACGAGAAATTGATAGCTTGATCAAAATCTACACCGAGAATATTTATACAGTCAGCGCCACAGTGTCTGAACTTGAATGATCACGGGTGCGGATATTTTTACCATTACATCTATGAAAGATACACATACCATTCAAGTTCCGCCCTTGGGATATGAAGGTAATGTAAGAATCAATCTATTACCACCAATAGTCAGATTTTGATAATATTCGTTTTGGCCTGTAGCACAAAAATTTGTGCAAATGTGTTAGCTTCATAGGCCAGGGACGGACGTGACATTAAAACAGTAATGTGCTCACAGACCAGCAATGAATGGGAAGTTACATTCCAATTGATTCTAATTTATTGACTATGATCTTTGAAATGTTTTGAAGTACATTCTGTGGCACTGAGGACAGGTCAAGAAGCCCACCAGGGGACGGACGTGACAGTGGGGATGGACGTGATATGAACATTCTAATACTTCTTAACAGAAAACTGAAATAGATTTAGTACATCTAATGTTTTCTAATTTGTAGGATGTCCATCCCCCATATTTATGATGTGAGACAATGATTGTCAGCCAACAGATACCAAGCATACAGCAGCCTATCCCTATGGGGATGGACGTAACACGCAAGAGTATTACGGAATCTCGTATCACATTCCTGTCCATGTTGAAACATTTGGGCACATGTGATACTGAAATTGATGTATTCAATTAATATATAGATATATTTGCTTATTTTAAAACCCAAGTTCTTCATATTTGAGCATTCAGTATGGATAAAATTATTGGGAAATTATAATCATGAAAAATTACACCCAAAACATTACATAATACACAATTTCAGGTTTTTTGGGAGAAAAAACGAAATGCTTTGAATATTTCGACAAATTAATGAAATATGAACAATGAAGTGCTCAAAAAGATATAATTTGCATTAAACAATCCCATATCTTATTTATTAATTCTCAGTAATAGTAGAATTAGTTATAATGTTTTGATGATGCTAACGCATTACGGCCATTTTTGCCCATTTTTTACCTCAAAAATGTAGAAAATTTAATTTTAATGATAATCAATTTCTGTAAAAAATGTATATGTATTTTCTCAAGCTTCCACACACTTATCACCATCTGTTTTGGGGGAAAATACAAATAATTTTTCTTAAATTGCATGCATTACAAGAAAAAATCCCATTTGCACAAATTTTCATGCTACAGGCCATTTCAAAGTGATATTGGGAGCAATACGTAGATATTGTCATATATTCATGATCGAATGAAGAAAATAAATGATATACACAACAGTAATTTATGCACTTGTTTAGTCCAACATTTGCCCCAACATAGACCGTGTGGACTTGTTGACACTGCCATCCTCGATGCTTTGTACCCCTTGATGCAACGCGATTTCAGTTAATTCGCTTGAACGTAAACTATGCCAGAACAGTGTTTGATTTATAACCTTAGTTTGTTTTGTAACAGAATTTCTAAAACCCATCAGACATAAGTTGTTGTTGATTTGTAACAAATAGTTCTTCACAGTGTCACCCGTAATCAAAAGGATGGACACCAGGCCTCTACAATGGACTGACTTACACCGGTCTTGAAGACATATTTCACGGCTAGGGTAACTTCGCTCGATCAAGATCTGTTGATGCGCGTTAGTCGTTCGTACCGATGAGAACGTGCTTTCGCATTTTTTTTCGACATAAATGTTAACATGTTTAAGTATATCATTCCTGCCAAAGAAGGCCAAGCGTAGGTACAATAGAGAGTTTGAATTTTCACGTAAACGAACGTGACCTTTTTGTTTACGTCACAACTCAAGGTCACGTTATCGTTATCGTGAAAGTACTTGAATTTAAAGCCTAACTAGAGTGAAAAAATAACTTTTTTTAGTTTAGTGTGAATATCATAGACGGAAGTCTGGGGATCATTTCTGTTTTTACAAAATTGAAATATCTCGAATAGTCACTATATTATGGCGGTTTGTTTATGACATGTCCTATTGACCTTTCGGTGTCATATGCAAATATGCAAATGAGCAATGATGACGTCATATGAGTCACTGAAAGATAATGAGCTCATTGAAACCAGTACTGCATAATATTAATGAACATGAAAATAATTTTTGTTCCACATAATGACTCCATACAAAAAATATTCAAATTTTAAATAAATTTTGTTGGCTCCATGGCAACCAGAGCCGGAATATGGCCCATAGCAACCACATTGCTATGGAGATTTTGTTGCTAACCACTGATAATTCCACATCATTAGGACCTTAAGTTTTGTTACCTTATGATCCTTTGTCAAAATGTTGAAAGAAAGTAGCACCTTTACATGTCCTAACAGTTCAATTGTCCATAGCAACCCACCCAACAACTAAGGGGCGCTAGCTCTGAATGTGTAGCCTTGACAACATGATGGCATAACATAAGACTGACTATGCATTACCACAAAACATATCAGTTTCTATAGGAACCTTTATCTACATCATAACCGTTGCATAAATGAGGTTTAGATAGCTAATTATGGTACTTGACTCATATGACGTCATGAATATCTAATTATAATAATTAATGAGGTCCTGCAAAATGCTGATAGATTGGAAAAAAGGTTTTCACGAAAATGGTTGAGATTTTCAAGTTCTGTAAAAACCAAAAGGATCAGGGAAACCATCTCCAAGGTATGAGAACATAGAAATTATACACTCTAGTTAGACTTTAAAGGGCCACATTCGGGAAAATGAATAAATGTCCAAAACGGCTTCCGTTCATACTAAGAAATCAATATATACTATTTTGACGTGACCTGGGTGGTTTGAAGATTTTCTCGCCCAACCGCTCCGTAGTAATCGATATTGGAATGCATGCACGTGGCATTGTTAACATACTCATTGCTTATGGATGTGACGTCACAACGTGAGCCATGTCCAGATATCACCATGCGTACAATCACGTAAATTGCGGGGCAATGCTGTTTTTTCTATGGTGTTGATATTCACGTTGTGACGTCACAGCCTCTTGGGCTAAAAAAAAGAACTGCCGTCTTTCGGATTACATTGTTTATCGCTTGATAAATGGATTGATTCCCTAAGATATATTGGTGATATGCCAACATAGTATATCGCAAGAAACAGACAAATGCCTACTTGCGATAATTTGACAAGGACTTCGTCATAGCATGTCTGGTAAACGAACATTCACAGGTTTAGTGTGAAGACCAAGGGGTTTTGCTAGCTTGTGGCCCGTACAGTAGCATACCAACGTACAATTTTGTTCTTTGCGGTACGCTGTCCGAGAAATGCCATGGCATGAATAATTTAGGTTTGTTTTTATTAGACGAAGAGTAAAAAGAGAATTTTGACGATATCTTTTTGTGTTATTTATTACCTGAAGAGGATAGATTGCCAACCTCTAGATTTGATTTCAATTCACTGAACAATTCGGAGTGTCGTGACTTATTTCGCTTTGACAAGGACGATATTTCGCGTTTGAAACGCGCTCTTGTTATTCCAGACACAATCCATTGTTATAACAAGACAACATGCAGCGGCCTGGAAAGTCTGTGTCAGGAGACTTTGTCAGGAGACTTTCGTATCCAAATCGTCTTCGTGATCTGTATCATCTGTTTGGAAGATCACCAGAAGAACACCAGTGATCTAGATTCAGCCAGACGTGTTTTGCGAGGCAATCGGTGCCCCTCTAGACATATGGGAATTCATTGACGGAACTGTCAGACCTATTTGTAGATCCAAGCGCTACCAGAGAGCTGTGTTCAATGGTCACAAAAGGGTGCATGCTCTCAAGTTCCAATCCGTTGTAACACCAAACTGACTGATTGCAAACATGTCGCCATCGAAGGTCGCCGTCATGATTCCGGACTGTTGAACGAGAGTGACATTCTGGCGGCGCTGCAGTGAAGGCCACGTTTTGCGAATTACTCACTATGGATACTCTTTTCATCCTCTCCGTCCAGAGATCATAGTACCATTTCCATGTAGTATTGGTTTTTATGTACATACTGTAATGATTTAGTAACAATGGAACGATTGCAAATATGAATACGCGAGCAAAGTTACAATGTTTCCAGGTGCAGCTCTCACAGCGGATCAACAGGAGTTCAATGTCCGGATGTCATCCTTCAGACAATCAGTTGAATGGGGCTTTGTTCACACAATCAAACTCTTCGCTTTCCTAGATTTTCGCAAAAATCTGGAGCTGTATCTTCAGCCGGTGGGTATGATGTACATTGTAGCAGCACACCTCGCGGATTGTCGTACGTGTTTCAATGGCAATCAGTCCAGTGATTACTTCATTGTGTCAACCCCCGGAACTTGAGCATTATCTCAATGCATGAACCTCTGAAACTGCATTAAGCGACATTATTTAAGCTGTATATTAGCACTCACAATGTACAAATTAAGTTCTTGAAGTTCGCCAGATGACCAAATTTCGGGATATACGCCAGTACGTGCACATAATAGCCTAGGCTTACACTGTGAGACGTCATCAACGTGTTTTGAGTTGTTTACATGTTTTTGACTACTAGCAACTGTCGATCATTCCATCAAGGCATACGTGTTTGCATATAAACAAGTATAAGAGGAAAACATTGGCAAAATGTCGTAGCCTCACAGACCCAAGTGTAAAGGAATATGCCAACTCCAATTATTTATCTGTATATGTTTTCACACTGACTAAACCATCATAATATACAATATTTATTTCAAATTATTGAAATGTGTATCACTTGTGTGAATGAAAATCAGCAAGAAATTTGTGTAGGATTTTTTTTTTACTTGCAAACTGCATGCGGTGATGTTATTGATATAACATGGCTAATAAAGTTCTTGAATAGACGTGGAATCAATACCCAGTATTAAGTATTCCCAGCAAAAAAAAACAGGGTCCATTATCCAATCTCATAGTCCGGGGACAGAAAGTCATATCAGGCATACGAAGTGAGAGAAAACAAAAATGACAGGGAAACTCATGAACCCCCGTAAATGGCGATTAGGTTATTGATCTATTGATCTATTGATCGATAGAACTTTGTCTATCGAAGTGCCCAGCTAGTCTCTAAACTGCTACGACAAGGATATGTTTTACCAAGACTTATCGCTGCGTTTAAGAAATTCTATGGACGTCATCATGATCTGGTTGATAAATACAGCAAATCCATGTCTTCCATGCAACTAGATCTATTTTCATGTTAATTTTGGGGAATTCATGACGGGTGCCACTAGTGGGGCAGGAAATGCTCACTCTTTCCGGAACACCTGATTTCACCTCCTGATGGCCATTTACGGGGGTTCATGAGTTTCCCTGTCATTTTTGTTTTCTCTCACTTTGTATGCCTGATATGACTTTCTGTCCCCGGACTATGAGATTGGATAACGGACCCTGTTTTGTTTGCTCGGAATACTTGATACTGGGTATTGATTCCACGTCTATTATGTATTAATTTACTGAACATCACTCATACATTTTTATACATTCATTTCACAATTGGGATTCATAATAGTACATGTACTGAATATCCCAATTGGTTTACTTTTTGTCTGCTAGATTCTTAATAACGCTGAATATTCTCTTGCTGCTGCAGCATTTCTTCTCTCTGTAGCTGGAGACGCTCTCTGCCAGTGCGATTTCTTGGTGTCGCATATCCAACTCCTCGACACGATTAGCGTTTGAGTTTTTGTTTTTTCTTCGAGGTAACTAAGAATTGGACTTTTGTTCATTCGCTTGGCCTTCGGTGGGGTATCTGAAATAAGAAGATCGAAAATATATGGATGAGTTTTCATCATACAGGTAAGAAAGGCTACAGAAAATTAAAAATGTCAATTAATTGTGACATTATTTAAGATATATGTATTCAAGAATTCTAGAAGTTTACCTCACACAACTCGTAGATAAGTGGATAGAAGTCCGACAAATTTAAATGGGTCAAATATGACTCAGATCAAACATATTTCGAATTCAATTTTTCTAATTTTTCGAATTTTATATTTCGAATTCAAAAACTGACCGTCATGTATACCGAGCGGCTTTTCAATAAGGAAAACTCAGTTACAGCGTCACATCCGCCGCACTCACAAGAGTTATTATATGCGGTCATAACTTGGAATCTTGAAATTATTTGAAATCTTGGAAAATACTATCCGCCATCTTTGTCCAAAAATGACGCAAGCAATACCGGATTATGTTATTTGACCACACATGTAGGTCTGTATACCGGAAACATATAGTGCTGATATGAAATTTATCACGTAGATTGCGATTTATTTCTGCAAAACACGAAATAAAGTTTCAGAGCAGATTTTCACAATTGCTGCGTAGAGCAATTCCTACGTCCGTGGGAAACTTACGTGAGAATAGTAATTTCTAGAACGTCGTGTTCGACGTTTTTTTTCATTCCTTGAAGAGCATGTGTCACGAAAATTGGATATTGTTTTTTTTTGGTGTATGTGAAAGCACTATTTGAACTGAACAAAACGGTCTTCACAGTATATTGATATCATGATTTCTTCCATTTTGCTGGTATTTTCGGGGTACCATAATTTGGGGATACCCATAATCCCACACTAAAGAGAATATTTGATCCCAATTTTCTGTTTTCGATTGTACAATGTGATATTGATGATTCTTTAAAAGTGTGAAAATCATCAAACGAATTTCAAATTTTAGTCCTTCTGTTTGGATCGAAAGGGATTAATTTCATAATATTCATGAATATGCCCGTGATGTCCGAAAAACCTCAAGCAGAGTGTTCTACACTCTCTGTCTAAGCTAGGAAAGTAACTCTCGGTTGCTAGGTTACTTCAAGTACATAACATTGTTCTTTTACGTAATAATGGTCTTTACGTAATCTGCAGTAAAAAAGTATTTTCGGCCCGATGTGGCTCAGCGAGTGATATATTTGAAGTAGGGTGTTACAGAAAAGGTTATCACACCTTTTGGAGCCCTATAGCTATGGAGCGTTTTTAGGGTCAATATTCATTGACATGCATTGTAGATTTTCTTGTTGTGAATGATTATTTCAATCGCACTCTTTATTCCACATTACTATTTCTAAACTTTCTGTGTCGAATTTACATATTCTTACTGCATATTTCTAATTTATATCTCCTTGCTGCTTATTTCCAAGTTCTCACTGGTACTTTCTCAAGTCTTGATACATCATGCCAAATTCTAACACCTTTGTTCATGCACTATCAAGAAAAACAAATCACATCTGGCACAATGCATATGGAACTTAGCACATTTCATTTAGAATAAAGCACATCGCACGAAGAACAAAGCACAACGAATGAAGCATTTCGTGTGCCAAAATTACTACTGCACTATTATAACGACAGACGGCGCTGCCGGTCGAGTGGCCACATTGGGAATGAGAAACTGAAGACTTCCGGTTGAAGGAAAGACCTTGTTTTGATGGACCTCTGGTCCGGTGCTGTATTTTTAGCTTACCGGCCCATGGTCCGATAAGCTATTAGCGTGGTTTTTCGTCCGTCGTCCGTCCGGGAAAACTTCCGGGGTTTAGAAGCTTGAAAACGTTGAAAATAGCCCCTAAACCCACTTTTTATGAGCAGACGTGTATTTAGGGGATTAATTTGGGGATAAGGGGCTCACACGGGAGAGGAAATTTAACATGGTGAAAGCCCTTTAACCTAAAAATTTGGTACGTTTGTCCGTCGTCCGTCCGGCAAATAACTTTTTTTGGTCTTGATGATTTTTTTCTGAAAATTTACTAAAACATTCCTTGGGCTAATACCCTAGACGGTATAATAGACGGGGTTTTTTCTCGCTTTTTTTTATTCAATCGTTTTTGCCGATCTGGCCAATTTTTATGAAGAGTGGCTAATTTTGGACTTTGATGGCCTCTTTCTCGAAAACTGTCCGATCAGTTTGAGATTTTTGTTTCGAGACATCGCCGTCATGTACATCAAATGGCAATTGCAATTTTTTTGGCCATTGAAAACTTTTTGGGACTTTTTGGGGAAAATTTTTGGAAAAAATTCACCCAATTTTTCTTTCATAATGGGAGCTTTGCGCGGGTAAACTCCTAGCACTTTTCAAGATAGAGCCTAAGTATTGGTACATTCAAATGGGAAATCATATGTTGCGGTTTCAATGATGGATGACCTTGAATTTGACCTTGAATGAATTTGGAAGGTCAAAACGACCTTTTTTTTGTCAAACGAAACGATGATTTTTGTCTTTGGCTGCCATTTTCTCAAAAACTATTCTGACAATTTCCCTCAAAATGCATAAGATTCTCCTTATGTAACTTTTTTGGGTGTGTATAAGTTTTGCTGCCTTTGAATCGACGATCTGTGAATATATGTCATTAACGAAATATACTTTCAAGATGTAACTTGATTTCGTATTATATTCCATACAGGAAATGTGTGTTTGGCAACATGTACGAACATGTTTTGACAATAGGTTTGAAGATAAGTGTAACAATTTATATTTGGGAAAATCAATACACTGCATATGTAATTCTCATGATCTGCCGGTAAGCTGCAGCACCCTTGGTGCTACGTTGTCTCTATGTGGCAAACCGGTAAATAAGATATATATGTTAAATCCAATACAACTACCGTAGCGTAGTACTAGTGTATCTACTGTACTGTCACGAGTTGAACTCGTGCCAAATTAACGCATGAAAAAATTATGATCGGAGAGATCATCATATTTAGCCTTGAAAGAAATAGGCATCAGTTTCCTGAGATTTTTTTTTCACATCTCAATTATGACTGTCCGTTCTCAAGTTATGACCATTTTTTGTGTGTTAATAATTTCAGGCCTATGTTATCATGGTTATAATAATGTTTGCACCTAATTCAATGATAATGAGTATTCATGGCGTCACATCGAAAATTGATTTTAATGAACATAGAAATCTTATTAACAGGCTCATGTTAATCATCTCTCACTATACTGTTATTCACAGGGCAGGGTGCGGGAATTCATTGGGGCCTGTGCATCTCAGCTGCATGAGTGTGGCACCTGTTGGTCGCGCCAAAAATTCACGTGACCAATGAAGGGAGGCCTTAGTTTCTCATACATCATGTGGCTACGTGCGGCCAGCGCCTCCTGTCGTCATAATGTTGAGGTAGTAATTTTGTCCACAGCAATTACTACTGTATCATTATGACGACAGGCGGCGCTAACCGCCGAGTGCTTCATTCGTTGTGCGTTGTTCATCATGCGATATGCTATATTTTAAATGCAATGTGCTAAGTTCTATATGCATTGTGCCAGATGCGATTTGTTTTTGATAGTTTGCATGGACAAAGGTGTTAGAATTTGACATGATGAATTAAGCATTGAGAAAGTACCAGTAAGGACTTGGAAGTAAGCAGCAAGGAGATGGAAGTTAGAACTATGCGGTAACAATGTGTAAATTTGTCACAGAAAGTTTAGAAACAGTAATGTGGAATAAAGAATTTTGCGGCTGAAACAATCATTCACAACAAGAAAATCTACAATGCATGTCAATGAATATTGACCCTAAAAACACTCCATATATAGAATTGTAGTTTATAGTATGTGATAAATTACCGTCTTCGGAATCGCTGCTGTCCACTCTCGTTTACAGAGCTGCAACTCTAAAGGCCAAAACCCACCGCCGCCGACCGTCCGATTTTCTCGCTGACGGCATTCCTATTTCTCGGGGGTCCGTCAACGCACATGATAGAACCCATGTTGTCAAATGAGAATACTCACACTGACTGCGTGCGTACACAACATCAACGCACAACATAGAACATGTTTTATATTTTGCGCATGTCGTAGCGTATTTCAGAACATACACACATCATGGCCATAGAATCGTCATGGAGCAGAGGTTGATTTCAGAGATAGACTCCATAGAAATACAATATCCCGTACAAACGTACGAACGCTAAAATGTACATACCAATTTTTGCTAAGTTGTCCCTGAATTACTTTGGTTCATTTAGTGATTGAAAGCACGAGAATCCGCTGAAACACTTAGCATGTAAGGCTATCGTCATAATGATTTATTTTTCTCTTGTCAACTTTTCAATTATTGCTATAGAAGTATGAAATTCGGGGCACAATTGCCGTTTGACTCCAAGGTGAAATATGCCTAATCATAACACGATATCATTTAGCATCGCAAAAATATCAGTAAAAAAAAGGTGTACAAATTTTACACCGATTCAAAAAATCAGAGTATAGACTGCTGAATGAATTCCCTGGGGTTAAATATAATCATTCTCAGGAATTAGGCCCAATGGACTTCCTGAAATTTGTGTACTGTTTAGATATTCTCAGGGGTCAGCTCAAGTTACACGTCAACAAGTTATTCAATGTCCAGCCGAAAATATTCGTTGATATTCAAAATCTCTCTCGATCCTGCCGAAATTGTGGATACAATTTCTGAAATAGGGGCCTATCCCAGGCACCATCATGCACGCCTTCGGTTTTCCAAACGGGTAGAGTATCTTCGACGTCTTGCTTGCCTTTTCCGTGCAAACATCAAAAGATACAAACCAACAACGCGTCACTTCCTCTTGTCATGTATTTCGTCAGGATGGCCTTCATCCGTATCAGACACGATGATATTGATTAATAACTATACTGATTTGATAAATCGTACATGTGTCGAGAACCGAATAATAGTCTCAGCATACGTACCGCACGTTTCAACCTTCAGAAAAACGGTCGTACTCGGTGTGTGCACAAAAAACGCAAGATTTGATAATCTGACGCACGGCTGCACGCAATGAAAACGGACGTCGGCGGCGGTGGGTTTTGGCCTTTAAGGCGGTTACACACCGAAGCCGCGCGACCGTTCACGGCGACGTCAACGTTTTTTGACGGCCGTGTCAGTTTAGGAGCGGTACCGTTTCTTCTGTACACACCGAGTACTGACGTTTGTTTTTAGAACTAACTCATGTCCGTAAAGAAATATGTACGTCTTCCACCTGCACTTTCAACACGCGGTCATACTAGGCTGTTTAAAGTACTAAGTATTGTTTTAAGTATTTTCTGATAAAAAAAAAGGACGATGAGAAGGCCAATAGAGTTACAAGAAGACACCAATTTTGGGCTCTGTGCATCCTGATAAGTCCTTTGCATTTATCCACTAAACAACCTCGGTGAATATAGGCTGGTACTGGAACTGGAAGAATACCCAGACAAATACCAGAACTATTTTCGCATTTCAAAAGAGCAATTTGACGAAGTTTAATAGGATTTTTACATTGTTCGTTATTGTTGACCATAAAATACACCTACATAGGTCTATTTGCAACCGTGAAGTACGTGTTATCGTCTTCCTCATTATTATGTATGAAATAGAGAGACATTCGTGTGGATTTCCATGTACAATTAATTGAGGAGTCAAGGTGGCCTTCATTGAGGAGTCAAGGTGGTGATGGTAAAGGCCCGAGGATACCATCAACCATCAACCGAGGATACCATCAACCATCAACAAAAAAAATCAATAAAAAAAACAAACAAACAAAAAATCAAAAAAAAAAATCAAAAAAAAAATCAATAAAAAACAAAAATCAATACCATCAACCATCAACCGAGGATACCATCAACTCAGTAGCCTTCGGGCTCGTGATTAGGTACTTATGTACTTGCCATATATCTGTTTCATGGGGTTTGTTTCTGATTTCTAAATTATTTTCATAGGTTGTTGGGCAGTTGTATACTATTTCCATCAGGTGTACAGTAGAAACAACTACATTCAACACACTGTCTGCCCCCGATGACGCCAGTGTGTCTTTGGATAAACTATTTGGTTGGGCTTCGTTTCTACTGCAAAATGTTGTATTTTACGTTTGTTATTGGCATCATCAAAATCTGACTGTATTGGTGGTAACAGATTAATACTTACATTCATTTGTCAAAAAGCATTGCTTTTGCCACAAAAATAAGATCCAAGGCGGCTACGTGACCACTTTTGGCAGTCAAATGTATTCCAGAACGAGACCAGTGTTCTAATTTTTACGCCTTACGTCCGAAACTCCAGCGCATGATATGAGTGAAAAATGCATTTAGAAGTTAAAATATCGCTATATGTTCCATAAATTGTCCACATATACATGATATATGCAGAGACAAATGGCCAAATTACTTAGAGTCTTCGTAATATTAATTGTTGCTCTTTTAGGTTACCATACCTATGGTCCAAAAACCTATTGGCATGGCGTTGCGTCCGTCGTCCGTCGTCGTCCGTCGTCCACATTTTTATCTTTTTTGTTTAGGGGCGAATTTTTCTGAAATTTCGCACAAAAATACCTAAAAATAATTCAAGAAGGAGGTATTTTTTAGATTTTTGATTTTCGCATTTTTCTCAAAATGGCGGCCGTTTTCGATGAAAAATGCCTGATTTTGGAGTTTGGCGGCCATTTTCTCAAAATCTGTTCAGTAACTTTTTTTTTTTTGATACATACCACTCCTCATATGTACTCCTATTATATGATGTCTATAAATTTCGTTGCGCTTGAATCGCTCGAAGTGGGCCATTTTGGCAAAACCTCGGCCCAAATGGGACTTTCCCGTGTTAAATTCTCCTATGCTTTATAATGGGACACATTATGCCTAATATCTCGCTTAATATTGAGATCAGAGACTAGGAATCAATTGTGGACATATAGGAAATGATATATGCTGAGTAATCTCGTGACCTCGAATTTGACCTCTGACCTCAGTTTCAAGGTCAGAGAACAAAATGGCTTATATCTCGCTTATTATCGACTCTAAAGCTTAGGAATCAATTGTGAACATATAGGAAATAATATATGCTGAATATTCTGATGACCTTGAATTTGACCTTCGACCCCATTTTCAAGGTCATAGGACAAAATGGCTAATATCTCGCTTGTTATCGTCTTTACAGCTCAGGAAACAGTTATGAACATATAGGAAATGATATATGCAGATTATTGTCATGACCTTGAATTTGACCTTTGACCTCATGTTCAAGGTCACAGGACAAAATGGCTAATATCTCACTTATTATGGATTTTACAGCTTAGGAATCAATTGTGGACATATAGGAAATGATATATGCTGAATATTCTCGTGACCTTGAATTTGACCTCTGACCTCATTTCCAAGGTCACAGGACAAAACGACTCATATCTTGCTCCTCTATTGATTGTATGTCTTGGGAATCAATTGTGGACATATAAAAAATGATATACACTGAATATTTTGATGACCTTGAATTTGACCTTTGCCTTCATTTTCAAGGCCACAGCACAAAATTGCTCATATCTCTCTGGTTATTGAATTTACAACTTAGCAATCAACTGTGGACATGATAATGCTTAATATTATATATGCTGAATATTCTCTTGACCAGTGACCTGGCTAACATCTAAAATATTAAACATTGTCCGGTAACCTATCTTCGGCCCTTGGCCTAATGTTTTATATGTCATGTATAAATAAAGTTGTGTTTAAGGTTTCCCACAGCTATTGCTAAATCCTATGTAATTTGCTAGTAATTGCATTATTATTCTGGAATTCAACATGAATGCCAAAAGTGGTCACTCAGCCATCTTGGATCTTATTTTCGTGGCAAAACAATGCTTTTTCACAAATGAAGGCTACCTTGACGTCTCATTTCATTGTACATGGAAATCCACACAAATGCCTCTATTTCATACATCATGCATGGACAGACGGTACACGTACTTCACGGTTGCAAATAGGCCTATGTAGGTATATATTTTGTGGTACATGTAAACAATAACAAACAATGCAAAAATCACATTAAACTTCGTCAAATTGCTCTTTTGAAATGCGAAACTAGTTCTGGTATTTGTCCGGGTATTCTTTCAGTTTCCGCACCAGCCTATATTCACGCTGAAGGTTGTTTAGTGGATGGATAAAAAGGACTCATCAGGATGCACAGAGCCCAAAATTGGTGGCCTTCTCATCGTGCGTTTTTCTATCAGATATTTCTTTAAATAGTCTATGACCGCGTGTTGAAATTGCAGGTGGAGGACGTACATATTTTTACGGATATGACTTAAGTGCTAAAAACAAACGTCAGTACTCGGTGTGTACAGAAAAAACGGTACCGTTCCTAATCTGACACGGCCGTCAAGAAACGTTGACATCGCCGTAAACGGTCGCGCGGCTCCGGTGTGTAACCGCCTTTCGGTGGCCTCGCGGGCATTCGAATCAGTTTTCTTATTTCTGTCCGCCGCTGCCTTGGTTGTTCTGTCATTCTCCTCCTCCTCTCTTACGATATCTTCAAGTAAACTCTCCTTTTCAGTGAATTTTCCGCTTGTTCCTGATCTGTTTACTAAAACGCATATTTCCTTTAAAAATGTTTGATAACCTGTGAAGTTTGTTGTCAAAATGTAACATGCTTTAATTGTAGATTACTGCAAACATCATCCGTTAGGTGGGTTTAGATTCCGTATGAAAACTATAGTACCAGTAAACTATAGTAATAGGCTGGTCTCATGTCAAATGACATGAGACATTTCAAACATATGAAAATTTCGGAATCGAAATCAAAAACAAATTTGGCATGTGTGTCAGAACAGCATCGTGGTGTTTTTGTTTTTTTTAAAACTTACTTTCTTAAATTAGCCAAGTCGTCTTTCTTGTATTGCTGAATCAGCCGGTCAACTCTGACCGGTCTAGACCGTTGCAATTTTCGGCCACACGGTTCCACCCGTCCGGGTTCGTGGGTTTGACAGGCATCTTTCCCTTCAGCACTGATATATCGTGTACAACAGAAAACCGAAACGGTTCTCTCCCAGGAGCTGACACGATGCTGAAATAGAATTTACGCACTGATTTACTGTAACAAACATAATTATTGAATCAATATACATGTAGTCTACTTGATTACTGCGACTCACTGGCCTAGTTCTATGTATTTCATTATTGACTTTTTGACATACTGAAACTAGAGTGATGGACCGTCCGACACTGAGTAAGAAAGTGATCTGTCGGCGACTAGCTGATTCACTGAAAGTGTCAAAGTGATAATTCAATTTGTGAATTGAACAAAAAAACAACGTCGAACATGAAATTAATTTTACAGGTAAAACACCAATTAACGGGCCACCAGAATTTTCACAGTGGCCTGAACTTAATCGTCACGTTGTTGTCACGTTGGTCGTTTTTCAATCAATTGGCTGTAAGTTATCGATCTTATCTCATATGTAGATACTATGTAATGTCACTGCTATAACTGCATAATTTTTTGTCACTCGAATATAATTCCAACACAGATTTTTGCGCCTGTGAACAAGTGTATAACTTACGTGTGCACAGCAATCTTCTCCTTGAAAATTGACATCTGACGAACCGCTCTCTAACATGCCACCCGTCACGATCGTATCTATAACCAACCAACTAATAAATAGCTTGAATTTCACGAATCAATGGGCATACTGAGCAAATGGACTTCCAGCAAAAAACAATGTTCATAAAAGTTGTTTGTTTTCCGGAATAAAGATTGCCTTTATATCTTGTTCATTCGTCACAATACGTCTTACCATTTACACATAATTTAGTACGGTGTTCATACTATACATGTATGGGGATCGATCTCATAGCAGTTATACGCCTGAATCAATGTGCACATTATACATAAGCAAACAATAATGCAAACATAATCTGGGTGCTCCGCATCTATTCAGCGTTCATTCAGGTGACGGAGGTTTGGCAACAATATATCATTACTCCGTTAGTAATGTGACCTGCCCATTGTTTTAGTTCTGAAATGTGATCTTTTATTTATCATGTGAGATTTGAGATATTCCAAAATCTAATATTTCAGGCTATTGTCATTATCAAATTCTGGTTTTATGGATGGTTATTGGTTGATATTTACATTATTGGCAATGCGCCAGTGTCATTGATGTTGGACGTTAAGTCTGTTCCCGAGGATGTCATAACCCCAGTAGCCCTTTTGGCCTGTGATTAAGTACATATGTATTTCTCTCACACCTATTCCATGGGGTCTGTTTGGAAATTGTGCTAATTAGTCAGGGAGCATCGTAAGTTTCATGGGATTTTTTTTTTTTATGAAAGTAAGCAACCATGATATATAAATACGTCAAATGGACCCACTTGGTCGATAAAAAAACAAAAAAAAACACGGCGACACTGTGAAATGGTGTTTCCAACACATATTGTCATTGAGATGGGAAAGACATTTCCACACACTCTAAATTATATCGTACCATGCCTTTCGCAAAGTGGCCTTGATAACGAGACTATTATTAGTATGTACGAGTTCATGGATTTTGTCGTATAATACACATATACGTTGCGCAAGATTTGTTTGGCATATTTATCTTCAAATCATATAAATTCCACAATTTGGTTATGTGATGTACTGCGGCTCAGCAGACAGTAATAACTCCAACAACCAGGAATCATAAATATTTGTCCACACAGCGGGCGGATACAGGAATTCGGGAGATGGATGGCTGAAAAGCCCGCAACGAGTCTGACGCGACCGAAGAAAATCCACTCGGGCCGGAGGTGTGGGGACCGCCAAGTTACCCCAGAAGCATTTTGCGATGTTACATGGTAGCTTCTTGATTTAATCACAGTACAAATTCCTCACAAGCGCTCTATGAGTACCCTTCTTACTAACATATTTATTTCAACACTTTTTTTCAGAGGATGCCCCGCCTCCCAACTCTAGCCCTCCTAAAATTAGCTGTTAGTCATAAAATATACCCGAATTTACATAGCGAATGTGTGAAAGGCCACATACATACTGATCAGTGACACCACGCACAAGAGGGATAACATATTCATGTATTTTAACATATACTGACATCAGACATTACGGCAGTATTCGTACCTGAAAATTTTACGTTTCGGTAGTACAGAACTAATGCTAACGCTACGACAGTAATAAATTTAAACTTTATTTATTTTACAACATTTGATGAACAAGCATCAGCTTATATCAACATCTCTTGTTGGCTCGGATCTTGGTGTAATGGTGGTCATTAGTGTGGGGGGGAGGGGGGACCAGAGAACCTGGTGAAAACCCACTTGCTGGGTTTGGCGTCCACGTACCACCTCACATACTGCCGAGATTGAGCTAACCGGGCAACCACCGAGCTAAACGTGCAATTACTACCGGCAACGATAGTAACCAAACGACTGGTTCTACTGTATCGAGCATAGAACTATAACTGTTGTGATAATACATGTCGTATACTGACAGCACATCGAGAAGATTCATTGATGTAACAACTTGCATATATTCTCCTTTTTATTTACTAACTCATGCAAAACCATCTCGAAACAAATTGCATGTGACTAATTTCTTACAACGGTGCAACGACAATAATATAGTGGCATTCGGAACAAATGAACACCACAAAACATCTCCATTTCCGTGGAACACTGAACAAAAAGTCACCTGATAGTCTGGTTGTATAGATAAGACGAAATAAATGAACTGATAACACCCACCCAACTCTCCTAACAACAGCCGGGAGAATTGGAGTCGTTGAATATTTCACATTTTGCACCATCTTCTTTGCTCCAACTGTAGCCGAACAACTCAAAATCTGCCTTGTATAATTCCAAAATCCCTTCCATGATATCAGCATCCACATAGCGATACATAGACGTGATGTCATGTAACTTATTATCCAGAGTAGCTTCTTTTGTCTGATGTTGATTTAGATGAGGAACCTCAAAACCTGACTCATCCTCATCAAACACCTTTAGAAACTCGTTCATCTGAACATTGTCATTCTGGAAAGTTTCCAGTCGAATGATATAATCATAATCTATATTACAAGGGGCACATCGGTCAACAATTGGGACCCAGTGTTGGTCGTGAAAGCCTCCGTGATAACTAGAAACTAAGAGGGACAAGAATTGCTGGAAGGTCAAGGTTTCTTTCATTGGGTCAAATGGTTCACTTCTCTGGCCGAACTCATTGAGATACTCATCAATGATTTCGGCGTTTTTTCTCAGGGCCAATGCATTGAGACGCCCAGGCCTTGATAACTTCGCATCGTACACAGCTCGTAGTCGATCCAGCGGGTGTCTGACGATCATCAGCTTTGTGTAGGATTCCACGACGTCCATCCCCTGGCGTTTGGTTAGATCTCGTTGATTTGTGAAACCCGCAGATTTCAACTCTTTGTGCGTATGTTTTGACACCGGTAATGCACTGGATTTGTATCGACCCGCAGCCAGTTCCTCCAGTAGTGCTCTCATGGAAATGCTCCCACATTTAGGCACCATACAGTAGAGGAACTTTCGGCTGTCATCGATCAACATGTAGTAGTCATGATCATGGACCATCCATTGAGGATTCCTTAAGTTGTTCTTTTGACAGATATCTCGCAAATGTTCCTGTCTTGTTGTGACGTCACACGTCGTGTTGTTTGGAGATATCCCAGTTTCAAAAGCATCTGTAATTGGAAATAAATATTGAAAAGCAATTACATTTATTGAAATCGAGCCCACCTGGTAATTTAGTTATTATTACAATGGGGAATGATATCATGAATACCCCAAATCAGTATAATTTGTTATTGTTATAAAACATGGCTGAAATGCCAGACGAAACAGACATAATGTTAATTCATTGTCACCTTCGTGTAAAAATATATAGAATTCATAATGTCTAGATAGAATTGGATACAGATAATACGGTGACAGTCTTCCAAGATGAGTGACCTCAAGTCGCTTGCTAGGCGCTGGTGAATGACATAAGCTGACGTGTGGCAGACCAATAGAGCGAAGGGGCGTGTATCCAGGCTTACTAGTACCGGGTTCGTTGTGCATATTTCTTATATTGGTTGAACACTATCGAAACAAAAATAACACATTCGATTATTCTGATGTCATCAGAACTTCTCAGTCACACACACACACCCAGTGGGGGTGGGTTGGATTTACATTAGTCAAAATCCTCGTTACACTTCATTATCTATTTGCATGGAAGGCCTCGGCCAATAGGTATACCGAAAATACCTCGGACTTTCACTAATACATATTTACAAATTCAGGACATATAGTGTTTGCACTATGTTTCACTACACACATTGCAAATATGAGAAGTTTATGATAAATGAGTAGTATAGTATGAGTAATATAGTGATAAAGTATTGATAAAATTCGCCTCGAGAATTGATATGACCCGATCTCGAGGGACAACTAAAGCTCATTTCCCTCTTTTTATCCTACGATTATTGATTCTTGATAAGCACTGATTATTGATAACCAATAATTGGTTATTTCTGAATAAAAGTTTTTACAAATAACACTTCATCATTGACAATTTTATTCACTCAAAGCAATTTCAATAACAATATGCACATACCAGCTACATAATTACACAGCAACAACATTGTGGGCAAAAATCATTAGAGGCTTCGTGTTGAAGTTGAACGTGCGCGTGAATACGCCCCCTGCTCCTCCCCCCTCGATCTGGTAATTGGATATACGTCAGTTTGAGTTAGTTTCCAATGCACTTCCCGTCAAAAGTGAAATACTGCTATTGAGAGAACGTCCAAATATACATGACCTGACCCTCAACGCAAAAGAATTGAGTCTACATCGTTCGGCTGCTATCTGTAAGAGCTCATGCATATTATTAGGGAACTAGGTCAAAATGTTGGACGTGGACAGGCGCTGAGGCTAAATTATTACAAGTAAAGGTCAGGAAATGCAGTAAAAGACATGTGTCGCCTCTTGGCAGGTTGTAGCTTGTCCAGTGTGGGGTACCGGGGAATTTATTGAGTCTGGACTTCTGAAGTCATGACCTACTGCAAATATAGTCACAGGGTTCCCACTGTTGTGGATAACAAAATCAAGGCCTTTCCAGACCAAAAATTGAACAAATTGGCAAACAATAAAAATATATTATGAGCGGAAACTCTTGAATATAAATTTAATACGCTTCTAAATTTACTATAACATCTATATATGTATTGATCTTGACTTGCAAACAACATATTGGCTGAAATATTTCGTAACTGCATCGAATTGCAAAAAATCTTTGATAAAACATATATCCGTGTAGCATTGTTCACCCTTTCGCCGGTACCCAGAAAATCAATATAGAGATTGTGGCGTTTTGACCCCCTTTTGGCAGTTTTCAACTCACTGTCATATGAAGGCAATCCCATGAAGATTATGTAGGTTTGAGTTGAAAAGACTTTGATTTATACAAATTTCATATCATTGAAGCCATTGTCAAATTGCTGCTGAAGAGACAAAAGAGTACTCATTTCTAAGAGTACTCACTATTTGCGATGCAAGTTAGTTACATCGCAACCCTGGGACACAGTCACCCAGTATCGTTGTAACTATTATATTGATGTACGCTATTATACCGGTGAGAATCGAGAGATACGAAGCACTTGATTGGCTGGCTAAAGAAGTTATCACTATCCTAGGAACAAATCGGCCAATGATCTTGCATGTTTCAGCTTTTCTTTCATATTGGGTTTTTACAAAACTATCACTGCCATTGGAATAAAGAAACATCGCTGCGCGGTATCCGTTACGTGCGACAATTTCTTAACAAAGCTTTTCCCGACCAATATCATGAATGACCATCATCATGAATAAAGAAACATCGCTGCGCGGTATCCGTTACGTGCGACAATTTCTTAACAAAGCTTTTCCCGACTAATATCATGAATATATCACGATATCTTTCGGAACAGTGCTCACGCATCGATAAGCCATATCGTGAATCACGGAATCGGGAGAATTCCAAGGGAGCCGCTGTCTGATCGGTCAAAACTACCTAACGAAAGACTCGTAATATTTTGCGATTATCAGGCATGAATAAATTCAGAAACGTTATACAAACTAACAGAAATAATGTTTTGGGGAATGTTTCCACCTGATGGTTGGGACTAATATTTTTAAAACAAATGCTGCGATAAGATAACAAGACCGGACAAACGCATCTGCCCATGGGCCGTTTTTATCGTATTTGAACATGTCTAAAGCTCCAAGAAATCTTTTGACAGGAATATTACCAAAATACTATAAACATTGCTACATTAGCAGTCTTTCACTTCTGACGCATAACAATTAGTCGTATGCTATTCGCCAGCGAATAACTTAAACTGGCGTATAGATGACGAATAAACCGAGGGGTCGTATCCACGCGCACAAAATACGTATAGAATGTATATAACCGTGGGGGTAGGCCGGATACACCTATAGTCAATCCTCGAGCTTATTTTACTTATACCACCTGTGAATCCGTGGGATATTGATATTCCACAAATTGATTACGTGATGAACTGTGGCTCAGCAACCAGGAATCATAAATATTTGTCCACACAGTGGGTGGATACAGGAATTCGGGAGATGGATGGCTGAAAAGCCCGCAACGAGTCTGACGCGACCGAAGAAAATCCACTCGGGCCGGAGGTGTGAGGACCGCCAAGTTACACCAGAAGCACTTTGCGATGTTACATGGGAGCTTCTTGGTTTAATCACAGTATGAATTCCACACAAGCACTCTATGATTACCCTTTTTACTAACATACTTATTCCAACACTTTTTTTTCAGAGGATGCCCCCGGCTCACAACTCTAGCCCTCCTAAAACTAGCTGTTAATAAAATATACCCAAATTTACATAGCGAATGAGTGAATGGCCGCATACATACTAATCAGTGACATCACGCACAAGAAGGATAACATATTCATGTATTTTTTACATATACTGATATCAGACATTACGGCAGTATTCGTACCTGAAAAATTTATGTTTCAGTAGTACAGAACTAATGATAACGCTACGATAGTAATAAATTCAAACTTTATTTATTTTACAACAATTGATGAACAAGCATCAGCTTATATTAACATCTCTTGTTGGCTCGGATCTTGGCGTAAGGATTGTCTTCAGTGTGGGAGGAAACCAGAGAACCTTGAGAAAACCCACTTGCTGTGTTTGGCGACCACGTACCACCTCACATACTGCCGAGACTGAGCTAACCGGGCAACCACCGAGCTAAACGTGCAATTACTACCGGCAACGATAGTAACCAAACGACTGGTTCTACTGAATCGAGCATAGAACTATAACTGTTGTGATAATACATGTCGTATACTGACAGCACATCAAGAAGATTCATTGATGTAACAACTTGCATAAATTCTCCTTTTTATTTACTAACTCATGCAAAACCATCTCGAAACAAATTGCATGTGACTAATTTCTTACAACGGTGAAACGACAATAATATAGTGGCATTCGGAACAAATGAACACCACAAAACATCTCCATTTCCGTGGAACACTGAACAAAAAGTCCCCTGATAGTCTGGTTGTATAGACAAGACGAAATAAATGAACTGATAACACCCACCCAACTCTCCTAACAACAGCCGGGAGAATTGGGGTCGTTGAATATTTCACATTTTGCACCATCTTCTTTGCTCCAACTGTAGCCGAACAACTCAAAATCTGCCTTGTATAATTCCAAAATCCCTTCCATGATATCAGCATCCACATAGCGATACATAGACGTGATGTCATGTAACTTATTATCCAGAGTAGCTTCTTTTGTCTGATGTTGATTTAGATGAGGAACCTCAAAACCTGACTCATCCTCATCAAACACCTTTAGAAACTCGTTCATCTGAACATTGTCGTTCTGGAAAGTTTCCAGTCGAATGATATAATCATAATCTATATTACAAGGGGCACATCGGTCAACAATTGGGACCCAGTGTTGGTCGTGAAAGCCTTCGTGATAACTAGAAACTAAGAGGGACAAGAATTGCTGGAAGGTCAAGGTTTCTTTCATTGGGTCAAATGGTTCACTTCTCTGGCCGAACTCATTGAGATACTCATCAATGATTTCGGCGTTTTTTCTCAGGGCCAATGCATTGAGACGCCCAGGCCTTGATAGCTTCGCATCGTACACAGCTCGTAGCCGATCCAGCGGGTGTCTGACGATCATCAGCTTTGTGTAGGATTCCACGACCTCCATCCCCTGACGTTTGGTTAGATCTCGTTGATTTGTGAAACCCGCAGATTTCAACTCTTTGTGCGTATGTTTTGACACCGGTAATGCACTGGATTTGTATCGACCCACAGCCAGTTCCTCCAGTAGTGCTCTCATGGAAATGCTCCCACATTTAGGCACCATACAATAGAGGAACTTTCGGCTGTCATCGATCAACATGTAGTAGTCATGATCATGGACCATCCATTGAGGATTCCTTAAGTTGTTCTTTTGACAGATATCTCGCAAATGTTCCTGTCTTGTTGTGACGTCACACGTCGTGTTGTTTGGAGATATCCCAGTTTCAAAAGCATCTGTAATTGGAAATAAATAAAAAAGCAATTACATTTATTGAAATCGTGCCTACCTGGTAATTTAGTTATTATTACAATGGGGAATGATATCATGAATACCCCAAATCAGTATAATTTGTTATTGTTACAAAACATGGCTGAAATGCCAGACAAAACAGACATAATGTTAATTCATTGTCACCTTCGTGTAAAAATATATAGAATTCATAATGTCTAGATAGAATTGGATACAGATAATACGGTGACAGTCTTCCAAGATGAGTGACCTCCAGTCGCTTGCTATGCGCTGGTGAATGACATAAGCTGACGTGTGGCAGACCAATAGAGCGAAGGGGCGTGTATCCAGGCTTACTAGTACCGGGTTCATTGTGCATATTTCTTATATTGGTTGAACACTATCGAAACAAAAATAACACATTCGAGTTCTCTCTAGATATTTTGATAGTCATACAATTTTCTAACTGTACACATTTGTCGTGAAACCAATTGATCTGGTATCACAATGGCATCCAGTTTGCAATTTTCATCATATCGTGTGTGATGATCGAAAAATGTTTTATTGGTGCGTATACAAGTATATACATATCCGTGATATATCCTGTGAAATTAAATCACGTAATATTCCATATATATTACCAATTATTTGGTCTCACTGATATTTCATTTATATCCACGAGTGATCACTGTTAGTTGTACATGTATGATATCAGATGTTGTAATATCCAATTATTCTATGATGTGTAGAAACAATCACTGTTTGTTGAGATGTATCTAATTTGCGATATCCATCAAACTTTTATGATCCAAAAAATAAAACAAGTAGGCTTATGCTTGCAATTGCTGAAGATAATTGCGATCCACTTAATAGGATGAATATTATCATTTAATTTTGGAAATTCAACTGTATTGTAAAATTACCTCTCTCATCATTGAGAGATACAATCTTGTCCACTTAATATTTTTGAGTGAAATGAATGCTACTAGATAGTGAGCTGAAACATTATACCGAAAAAATTAAGTTTGAGATTTATTGATAGAAAGTAATGAATAATAATAATAATAATAATAATAATAAAGATGGGGGTATGTCCGACTTTGGTCGCACTTACCCCTTGGGGTATGTGAGACTCACATCATCTTCTTAAACCATAGTTTAATAAGGAAATGCCTGTATTCCTTTTCATTATCATTTTAGCTTCACGCCGTCCCAAAACCCAACCCTTAGCCCTACTAGGACACCCAGACCCATAGAAATGAATCCCGCTATTTTAGTGGTGTTACTAAGTAAGCACGACATACCCCATACGACATACCCCATTATGGGGTATGTCTGCGCCTGACTTACCCCCATTTTTGGGGTGTGTTCGAATAATTTATATCATCATCATAATAATAATAATAATAATAACAATAATTGTGGGGGTATGTACGACAGATTATCTTGAACTACCCCATGGTCTCCAAGTAAGGGCCGCACATACCCCACCCATGAGGGTACATGAAGGTCGGGCATGCCCCACACGAAATTCATATATACCCCTGGCAAGGCAGGATATACCCCATCGGAGGGTCAGACATACCCTTCTCAAGACAGACATGCCCCCATTGAAGGCATGACATGCCCATTTCAGGGCCCGACATACCCCTTCGAAAGTTAGAGATACCCCATACAAGGAGATACATACCCCCTTTGAAAGCCTGACATACCCATCGGAGGGTGCTACATACCCCTACTGAGGGTACTACTTACCCATCAAAAGGGACTGATATACTTATTTGGGAAGATCAAAGCAAACCAACTGAGCTCGAATCGCAGGCTACGATTAACATACAAACCAACTCTAACCACATTACTAGTTGTATGTACTGGTTAGGCATACTGGAGAGACTAATTTGTGTCATGTCCCTAAAATTGATGAGTGTCATAACTACGTCAATCGCCATGAATATATATACCGTCCTGTTGCTTCTACCAGGGGTGGTCCATATTACACACCGGTCCATATTACACGTCTCTCGTCTGGACCACCATGTAGTGATAATGGACCACGTCTCGTGTAATTTGGTTTCTAACGAATTGAAGGCATAATCACAACTAACCTGCGAAATACTATATTTAATGACATGTAATAAGGAATCACAACGTAGCCCTTGGGATAAACAATAGTTGACCAGATGATAATACTTACGATTAAAAAATAACATCATTTTTAGCGATTTTCACTCAAATTTCATTAAATACACCATGCCTTCTGTGATGTTGTTCTCCTCGATGACAAAAAGACACAATTGATGAGTGTCATAATTACGTCAATCACCATGGATTTATATGCAGTCCTGCTGCTTCTACATGGGGTGGTCCATATTACACACCGGTCCATATTACACGTCTCTCCCCTACATGGAGATAATATGCTTCTTTCCATTGATGCCCTGACACAGCAGGCACACTTGGGACTTACATATCCCATCATCCCTAGGAACATTAAAGCTGCCGTAGCCGTATATAAGGGGAGGCGTCCCCCCAGCCCATGCTCTGCAGTGGGCGGGGGGAGGGCCCCCCTTATATACGGCTCCGTCAGCTTTAAATCTGGTTGCCTAGGCATGTAGTCTAATGTATGTATATATTCATTAACGCGCCTGAAAAGTTGATCTTACCACCTCCAGGCCATATAATCCACTAGCATATTTTAATCTATTTTACTCACTTTTGTGTTATTTAATAATGTTTTGTACACTTTTGTGTTGTTTAACTTGTGGTTTTATTGTTAAGCGCATCGAGAATTTTAATTTGTATGCGCTATATAAAAATAAAGTATTATTATTATTATTATATATGCCAATACACCTCCTTAGGCTGGCTTAGATACCCCGTCATCCCAACTTAGGCCTACTAGTCCACTATTTTTCATAATATCAGATGCACCCAACAGTCTAGGATCATTAAATCTGCTTGTCTAGGCATGTATTAACTTATGTCTATACCCATTTACGTGCTTGAAGTGCCGATCTTCCCACCTTTCAGGTCATACATACCAATGCCAATCCTTATGCCGGCTTACATATTGGTCACCTCCTGACGCATTCTTATACGCATGGGTCACCTCCTGTCCTAGGCCTCCTGAAGCATGGGTCACCTATCCACCTTAAGCCTCCTTAGGCATGGGTCACGTCCCCACCTTAGGCCTCCTTAGGCATGGGTCACCTCCCCACCTTAGGCCTCCTTAGGCATGGGTCACCTCCCCACCTTAGGCCTCCTTAAGCATTGGTCACCCCCACCTTAGGCCTCCTTAAGCATGTGTCACCTTCCCTCCTTAGGCCTCCTTAGGCATGGGTCACCTCCCCACCTTAGGCCTCCTTAGGCATGGGTCACCTCCACGCCTTAGGCCTCCTTAAGCATGGGTCACCTCCCCACCTTAGGCCTCCTTAGGCATGGGTCAACTCCAATACTTAGGCCTCCTGGCATGGGTCAACTACCCTCCTTAGCAGCTATACACTTCCTTGGGCTGGCTTACATACCCCTGCCGAGGGGGCATGATATTAAATGCAAGGGTCTAGGGTCATTAAATCTGCTTGTCTTGGCATGTGCTGTGTGTATATATTAATTTACGTGCACGAAATGTCGATCTTCCCATCTTGTTCCATGTCATACATGCCAATATCCCTCCTCAGGCGGGCTTACATACCCCTTCCGAGGCTGGTTTACATACCCCACCTGCGGCTGGAATCCTGTACCCATTTTCCAAACATGCAGATTTTAATGATGTTAATGCACCCAAGTGCATATGATCATCATTACCGCTTCTCTAGGTATGGAACATATGTATATACTCACTCATGTGCATGAAAAGTGAATCGGTCAAGGGTAAATAGATGTCTTTGTTCTAAACAACATTTGCGTGTCAACGGAAGCTTTCGAGTGTGATTCAAATACTACCCCGGAACCGCATGTTCTCAAATTCGGAAATTTCAACTTTTTTCTTGCTGTAGATAATGAGAAATGCTGTTAATGAAAATTATTGACACCCAAATAATGCTTCTATGCTGAAATATATTTGAAACCCGCACATCACAAAGGTATTTCATCACAATGCATGACATGCCCGTTTCGTAAGACTTTTTGAGAGTTATCTCAGAAACTCCAAAAATGAAAACAAGTTTGAACCAGTAGCCATCTAAAACCATGCAAGAACAATAATATATGTCATATTTGTTGACAAATTTTACAATCTGAGGGAGTTATAACAATTTTTAGGAGAGGTCGCCTTTTATGGGTACGATCCTTATTATAATAATAATAATAATAATAATAATAATAATAATAATAATAATAATAATAACATTGAAACACGATGAAAAGTCCAAGTTCAGTTGGTAGCACAACATGTTCAATTTGAGCAACATTCCGAGCAAGGCAGAGTTCCAGCCTGTGACAGATATTGTCAATCATTGTGGACGATCATGAACGAGTTCACACACTCCACGATTTTAGACTGAACACTGAAGTGTTTCCGGTTTAGAATCACCAAACCACTTCCTCTTGACAATATACTAGAGACTCCACTGTCCAGTGGAGTTTAGGTCTGGAAATCTGACAGGGTTCGGAAATATTCCTAGACTGTCCAAGAGCTTTCAAAAATCGTTCTTCACTCATTATGAAGAAATACTCATTACAGAGTGAGCTTAATGATTTATGATTAAAGAGGGAAATTTACCTCTAGAGATGATATACCTGATCGTCATGGTGTCACACAAATTATTCTGATATCATCAGAACTTCTCAGTCACACACACACACACAGTGGGGGTGGGTTGGATTTACATTAGTCAAAATCCTCGTTACACTTCATTATCTATTTGTATGGAAGGCCTCGGTCAATAGGTATAACGCAAGTACCTCGGACTTTCACTAATACATATTTACAAATTCAGGACATATAGTGTTTGCACTATGTTTCACTACACACATTGCAAATATGAGAAGTTTATGATAATTGAGTAGTATAGTATGAGTAATATAGTAATAAAGTATTGATAAAATTCGCCTCGAGAATTGATATGACCCGATCTCGAGGGACAACTAAAGCTCATTTCCCTCTTTTTATTGATTTTTGATAAGAACTGATTATTGATAACCAATAATTGGTTATTTCTGAATAAACGTTTTTACAAATAACACTTCATCATTGACAATTTTATTCACTCAAAGCAATTTCAATAACAATATGCACATACCAGCTACATAATTACACAGCAACAACATTGTGGGCAAAAATCATTAGAGGCTTCGTGTTAAAGTTGAACGTGCGCGTGAATACGCCCCCCCCCCCCCCTCGATCTGGTAATTGGATATACGTCAGTTTGAGTTAGTTGTCAATGCACTTCCCGTCAAAAGTGAAATACTGCTATTGAGAGAACGTCCAAATATACATGACCTGACCCTCAACGCAATAGAATTGAGTCTATATCGTTCGGCTGCTATCTGTAAGAGCTCATGCATATATTTAGGGAACTAGGTCATAATGTTGAACGTGGACAGGCGCTGCGGCTAAATTATTACAAGTAAAGATCAGGAAATGCAGTAAAAGACATGTGTCGCCTCTTGGTAGGTTGTAGCTTGTCCAGTGTGGGGTACCGGGGAATTTATTGAGTCTGGACTTCTGAAGTCATGACCTACTGCAAATATAGTCACAGGGTTCCCACTATTGTGGATAACAAAATCAAGGCCTTTCCAGACCAAAAATTGAACAAATTGGCAAACAATAAAAATATATTATGAGCGGAAACTCTTGAATATAAATTTAATACGCTTCTAAATTTACTATAACATCTATATATGTATTGATCTTGACTTGCAAACAACATATTGGCTGAAATATTTCGTAACTGCATCGAATTGCAAAAAATCTTTTATAAAACATATATCCGTGTAGCATTGTTCACCCTTCCGCCGGTACCAAGAAAATCAATACAGAGATTGTGGCGTTTTGACCCCCTTTTGGCAGTTTTCAACTAACTGTCATATGAAGGCAATCCCATGAAGATTATGTAGGTTTGAGTTGAAAAGACTTTGATTTATACAAATTTCATATCATTGAAGCCATTGTCAAATTGCTGCTGAAGAGACAAAAGAGTACTCATTTCTAAGAGTACTCACTATTTGCGATGCAAGTTAGTTACATCGCAACCCTGGGACACAGTCACCCAGTCTCGTTGTAACTATTATATTGATGTACGCTATTATACCGGTGAGAATCGAGAGATACGAAGCACTTGATTGGCTGGCTAAAGAAGTTATCACTATCCTAGGAACAAATCGGCCAATGATCTTGCATGTTTCAGCTTTTCTTTCATATTGGGTTTTTACAAAACTATCACTGCCATTGGAATAAAGAAACATCGCTGCGCGGTATCCGTTACGTGCGACAATTTCTAAACAAAGCTTTTCCCGACCAATATCATGAATGACCAATATCATGAATAAAGAAACATCGCTGCGCGGTATCCGTTACGTGCGACAATTTCTTAACAAAGCTTTTCCCGACTAATATCATGAATATATCACGATATCTTTCGGAACAGTGCTCACGCATCGATAAGCCATATCGTGAATCACGAAATCGGGAGAATTTCAAGGGAGCCGCTGTCTGATCGGTCAAAACTACCCAACGAAAGACTCATAATATTTTGCGATTATCAGGCATGAATAAATTCAGAAACGTTATACAAACTAACAGAAATAATGTTTTGGGGAATGTTTCCACCTGATGGTTGAGAGTAATATTTTTAAAACAAATGCTGCGATAAGATAACAAGACCGGACAAACGCATCTGCCCGTTTTTATCGTATTTGAACATGTCGCCTCCTGATGAAGGCGAAAATAAATGTGCACAAATCTGAAGCTAAAGCTCCAAGAAATCTTTTGACAGGAAATATTACCAAAATACTATTTTTTTGCCCACAACCGTGTCACTGTCTACTTGTTTAGCTGGTTATCGTCAATTTTATACTGAATTGTGATTTACTGAAGTGTACGGTGGCTCATTACCGCCAATAACGTCCGTGTATTTAAACTCCGTCTATATATATACTACCGCATAATATTAAAAAAATTAGACTGCTAATTACTGCCAATTATAGGGTGGATATTATCAACGCGGCGATAATTATGAGGTGGTAATTATAGACGGGCTAGATATTACAGACGGGCTGGATATTATAAAATCAATAGATATTATGAAGTTGTTAAGCATAGACGGGTGGATACTATAAACTCGGTGATAATTATCAGGTGGTAATTGTAAACGGGTATAAAATACACGAACGTAATTGGTGGTAATGAGCCACCGTAGAAGCGTCAACAAAACTTATGTTTCATTCAGAGAGGATCAGTTGACCACACAGTAAATAATAATGAACATTATACAAGTATTGTATCACATGAGTATTGTATATATGATAAAAAAAAGTAAATAATCATCAGTCTAGCTGTTATAATAAAAATTCATGACGTCACACAAGTAACTTTCTTCAGAATACATTCCAAACAAAGTTGTTAGCAAAATCATTGAAGATTTTGTGCTGAACTTGAATTTCAGGATTTATAATGTTAATTATTTTGGAAAGTCCGCGTATTCATCTCGTTTACGCCATTTTGAGCTATTCGTTAGCGCATAGCAAGCGACTAGCGCTTGGGCGTCAAAAGTGAAAGACCGCTATTACACCCATTGCACTATTGGAAACTCGATATTATCGCCCTATTGTTTTTCCCCTAAACTGGCTTTCACATTGCTCAAAGTGCCATATTTAGATCACTTACTCCAGGTTGTAGAATGGCAAGAGGTCACAGATTGTGATACGGTTGACAAAGCTTGGTGTACCTTCAAATCTAAATTCATGGCGGTGGTTGATGAAGTCGCACCACATAAACACTCCAGAATTAAGCACAACACAGACCCATGGATTACTGATGAAATACTCAACCTTATACACGAAAGAAACAGAGCTTTCACACGATTTAAGGAAACGCAAAACACAACCTATCATGACACATACCTACACCTAAGAAACCAAGTCAACTACAAGAAAAGGAAAGCCAAGGAAGAATACTTCATAAACAAAATACATGAACACAAAAAACACCCCAAAAAACTCTGGCAAACACTCAACACCATGGGAACCAAAAAACAGTGTCACACTAAATCCCAGAACATAGCACTCCAAATTGACAATAACACAGTATTCGACTCTACAACAGTAGCAAACACATTTAATAACTTCTTCTCAACCATCGCCACACACCTGGTAGATAAATTACCAAGCCCACCTGGTAAGTACGGATTTGACCATCTTAAGCAGTATTATAGTAAGTTCAATGTTCAAAAGGATGCTTTCAGTCTTTGTGGAGTGACTGAGGAAAAGATCCGGAATATTCTAGAATCACTAAATTCGAACAAGTCAACAGGTTTGGACCATATCCCTGCCCGTTTCATTAAAGATGGTGCCGAGTTCATAACCACTGCACTAACCCATATTGTAAATTTGTCTATCTCCAGCGGCCGAATCCCTGAAGACCTGAAGGCTGCTAGGATTACTCCCGTCTACAAAAAGAACTCCAAGACTGAAGCTGGTAACTACAGACCTGTCTCTATTCTGAGCATCATCTCTAAAATATTTGAGAAAGTAGTGTACGAACAAATAGAGCACTAATTGTGTACCCACAAACTCTTATATGAGTACCAATCTGGCTTTCGATCAAACTATTCCACTGATACCTGTTTGATTCACTTGACCGACCATATCAAACAGGAACAGGACAAATGCAATTATACAGGTATGGTTCTATTAGATCTCCAGAAAGCCTTTGACACAGTGGACCATGAAATTCTCCTTCTTAAACTTCAGGCCTTAGGATTCACGCAACCTACTATAGAATGGTTCAAATCCTACCTTAATGGAAGGCTGCAGGTTGTAGAAGTAGGGGGCACCCTGTCTACACCTGCTATAGTTACATGTGGGGTTCCCCAAGGATCCATCCTAGGGCCCCTCCTGTTTCTTATGTATGTTAATGATATGCCCTCAGCAGTGAACTGCAAGCTGCTGTTGTATGCTGATGATTCTGCATTATTGGTCTCTGGCAAGGACACGGCAGAAATAGAGCAAATGCTATCCTCTGAACTAGAGTCTGTCAGAGAATGGCTCATAGACAATAAACTGTCTTTGCATCTAGGAAAGACAGAATCTATCCTGTTCGGATCTAAACACAGACTCAAACGAAACGACACCATAAATGTCACCTGTGCTGACAACAACATAACCAGTAAATCATGTGTTAAGTACATTGGATTGGAACTTGACCAATCATTGTCTGGAGATTTGATTGCTGATAAAGTTATCAGCAAATCAAATGCTAAATTGAAGTTTCTGTATAGACAGGCCAGAAATGTAGATACAGAAACTAAAAAGTTGTTAACGTCAGCACTTATCCAATGCCATTTTGATTATGCTTGTTCGTCTTGGTATTCTGGCTTAACCAAGACCTATCAAAGGAGGTTACAGGTAACGCAGAACAAAATTATCCGGTACCTCCTTAATGCTCATCCCAGGACCCATATTGGTCCCACTGAATTTAGACAGGTCAAAATGCTACCAGTGGAACTTAGAGTTAACCAACTAAAACTTAACCATGTCTATAATATTATCAACACTGCCGCCCCAAACTATTTAACATCTAACTTCACATTAAAAACTTCTGTTCACAAAAATAACACCAGATCCGGACCCCTAGCCCTAGTCATCCCAACAGTAAAATCATTTGGCCTGAATTCTTTCTTCTTTTCTGGCTCCAAATTGTGGAACAGTCTACCTGCTCAGATCTGTACCAGTACTACTAAATTAATTTTTAAAAAATATGTTAAACAACATCTATATAACCAAATGTCAGAACAAAATGCAAGCTCTTTTATGTACTTTTAATGTAATATTAACACAGTCACATTAACTCAGGTCTCCTTCTTCTAGTCAGTTAATATGGTGCTATATGTATTATTTTCTAGTCATCAATATGGTTCAGTTATTTGTATTTAAACATATTTACAATTATCTAATTTACATTGTATTTACAGGTATTAGTTTTTTTTCTTTTTTCTTTTTTCTGTCTTAATTTCAATTTACACCTGTTTACTCTGGTTTTTGCAACCACTCATTACTATTTTCACATTTGGTACCTTTTGTCCACTATAATTTATATTATTCTTTGTTTATTCCATCATATACAAATTTATTCCTATAATTTTATTCCTTTTGCCATATTTGTTCATGATTTTTTTTAAGAGCCACAATGGAAATAAGCATTTTTGCTTTCTTGTGGTACCCTGTATATTTTTTAATGTAATATTATGTGTCAAGTATTTTAAGTACATGTACATGTATTGCATTTTGATTATACAAATAAATTCAATCAATCGATCAATCAATCAATTCCTACTCATCTCAGCAAATCAACAAAATTGACGTACCCAAACACTGCGACTCGGTCTTCTATATCCAATAAGGCGTAAAATACGAGAACATAAACTCAATTAAGTATCTCGTTAAATGAGTAGTATTACGGAGCAATTTGAGCAATGTCAAGGCCATGTTAGGGGAAAAACAAAAGGGCGATAATACCGAATTTCCAATAGTGCAATAGGTTTATCAGGCTTGATTATTCTACGGCCTGCTGCCATACTATTGCAGAATGACATTCTAGTTCCGAAGAAATCAACAAACGTGCTATGATTTATGCAAATATATTATATCTATGTAGAGTTCGGCGACCCCACGATAAAGAGGTATACCCCCTTACTGGAGTGTCACCGAATATCTTATAAATCCGCCCACACTGCAGCATCATAACCGTGGTGTCACTACTGGAGCACACCACGTCATAACGCTACAGTGCTTTCCCCTTTCGGAGAGACCTCGTCCCCGAGGTCAGCTATATCCCACTGTTGAGCCACATCACCCTGGTCATCAGGGATCAGGAACCTGCTATTTACATACATGGCTGTGATGTGAGTCAACAGCGGGGGCCTACCTAGGAACGACGCTGAGAGAACCCATTGGTTTGAAAGGTACGGCACCAATGTAGGGTTCGGCGACCCCACGATAAAGAGGTATACCCCATCACTGGAGTGTCACTGAATGTCTTATAAATCCGCCCACACAGCAGCATCATAACCGTGGTGTCACTACTCGCGCACACCACGTCATAATGCTACAGTGCTTTCCCCTTTCGGAGAGATCTCGTCCACAAGGTCAGCTATATCCCACTGTTGAGCCACATCACAGGCCACATCGACCCACATACAACATGGCGGTGATGCGAGTCAACAGCGGGGGCCGACCCGGGAGCGACGCCGAGAGAACCCAGTGGTTCAGAAGGTACGGCACCAATGTAGGGTTCGGCGACCCCACGATAAAGAGGTATACCCCATTACTGGAGTGTCACCGAATGTCTTATAAATCCGCCCACACTGCAGCATCATAACCGTGGTGTCACTACTCGCGCACACCACGTCATAACGCTACATTTATTGCGTAGACCTATACATACATAAGTAGCCAAGATTATAAACGTGTTTATGTGTGTGAAAAGTAACTAATATTTGCATACAACATACTTGAAATCCGGAACTACCTAAAATACTGTGCTTTCCAGAACCAGTTAGGATAATTTATGGAGCGCCTGAGAGGAAATTCAAGCCTCATATAAAATAATAACGCTTTCATCGTGACTTTCTATCTCTCGTTCCAGAACTGTTGTCTACTGTGCGTCTTCCCTTTTGCCGCACTTTCTACTTAACAATCACACAGCAGTATTGCCTGTTATTTACTTGTTACCCAGACTATTGAGAACGTGTCACTGGCGCATGTTTTGGCTAATTCTCCCAACTAAACCCATAAATCACTCGAGATTTGGGCAAGTTTATCATGGCGTGGTTGTTTCCTACAAGTAAAAATCTACAATGATTTCGAGTAAAATGACTCCGAAAGATAATGAAATCTAGCTTCTTCGTAGCTGTCAATGAAAACTACTCCAGATATCACGAATATGTACCAACATGATTCATGCAGTTGATGGCACTGGACAATCACATCGACAATTACCACCAACATTTCCCGGTGTATAAGCGTACCATTTCCTTGGAGGGGGTTGGGTGAGATTCCAATCACCTGATCTGACATGTTCGGGATTATAAATCAACTAACATGCATAGGTAAAATTTAATGGAATAAATGAATGAGTAGTTAAAACCAGTTGAGTTATTGGAGTTGATGGGTAACCACTGTGGTTTTTGGGCCCCTAGTCGGAACCATAAACCCTCAACCACCATGCACTCGAAGACAACATGCAATGTGTCATCTTCGGTTTATTATTCACCAGTCGGAACCTTACATCAACCTGCCATGCATTCGAAGACAACAGGCATAATATCATGTGTCTATGATCTACCATGATACCTACCCAGATGTTCCACGTGGTTGGTATTTCCAAGGGCATCACAAGTCATGGAATAATCCCGGGCCACTCGAGACGAGTGCAGGTAAAAGACAACAGCAAATATACAGCACACCAGGAGCCCAAGGACCAACGTCGTCAATCTTGAATACATCCCAACTTTTTCTTTAAACTGGGTATTGCTAAAATGAAGATGATCACAGTGAATTACTTACTTGTGTGTTATATTCTCATTGTTCAAGAAGTTGAATGGACACCTGTGGTGCTGAACTTTTAGACAGTTTTTAATGATAATGTCGAAGACTGACTTACCTATACTTCCTTCAGCGCTGTGTACCTAACTCACCAATCTTGAGAATGTTCATATAGTTTTAATCCATAGCAGTATGAATTCACAAAGATGTCCTTATCTGCTGAGTATGTTCGTGTGGAGGTGAAAGGCGTATATACAAATTCAGGTTGTCTGCGATATACTAACTCAATAACATATGGAAGAAATTGATTATCCAACACTTGAGCAGGTCGAGTCAGCATCGTTCAGCCGAGGCAAAGTGATTACGAAGTGTCAGCCGAAGTGTCTAGTATTTACGTGAGATATCACGAACTGATGTTGAAAACTAACATCGGAGAATCTGGAAACTGGCATGGCATTAAATTACAGCTCAACGATAACTTTGTTATTGATTGCAAGGTTAGATAGCAAACGTTTGAGAGAACTCTTGACTGGTCATCAATGTTCGTCATTTGCACTCGAGAATAAAATAAATAAACTCTGCTAAATCCACTAGATCAAAGTATGACACTCATTGACCCCTTGACAGCAAATTGTCCCTGATCATACATACATGTACAATTGTACCATTAACAAATTTCGCTTGCTTACTGCTCAACAACATGCGCAGTACTGCATTATTTTTACAGAAACCAAACTTTTGACAGGCGTTGTTAGATATGGAACATAACTTGTAGAATCGGAATATATATAGACATATTCATGGAATTATATGTAGAATTGGAAATGCAGAATGTAGAATTGTAGAAATGTAGAATTGGAAATGCAGAAAGGTGCGAGAAAGCAGTCCTAGGTGCTGATGACGTTGCCACGGCCAGGGAAGCCCAGTTCACTAGTGCCTCTCGCAACACAATGTCACCACCCATGACAATCGCATATGTTGCAGGTCAAACACAGGTTTCCCACTAGGTAACATTTGATATTTGTGAAAAATATTTGTCATTGTTGGAAATCACCATACATTTGTAATCACCGTTTTTCGTGTTTATGGTGGCCTTTTAACAATAATATTTACATGCAAAACATGACTTTTTGTGGTTTTCTCGCATTGTTCAATGTCTGTCGACATAGTGTGTCTTAGTATAGCTTTGTATGGACCAAGCCACAGGAATAATACAGGCTACTGGTGCTTCATACATGTAAGTGATAATTTCTTCTATGAATTACACGATACAGACTGATAATACATATGACAAGTTGGTGGCTTAGTCGCAGCACCGCCCCTACAGAGCATGGGCGAAAAATATCTTGCAGGACATCATCATACCTGTATTTCTCGTGCATTAACATTGACCCGTTTACTGGAAATGAACAAAGGTTTTTAACGTCCGTTCATTTAGCATATTCGCCAATGTATCCCACATCACACCCATCCAGGGTGGGGATCGGCCATGATAAATACCTCGGTCACCGATAGGATTCGAACTCCCGGCTTTAAATCCTGCAGATTAACAACTGCGCTAGAGGAACCGACTGACCAGCACGGCATACTTTGGTACGGACCATCTCGAAATGCCCAAAACATCATAAGGGGCGTGACCACAATTCCATAGCTTGTGACCAATCCTTGTTGTGCTTGAGATCACCGACTTCTACATTTTGACTACAGTCTAATTCATGAATGATCACCAATCTTTGTCGTGTTACAGCGATTTTATGAAATAACCAAATCTATAGTATTGCAAAACGTAGATATTACCGGTATCTGATGGAATCCTGTAAATAAGTGTATTATTTCATAACAATGCCATAGAAATGGAATGTCACTGCAAAACTCCATGAATTTCTCACTCCCGCTCTATTTATTCGAGTACACGCGAACACAAGTGATGATTGTCTAAATTGTACAACAAGCATTTTTCTCCAGCTTAGAGAGAATTGGTTGAGTTTTGACTAACATACATTGTACTTGATAGGGTCCCTAAACTACTATAGCTCATGAACGTCGAGCATTACAATAAAAGCATGAAGTAAGACAGAATACAGAGGGGGAGGGGGGGGGGGGGGGAGATGGTACAGTGTCAGAGCGCTCGGCCCATGATCTACAGGTCGTGTGTTCAAGTCCACTAAGCGCCCCTTGTACCTGAAAACCTCCCACGCCAGGGCAGCCTGACTGGCGGTAAAAACAAAGGCTGGGTGGTGTCAGAGACTGTCTATGGTTTCTGGCACCTAAAAGATCCTTTGGGATTTATCGAAAGAGTAGGAGATTTCTCCGGTACCGGGTTTCTGTCTCTCAATAAGCATTGATAATCAAATATCCAGAACTGGGGGCATATCATCGAGTTAGGGCGCCCCCATAACCCCTAGTACAACCAACCAAGAAGACAGAGCGAATACACCGTTCTAAAATAATTTGGTGATGTATGTGGTGAAGGACTGCATCAAAGGAAGGCACCAAACCCTATGAAATGAAAGCGCCAAATATATCCATCGTATCGGGAGGGAAATATCCATATATAGAAAATAGATTGTAGAATAATGAATTGTGAAACACTGGAAACTATACAGAGTTTACACCTTCTTTGGAATCACAAATTCTGTCACATAGCACAAGAAAGTCACATGGACGTTGCCATGGGCAGAAAACTTTGTTCTATGGGTCATGAGTTTGGACCTCCCGACCAATCACGACAAACCCCATGCTCTTTCATATGCAGTCACCCACCCAGCGCCCCACAACATGGCTATCACCCTTCAATAATAAACCTTATGAGAAAATAGAGAAATAGGCTTTGTTAAAAAAAATATTGTCGACCAAATCATTCAGCCCAGTATATCAGTTTGGTTTTGATCCCTGTTTCACTTTAAGTTTCATTTAAGAGCACGACCAATCTCATTCTCTTTGGTATGATCCAATACATTGGCGAATATACTAAATAAACGGACACTAGCACATGTGAACGAGAATAATTTTACTTGCATTCAGTATTACACGTATGTCTAAACATTAACAGAACCCGTTAGCATCACTCAATTTCATCGAGAATTCCAGTACGCGCCAAGTGATAACAAAAATGGGCAATAGTACTGCATGTCCTGTTTGAAGTGCAAGAAAAAGCTGTTTTGAAATAAATTGAAGAGACAATTTTGTTGTGTCATATTAAAGCTGCTGCCTTCGAATGTATGCAATATTTTTTTCAAAACCAATTTTTTGTTTATAACAAAATGTGTGCTCAATGACGTTGACGAGTACAGTCCGTCCGAGTTGTCTTTTCATCCGTTTTAGTGCCCATTTTGTACCGGTTTTGTAAATAAACAAACGAAGTGTATCCATCAAACCCGAATGTAAACAAATGCTCAAATCGCGCTTAAAAGTCCAAATTGAGTACATTTTCCAGTTCGTATGTGCATATATAGTGTAGTTATGAGAAAATAATCAGTGATATACCATGATGTGCGTGGAATCGTCAGCCTATCTCGCATTTCTATGCTTTGTTTACATCTGCGTGTGATGGACACAGTTCCTGTATTCACGCGAGAATCGCCTGTTCAAATGAGCAAAACTTCCCTGAGGACTTGTTATTTTCATTACATTTGATGTGCGTAGGTTTCATTGAGTTAGTTTAACGTGTTTATTATCAAATATAGATTTTTAAAAAATATTGACTTCGTTTCGAAGGCAGCTGCTTTAATTCGTTAAAAATCTATCACAGTTTTTGTAGCTATCGTATAATTGTTGCCTACTGGCATGGAGACAATTACATGTATGTATATATCCAAGAATAATATTAAAATCTTTTCATTCTGAACGAAAATAAAAATCTGTTGAAAGTTGTTCTTTTTTCTGGGAGAACATGGAATTACATGCAATTGGGTCCTTGGTTCTGACGAAAGTTCACAAAACAACTGCTCGGGTTCAAATAACCTGTGTATATTGAAACTCCTCTCCTTTGAGAATGTGAGTGAAACGTGCGCATGGAGGTGTTTGCCCTGATGATGCAACAACGCAGCGGCACTTGGATGTCTAGCGAAGCCAAACTCACTGTCATCGTCATTTGTGAAACAAGAGGGAGAGCAACGCGTCTTGCAATGGATGACACGTCATACATAGTACAACTAACCGCAGTGGCATGTCAACATCAACCATTGTTGCTTTAATTGTGTCGTCATATGCGTTACTCCAAACATTGAGACGCCCCCCCCCCACCCCCCCTCCTCCCCACCATAATGCATTGTAGGAGTAAAATAATTGGGAGATCTTGTGAAATTGTGTGAAACGTCGTTGACAAACTTAAGGTTGCATAATGGGTAGTATTCTTGTAATTGCAATACTTTCATGTACCCTGTCTAGATTTTGATCTTATCTCGGCTATTTCGTAACAAATTTCCATGACATGTTGAATCTATATTCTGCATATGACAGTGAGACGAATGAGATATTGACGATTTCAGCAATAAATTAGTAACCAAACAGGGTTGAATGTTCGTTTGAACAAATGCCACTTACGTTGCCTACACGAAGCATGATATCTTGTAGATTCTTAACGACAGCGAATACTACATCCTAGGCTTGTGAGATGTCGTTGTGATTTTGGCTCCCTCGCACTCACTGACCCACTGACTCACTGATTGACTCATTGTCTGACTCACTCCCTCACTCACTCCTTCACTCACTCTACAAAAATGGAATTATGACACTTTGTAACAAGCTTCACCACAGCAGAACTTGTGGTCATGTGTGCGGCCATGGGGAAGAATGAGACTGGAACCAATACTTGAGGCTGAGTTGCAACAAAAACATTCAAGGACGAGTGAACACAAAACCGTTCCGTGGATAAACGATCATGAAAATAAATTATATTCCAAATAATGTAGTCTGCTCCAAACAGTGAGGGGAGGGGGTCAAAGAGTTTCTTAAAAAAATAAATAATTTTATCAACATAATCTGGAGCTTCAAAATGATATATTTTATAGAGTAACTGATCAGCATCTTAAAACTAAAACGAAAATAGGGGGTCACCGTATCCGTTGGCATAGAAAACACGATGCAAGGTGTGCAAATGCACAAAAAAAAGGCCATAATTCATGTCATTTTAAGTAAATGTTGGTGATTTTGATAGAATATGTCGAAGAAACCAGCATGGTGATCCCCTACTTTCTTCTTTTTTTCAGTATTAGGATGTTGATCAGTTACTCTATAAAATATGTGATTTTGAAGAGATATGATTGAAGAAATAAATTTTAAATTTTCACTCTGCGTTACCTCACTGTTTGTAGCGGACTACGTTAAAGCCCATTGATCAGTTTGTTAATAATACGGTAAATCAACAAATATCGCAAAGCTCTCACAGTATTTGCGTATACTCACAAGATTGAAATGTAAAACCTCATGGAAACAATCAGAGATATTATTTTTGAAAGTGCTGTGATCCTTTGTTGAGATTACTATATTTAACAAATGATAGCAGGAACGGGCCCACTCATATCTGCCCTCCGTGGGTCTCGTTTTAGGCAAACTTAGAAGACCAGCGCGACGCGCTGGCCAATGATATAAGAGTACGACTAAGGCCACACAGTGAGATTGTGGATACCTTGAAATTTACATTATGATATCTTGCAGCAAAAATATCAATGTATTAAGATACGTTATGACCATCTATTATACCAGAAATAAATCATCCTACAACATACAATTGTGGAATTAAGTACGTTGTATCAATACTTTAATTCTCTCAACAAAACAGTTCATCGATATACAGTTTTTAATATCATAAACCAGATCACACCACGGTTTTGGACCATGATACATTTAAGAACACATTGTTATTTTTTTTTTGTTTTTTTAGTGACAAAACATGAGAGTCACGGAAATTTCGCGTACTGTAGTGATTTCATCAGCCCGTGGTTTTCATCAGTATTTCATCAGCCGGTGGAAATGCATGTAAAGACCTGGCAAGAGCATGTTGTGGAATTTATACATGAACTTTTCAAATTGAAGCAGGATTATCTGACTAAATGGATGTATGTCTAGGTTTACAAACAGATGTACTGATCATAGGCGGATCCAGGGGGGGGCGCACCCGGCGCGCCCCCCCCCCCCCCCCCCTAAAATGAGAGAGAGAGAGAGAGAGAGAGAGAGAGAGAGAAAAAAAAATAGGCCCTAGATTTAATATAGATAATATAAATATAATATCTAAGAGCTGATAAGATTAAATCATGGGCGTAGATAGGGAGGGGGGGGGGGGGGTCGAGGGGGCGAACTTCCCTTTTCACCTGAAATTCCAGGCTTAAACCCAACTGATCCAACAGCAAAAGAGTCAGTTTCAAGCATAAAATATCCCGTTTTATCCCCATCGATGGTCGGCCACAAGAGTGGATCTGGGGGAGGGGGTGTCCAATGGTTCTGGTTCTGCCTTTTTTCTTCCACTGGAACCCTCTCATTCCAGCATGATTGACCGTTCCCATGCAAGTTCCCAATTTGGCCCAGGGATTTGACTTAAATTGGTGCTACTTCTCCTGTATCTACTGATGATTAAAAAAGTAATTACTATCAGAAAAACATGTAATTCTGCTACCATAAGTGCCAAAGGCAGATCCAGGGGGTGGGGGACGGAAGCGTTCCTTGTCCACCCCTAACGCTCCCCTCCCACCCCCTACCCCCCCCCCCCACACACACACACACACAAAATTATTATCGAAAATTTAGGGGTTAGTGTCGGTACAGAAATGTCAAAATACTTGATTGCGATATGGCGCACATCTATCGGGAATATAATATTAGTTCTGATGCATTTTTGTCACCAAATGCTTTGAGATATAATAAATTTGGCATTGGCATTATTTGGTATTGATGGTGTTAAAAACTAGACATTTCCGGTCGCCTACGACCGCTTGGGTGTATCCCCCGTAGCCTTATCATCCCTGTTGCCCCAAATATATTACTGATAAGTATGAAATGCTAGAGCAAGGGCTAAAAAAGATTACCAGAGAAATGTAAAATCTTAAGCCACAACTGTTTTGTTTTCCACCAAAATTGCTGCATTGATCTTTCAATATTATCGAAAGTCGAATTCAAGATCACCTCCAAAATCACTGCATATGGATTTCCATTTCGACATGTTTGACAAAATAACGATATTACAGCCAGATCAATCTTTCCACCTGGAGTTATATGTCAACCCAGAATAGTTGACAAACCTGGTTCAAAGTTGATATTCAGAGTAAAAATTGACCAAAACTGCATTTCAAGTTAAAGAAATTGGAGCCAGATTGAGCTTTTCGCCATGGGTTATATTTTAACTCATGATATGTGCCAAACTTGTTTTCAAGTTGAAATTCAATGTAAAAGTTGACCAAAACTGCATTTCAAGATGACGAAATTGGAGCCAGATCGAACTTTTCGTCATAAGTTATATTTTAACTCATAATATGTGCCAAACTTGATTTCAAGTTGGAATTCAAACTAAAAGTTGACCAAAACTGCATTTCAAGATGACAAATTTGGAGCCAGATCGAACTTTTCACCATAACGTATATTTTATCTCATGATATGTGCCAAACTTGGTTTCAAGTTGAAATTCAAATTAAAAGTTGACCAAAACTGCATTTCAAGATGACAAAATGGGAGCCAGATCAATGTTTTCACAAAAAGGTCTATTTTCACCTGAATATATGTTCCAAATTAGATTTGAATGTGAAATTCCATTACCTGGTTCAGCTCAATAATAAGCTTTTCCCGTCTTAACTATTTTTTTGAGGTAAATAATAGACTTAACTAGCAAAAGTAATGTTAACTTATTTGGTTACAGCCATGAAACTTCTACTGAACAGAACCTTTACCTTGTTGAGCCCAATAATAAATATTTCTTGTCTTAACTATTTTTATTGTGGCCAATAATAGACTTAACTAGTAAAAATAATGTCAACTTTTTCGGTTACACCCATGAAATCTGTACTGGACAAAACCTTTACCTTGTTGAGCTCAATGATAAATGTTTCTCGGCTTAACTATTTATATTGAGGTCAATAATAGACTTAACTAGCAAAAATAATGTTAACTTATTTGGCTAGAGCCACAAAAACTCTACTGGACATAACCTTTACCTTGTTGAGCCCAATAATAAATATATATTGTCTTAACCATTTTTATTGTGGTCAATAATAGATTTAACCAGTAAAAATAATTTTAACTTATTTGGTTACACCCATGAAATTTGTACTGGACGAAACTTTTACCTTGTTGAGCTTTAATAATAAATGTTTCTCATCTTAATTATTTTTATTGTGTTAAATAATAGACTTAACTAGTAAAACTAACGTTAACTTATTAAATAATATTGTTCTGTTTTCACCCAAAACATCAGTTCTCTATTCTGAACAAGAATCCATTTCCATTTACTTTCATAATACAGAGTATTGGAGTGAGCACAGATGTCAAAGTGGGTATTTTAATGGTCGTAATAAGTTAGTCCATTAACTAATTAATATTTATTTGATCATTCTGAAAAACAATAGGTTTCGTGTGACGATCTTTCTCATCGAGCCTGTGCGATTTCATGATCATTCAATGAAAACTCCCACTCGTAGAGCGTTCACAAGCCATGTGTGTTAAACAGGCTAATTTGAGCACAAAATGTGTCGCCAATCGGCGACACTATGGCAAACGAAATCGATTGGTGTCGGGATCTTACCATAGGATGTGTCTGTATAAAAAATTATTAGAATCGGTTAAGATTTGCAACCTGTAGAGCGTTCACAAGAAAATCTCTACGGCGGACGCGGCGGCGGCGGCGCGACGGAGACAAATCCATAGTATTCGCCGAACTTCGTTCGGGGGATACAATAATTAGTCTGGATTTAATAACAATTGCTTGATTAAAAAAGGTGGTTTTAGTGAGTTTGTGTGAAATTTATACTCAGGAGAGGCCAGGAAGCTACTACAGAACATGAAAAGGGCACTGTTTTCTGGGGCCTTTCAGCGGACCCCATTGGTCCACTCCCTTAAATCCTGGATCTTCCCCTGGATGCACTACTCTCTTCATTTAGTATGATATACATTCATACTACTTCAATTACTAAAGGGGGCTTACGACGCCCCCCCCCCCCCACCACCCACACACACACACAACCTGGAACCAAGCACCCTGTACTCGTCTCTGATCAGTACACGAAATAGTAGGCATCCAATAGTCCCAGAAACGTCTCCAGAAACCACCCCAAATGCTCTCATAAAACAAAAAAATATGCTAATTTTTCTCGGGGGGCTTAAGGCGCCCCCCGAACCCCCAGACCGCATGTACTTTGTTTGCGCCCCCCCTAATCAAAATTCCTGGATCCGCCTCTGCTGATGATGAGTCATATGATATATTCAGTATACGTACAGCTTTCTTCTGAGAACTTTCCACCTGGCGTGTTTTCATAAGTGGGTATTGCCCCACATTATGATAGTACTAAGTTGAAACGACAAATCACTCACCAGGCTATACCAAATGATCGCAACTTATTTACAGAGACATATTTGTTTTAACTGCTTCTAGAGCAATATTAATGAGGGGAAGATTTGCAACCAAAATATCATTGTTATGTCCATGTAGTATAGCTATTTTGTATATAGCTCCCGAACGTTCCTTGCACTCATTTGCGTTGCTGTCCACTCCATTCATGATTGGGTGCCCCATTGGTAAATTGAAATGGCGGCCATGAGCAGGATGCCCAGCTCTTATGCATAAATTGAAGAAAAAGTTACTAAACAAAAATGACCAAAGTCCAAAACTGGTCATTTTCACAGATGACCACCATTTATGACAAAAATGCGAAAATATGAAACTGAAGAATAACTTACTCTCAAATTAAATTTAGGTATTTTGTTCAAAATTTCCAATTTTAAAGATACGATGTGGATGGACGCCGAAGCTAACGATGTTGGCAGACACCAAGCAAATAGTTCATTGGACCAAATGTCTGGTGACTTAATACAATTCTTACTAAACATGCTAAATATGATTAGTATATTCAGCATGAAGTTACGTCATAATATTGTTATGCATAATCAAAGTTCAAACCAGTGTACATTCAAAATATAAATACAATCCCGTCATGAGAGCATTTGAAGAATGAAAATGAATTATTGCTTATTGCTCGATGCTCATAGTGCCAATTTCCCATACACTAAACTCACTACCATTGTGTCAGATCCAGAAACATACACCATTTTATAACCATTAAAATAGTGGGGATTTTTCCAGTGGCCCTGTGTACGCAAAACAATAGTCTTCAGGTTTGTTAACAACAGCTGGTTGAATCGGACTCGTTGTTTATTTCACATTTTGCACCATCTTCTTTGCTCCAACTGTAGCCAAATAATTCAAAATCTGCCTTGTATAATTCCAAAATCCCTTCCATGATATCAGCATCCACATAGCGATACATAGACGTGATGTCATGTAACTTATTATCCAGAGTAGCTTCCTTTGTATGGTGTTCATTCAGATGAGGGACTTCAAAACCTAACTCCTCCTCATCGAAAACCTTCAGAAACTCGTCCATCTGCACAGTATCATTCTGTAACGTTTCCAGTCGAAGGATATAGTCATATTCCATATTACAAGGGACACACCTATCAATGATTCGAATCCAGTGTTGATCCTGAAATCCATCATGATAACTGGAAACCAGGATGGACAGGAACTGGTGAAAGGTCAAAGTTTCTCTCATTGGATCAAACGGTTCACTCCTCTGTCCAAACTGATTGAGGTACTTATTGATAGGCACTGCATTTTTCCCAGAGCCAATGCATTGAGACGCCCAGGCCTTGATAGCTTTGCGTCGTATACAGCTCGTAGTCGATCCAGGGGGTGTCTGACGATAATCAGCTTTTTGTATGATTCCACGACGTCCATCCCCTCGCGTTTGGTTAATTCTTGCGGAGTTTTAAAACCCAGTGATTTAGGCTCGGTTTTCTTGTAACTCGCGAACGACGATGCACTGGTGTTGAAGTCACCACTAGCCAGTTTCGCGAGTAGCGCTCTCACCGATATGCTTCCACACTTAGGCACCAAACAGTAAAGGAATTTCCGGTGGTCGTCGATTAACATGTAGTATTCATGGTGATGAATCATCCATTGAATATTCCTCAAGTTGCTCTTCTGGCAGATATCTCGCAAATGTTGCTGTCTCATCGTGACGTCACATGACTTGCGGTCCGGTGATACTTCATTGAGAGAAGCGTCTGTGTGGATGAGCATAGAGACAAAGAATACTTGATACATTTCATGGCTTACTTAGTAGAGGGACTCTAGTGTGGTATGGTGATGTTTCACGTATATTTTCTTGCATTATCCATTCACATAAGCAGAACATTTGAGCTAAACAACGTGGATTCAAGAAACTTGTCGACTATGCAAAAGTCCCTTGATATGAAATAAGGGATACTGAAGAAACAAGCTTCTGATGAACAGATATAACTGCTCGTCAAACAAAAGATCTATACAATACTTAATTCAGAGGCGAGTAGGTACACCCATTTTTTTTTTGGTTAACTGGAAAACTAAAAATGAAAATAATTCATATGTGTCTTCCCATCTTGTTCATATATATATTTCTAAATAGAACCAGTTGGAATCAATCACGGTGTTGTCACCCACACCAATGACCAAGCCTAGAATAACAAATGTATGTATAAACCTATTACCGCTGATAACCAGATTTTGATGATGACAATAAAAAACCTAACATCAAAAACTTTCGGAATAGGAACAAAGCCCGACCAAACAGGCATATCTGATGACACACTTGCGTCATCAGGAGCAGACAGTGTAAATGTAAGTATCAATCCATTACCACCAAAAACTTTCGGAAAAGGAACAAAGCCCGACCAAACAGGCATATCTGATGACACACTTGCGTCATCAGGAGCAGACAGTGTAAATGTAAGTATCAATCCATTACCACCAAAAACTTTCGGAAAAGGAACAAAGCCCGACCAAACAGGCATATCTGATGACACACTTGCGTCATCAGGAGCAGACAGTGTGTAAATATAGTTGTTTCTACTGTACACCTGATGGAAATAGTGAATTAGTGCACCCCCCCCCCCCCCAAAGAAAAAAAAGGCATAATTTTATCCCCTACATAATTCCTATTCATTTCCGTATTTTCCGTATACCAGGATGAAAAACATGGCCTACTTCCTTCATATCACTAATAAGTAAACATTTATTTTAAAATCGATCAATGGAACAAATACGCTCGCTAAAATTATATGGAACCTCATTAAATATCCTCAAAACGTTGGAAATTATGGGGAATATCTGCATCTGATATCATCAGATATAGCCTAACACATGCCTTTACTGGGGAAATTAAAATACCAGTTAAGAATAAAAAGACTTCGCAATCCAACACAGAACAGAACACCAGCTTAATTGTCATTTTACAAAATACGTCAAATTACGGTAAAAGTAGCTGTGGCATCGCAGACGAATCGTTGTGTTTACTTCATAACGCCAAAAATGTCCACACGCAGATGCCAACATGCATGTATGCAAGCACGAATCCAAAATACGTTGCAATCTGGGAACGTCAATTTCCATCGGCTCCGCCATTTTGTGACGTTTTTAGATAATTTGAACATTTTACGTAATTTTCTCAAACCTAGCACATCGAATTATGCCTGATATATCTGTGGGATAGTCAAAGTTTCCCATCATTTCGAGAGATTTTTTGTCAAGGACGAAGAAAATCCTCATATGAAGTAGGTATCTAAACGTTTACATGCCAAAACGTGCGTCGATAAGTTGGCGTGAAACCTCCGTAAAAAAGTCAGCATATAGACATGTAGAGGGTTGGGGGCTTCGCCCCCAACGCTCTAATGTCAACAATTTAGAAATCCGAAACAATCCCCGTGAAATAGGTGTATGGCAAGTACATAAGTAACCAATCACGAACCAAAAGGCTACTGAGTTGATGGTATCCTACGGGACATATTTAACCTCCACCATCAGTGATACAGGGAAGACCTTTATCAGAGAACGAACTCTCCCTGATAAATGTTTTCAATCTGATGAGCTGTACGTTGAATCAACAGTGACATAGTATTGGTCAGCGGCTGTTCTGAGCCAAGTTCAATGATTCGTTCTAACATTTACATTAGAATCAACATTTTAAATCTGATTGACTGATCACACGAGGAGGGGGGGGGGGGGTTTGCCAAAATTTAGTTGGTTGCAATTCTCAAAATTGGTAAACCATTGGAACAAATATTGTTAGTAGTGTGATACCAAACATTATTTGAATTGATATTATCACAATCACACAGAAAGGGTGAGTCATGATGAACGATCAGCAAATGTACAAAACTATATGTTACGGAACCAAAACCAAATCAGGTGTCTAAATGAAGAGTGAACACCAACCACACCATATCATGAAGTACAAAATGTTAATATGCACACGAATTTTTCTGCATACATCTCAAATGCATCCATTACTATTACTGAAATATCCTCGTCACAGTATTTCAGATATTAGATAGGCAATTCGGTAAATAAAATCCTCCGATATGCAGCTGCTTCAAACGTTCATAAAATTTGTGTAACAAACACGATTTGCTGGCGAAATGGGAATGTTGCTACTCAAACGTGGAAATTTCCTAAACTGAAATCCTCATCATCGTTAATAACTACATAGTTTATATTTATAACTACATAATTCATTAATTATAATTACAATTATCGATAATCTGATTGACAGGTTATAATCAGAATTGATGTTCAAACAATGTTTTTTTGTCTGTTTTCACCCAGATACCTACCCTGTATGCGGTTGTCATTATCAATGACGTAATAGTTCAGGGGTCGATCACGGTAGATTTGAAACGTTTGCAGGCAAAGGATAACAGTTATACAGCACACCAGGGCCCCAACCAACCATGTCATGTACCTTGAACCCATTGCAGTTTTGTCTTTGAACTGTATATTGCTGAAATGAAGACGGTCATTGCGACTTTGTGATTTGTGTGATATTTTCCCATATTCCAGGAAATGGTTGATAAACGCATATATTAGTAGTATGTGACAATTATGGCATGAAAATATTGTACCTTAAGTTAGCTGCTGATTATAGTGCTAGCAATCGGTGAGAAAAGTGTACTGACCTTTCTGTGTCGCAGTGCTGTTTCTCTTCAACCGAGTGGTTGAAACTGACCTGTAGGGAATAACGAAGCAGTTGGATTGATTTTCCAAAGCCACCATAAATTCAGAAGTGTCTAAAAGGTAACTATGTCCAAAAGGTAACATTTATCCTTTGGGGTCGATTAGTTACGTCATATTCAGAATTTTGTCCACACCTAAATATAAAGTTGGCAGGGAACCATTCAATCCATGCAATGTCATGAGCGTGTTTCCCAATACTAAAGAGGAATATCGAATCAGTATTCTTTTTCTGTCACAGCCAATGTGAATATAATGGTATCTCTAGTGTAGTATTATGAGGTCAATAAATGATGTGACAGAAAATAATATCAAAAGATTATGTAAACTGTTATAAACCTAAACAGCTTGGTGCTCCTCTGACCAATGATTGTACGAGTATTTTGATGATAAACGTGAGACAAAGCTGCTGACTTCATCCATATAATTATCTTTTTCTTTCCTTTGCTGGAGAATACTGTTTGCATCGATTTTATTGATTATTTACTAATTACGGCAGCTGATGTCATCGGATTTTGCCTACTATGATGAAAGCATTCCATGGTGAGTATTGGTCAATATCAAACAAAGGTCAAATGAGTTTACTGCAAACAATTGGGAATTCGATTAAACAATCAATTAACGTTACCAAAAAAAGAAAGCATTCCATGGTATGGCATCTCGGAAATTCATTTTGTATTCAGTTATATTGACAAATTGACACAAAACTGGTGTACTTAATGATATACTTATATTAACTATGTACTGCATTTCATCTCTAACTGGATTTTATTTCGTATCGATTTCGATTATTTTTTTGTCAGTGACTATTCTGTGCAAGTGTCTGCGCTTATAACTCAAATACAAAGGGTCCAATCAATCTGAAGCATTACTCTGAAGCACGATGTTCAATGCTCGGTCCTCCTCATTTTTTGTCTAAATCGGATAAAAATTGTTGCCAGGGCAACGGAAAAAGTGAAACTCACATAATTGGCTACAACTCTAGTTCTAATCGAAATTAATTTTCCAAACTTATTTTGTATTGTTCTTTGGCCAATTCCTTGTCCTATGGTACGGAAGCCCATAGGTGACATGCACGTAAAAAATGTCTATGTCTTTTTTCAGCAAAAAGCTAGCACTTTCGAACGTGGAAGCATTTAACACTATCACGTTCGCACTTGGAAACAGTTTAGGCTATTGCGTTCACACGTGGAAAGTCCTAGGTCACCACGTTCACACGTGGAAGCATTTAACGCTTCCACGTTCGCACGTGGAAACTTCAGGAGCTACCACGTTCGCACGTGCAAAGATTTGGGTGTGGTAGCATGAAATGCTTTCACGTGTGAACGTGGTAGCTTTGAATATTTCTACGTGTGAACGTAGAAACCTAAATCTCTCTACGTGCGAACGTGGGAAGGTATAAATGCTTCCACGTGTGAACGTGATAGCTTTGAAACTTTCTACGTGTGAACGTGGAAACCTACATCTTTCTACGTTGGAACGTGATAGGTTTCAAAGTTTCTACGTGGGAACGTGAAAGCATATACTGTTTCCACGTGTGAACGTGGTAGCTTTGGACTTTCTACGTGTGAACGTGGAAGCTTAAAACCTTTCTACGTGTGAACGTGATAAGTTTTAAAGTTACCACGTGCGAACGTGATAGCGCTAAATGCTCCCACGTGCGAACGTGGTAGCTTTGAACTTTTTTACGCTCGAACGTGCAAGGTTTTCACTAGACAAAAAACACGATTTTTTTTCCCGCACATATCACCTATGGGATTCCATACTATGGTGTTCCGCCAATGGTCGTACGACGAAAACTCTCGATTATCGCCCGATGTCGAAAAATTGGGGGTTCACGATTTCGGTTATTGTTTGTCAGCGACTTTTCTGTGAAATTGTCTGCGCTTATAACTTGAAGACAAACGAGTCAATCAATCTGAAATTTATAGGAATGAAGTGCTATTTCGGTGGCCCGATCTCCTCCAAATTTGGTCAAAATTGAATGAAAAGGTTGCAATGGCAACGGAAAAAGTGAAAATCACATAATTGGCGCTAACTCTGGTTCAACTTTAATTTTTCCAACTATTTTTCCATTTTCCTTTGGCCAATTCTCGATCATATGGTGTACGGCCGATGGTCATACGACGAAAATTCTCTATTATCCCCCGATGTCGAAAAATTAAGGGGTCACGATTCTAAGACTTTTGAGTGTTCTGAGATTCAAGGCCATATTGTGAAGCTAGTTTTCAATCGTTTTGGGACATTTTCGTTCAGGAGATGTACCTGGATGACAGAAACAATACTGTGAAATTTCACAGCTCAATATTGAGCGACAAGGTCAAGGTCAGAGTAAAGATCAAAATCGAAAATCTACAATAACACTTCTTCTTTGATGATCAATTTACCCTATTAATTTTGTATTTTTCTCTGGTCAGTTCCTTACCATTTGCTATATGACCGAGGGTCCTATGATCAAAATCCCCCATTATCGCCCAATGTCGAAAAAGTATATATAGACTACAAAATTATTTCATAAAAAGGAAATCAACCGTCCCATTGCATGCTACCCTTAGCAGGGCCCTCAAGAGATTTCTCTCCTACTATCACATCCTGTATCTGCAAACGTCCATTTACTATGTCCCACCTAGTTCAATCGTCAGACGACCGCTAATAGGTCTGGCCAGGAATCCAGCACGTGTCCAACAACTCGTCCGGCACGGTTCCAGCAAATTGCCCAGCAAAGATTCCAGCGATCTGTCCAGCAATGGGTTCAGCAATGTGTCCAGCCCAGGGGATGTCCAGCGGCGATCTAATTGAACCCATGATCTTTGGATTGCGAGTCTGACGTTTTATCCATTGCGCCACTCACTCCATATTGGACCAATTTAATGTCTCCACTGTTGATTTGAAGGACAACGCAATTTTTTTTTAATGTTTTCATTACACCCAAATAAACCCAGAAAATACGATGAACATAGTAAAAGTAAAATTGTATCACAGATAATTATCGAATGAATAAGTTAACGTCTTGTTAACTGAAATACATGTAATATTGTTCCTCATTTGGAGGAAATATCTGCAGCATATACATGTCATGTATACAATAATATATTCAGCAACCTTATATTCGACCGTATAGTTATACAGCTATTCAAACAATGAAATAGGTGAAATTCAATACTGACCCAAGATATCCACCTTGGGGATCGATACACCAAGGTTCCAAACTTCAGGGGTCTATCACATGTCCAGATTCACTGGATATTGACCATCAGAACCCCAAGTACCAGGCTTCGGGCGCTGGTCACACCATGGGCACATTATTACCGTGTCATAATGCAAACTTACCATGAATATTATATACATATTACATCCAGCCAAGGGGATGTCCAGCCAGCTACCAGTATCTGTGCTGAAATGGCGAATACTACGTTGTTTAGGTACGTTTGCACTAAAAACAGGTTGCTAATTGTTGTTAAAGCATTTCATACGTAAACCACACCGTATTCATTGCCACCAATCCAATGGTCACAATTTGTATTGATGAAAGACATCATGAATAATAGTTGACATTTCATAACATACAGTGAAAAAGATCACAATAGTCCAACGTCATTTCGAAAAAAAGTTATTTTCATATTCCAAGGCTTCTCTCGGTACTTTCAACCAATTCAGAACATTTCCAGTATCACAAATCAAATGGTAAGTAATGCACACATCCCATTCATGAGTAGTATTTAACAACAATACTTCAGCATTTAATACGCCGCTCCTTATCGTATTTGATAACTTATCTTAATGGAGCCGATAACATTGCTATAACTTCCCAGGTATTCTGAGAAAGCGCTTTGAGTCACTACGGGCTAAATCGCATTGGAAAGGGATTGAACTCACCTGAAAAAATGCACTATATCAGATTTGACAATGTCAACTTGAACATGGCCCGAGATATGAGTTCATTGTCACCTAATGATTTTCAATATTACTGTTATAATCACAGTATCAATGGTATCATGTATAAGAACACATGGTATGATAATATGTTGTTGTTTCTTACCACGAACTTAATTCGGCGCATGTAGCGCAGCTTACTATTTCTTCTGAATTCAATGAAGATTAAAAATATGCCAGACGGATTAAATATGGTATACATTCAGTGGGTGAGTAGTATTAGCAGGGTAAGGTGCGCTACTTGGGCCTTTCATTCTAAGCACCTAAGTTCATGTAGGGTCAAGTTCGTGGTTTACAATATGGCTTCCAAAGTACCCTTATTCTTGAGCTCTATTTTCACAAGCATTTTCCCCGCAATGGTAAATCTGCATAATTTCAACCCAATAGCCTATTAACACTCCATGAAAGTATTTTGAATTGTTTTGCCGTTTCGATTAATAAGAATCCTTGATAGGAACTCCTTCAAGGCTACTGCGGATCTGGTTCTAGATAATTCCCTCGCACCGTTAGGCTAGTCGACAGAGGCGGATCTAGGCTTTAATCAAAGGGAGGGGGGCTCCATACCTGTCAACAAATATAATTTGCTCCTCGTAAAAAAACTGCCTATTTACCAGTTTTTACTGAATGTTTACGCACGAAACTTGAAACTGCCTGTCAGTGGACAACAGGACGTTGATTTGGAGGTATATGGTATATTGAAAGTAGGAAGAAAGACATTATATTAAAACATTTGCTGTGTGACCCTCCAAACATCCCCTATTATCGCCCACGCTGTTTGGTGTCGTTGGCAAGAAAAAATCTCCGGCCTGAAAATTCGTTACGCTTGAGTGATCTTCCAACATCACTGAACAATGAGGTGTGACGGCCCACCGGGTGTTGGCAACCACTGCAACAAGCGTGGGAGAGAGGTCGTGTTGTGCCAGGGAGATCTAATGCTATGTTTACAGTGCGAACACATAAGATTTCCAGATCACTCGCGGCTATCGAGATCAACCACCACAACGACTGACACAAGGAAGTCTAATGGGAAGCCTAACACGCTATGTGAGCCAACACATCTTTCAGCTGAACAGCTCGTCGTCACCCTGTCGCCCAAAATACCACCGGAAAAACATTGCAAAAGTGACTGCGAACTTGACGGTAAAGACTCAGGAGAGATGATCCAATGCAGCATGTGTTATGACTGGTTCCACCTACAATGTGTGGGTTTGAAAAAGACTACCAGTGACTTGCCATACTGGCCATGCATGGACTGTAGACAAAGCGGCAAAAGGCTAAAGGAACTCAGAGATACAACAGGTGCTCTGCGTATGAACTATGATGCCCTGATGGACAGATTTGACACACAGAATGGGATGCTACAAGAAATTGTTAACAACATCAGTGACCTTAGGAGAGAACTCATTTTACAGGAACAGAAAAATGTTGATCTTAAAACTGCCCTTCATTTGTGTAACCAACAGATCTTGGATCTGAATAAAAACAACAATTCTGACAAAGAACCCTGTTTAACAGAGCAAGTCGCCGAGAGTGAGATCCTGGTCGTTGATGGATCATCCTTCCAGGGATTCTGCGCCCCAGCCACCAATCTCACCGAGGTCCAGCAAACTCTCGACACAGTGAAGCAGCTACAGCGATGCAAGCTAGCCACACACGTGATAATGGCATACCGCCTCTCCGGGAATGTAGCTGGACCCAGAGAGTCCTGTCAAGACAATGGGGAAGAACACGCTGGCGGAAATCTCCTGCGACTTCTCCAGCAACGCAGCCTCAACGACGTGGTGATAATAGTGTGCCGCTGGTACGGAGGAAGACACCTCGGTCCTTCCCGTTTCTCCCACATCAACAAGGTAGCGGAGACAGCCCTGGCCAAGATGGGCTGTTTGTCGGAGTGTCCACCGCCGTCAGATAAGGTACTGCTCCTTGGAAACAGTTTGGTGCGAGGAGTCGGTGACACAACCACGAAGGATGGACATCAGGTGATAGTCTGTAAGCAGTCCGGTGCTACTTTTTGTGACCTCACCGACAGACTTGACGACTTTGATGACTCCATTAGGGCTGTTCACATCATGGCTGGAACCCGGGAGGTTGACAGTGATATGTCATTGGACAAAGTGAAGGCGGATCTTGTAACCCTAGTGTCTAGGGCTAAAGAAGTTACTGCTGACGTCACAGTGAGCAGCGTGATTCCCAGAACGGACAAAGACGTAAGAGAGAGACAAGAGGCCATCAACAATGTCATAGCCAAGGCATGTAGTGATCATGACGTCTCGTTTGTGAATCATGATGACTGCTTCTTTCTCAGGAACGGAGACGTGGACACCAGCTCATTCGTGTACGATGGGGTCCACTTATCTACTCACGGAACCAAAAAGCTGATGTCAAGCCTACAACTCTGTGCTGTCACCATGCCAGAACAGCAGATCAAGAACACGCGACGCTATCATGATGGGTTCAACAGACAACATCGACCCACCCACACAACACATCGTCCTGGATATCGCCGCCATCCGTACAAAACCCAGGATCAACAGCGCCGGCCACCACTGGACCATGACAATCGACCCACCAATACATCTCGCGCCAACCAGATACGATGTTGGAACTGTGCTGAGCCTGGACATACTAAGGAGCAATGTGGGCATCGCCAGAAAGTACAGTGCAACTCTTGTCTGCAGTACGGCCATAAATCAAAGTTTTGTCATTATTAGGTCTCTGGCGAAGAATCTGAAGCCGATTTTAAACGTACTATTCCTGGTAGTGTTATGGTAGCCTCTTTTAATATGTTCAATAATGAAAAAACATGTCCCGATGACTTGTACATATTTAATCGTTTTAGCGCACTGTATTGTGAACATGATGATGATGATGATGATGATGATGATGCAGATGATAATGGGGTGGATGATTCTCGAAACAATGTTGTACACAATGGTTCGAATTCAGTCGTATCAGAAACGAATACAACAGAAACGTCTCTACATGTTTGTACTAGCAATAATGAAGGGAATATAGATGGTGTTATTTTACATACTGAAAATTCAGCTACTGGTATAACTCGTACTGTAGACAATCTCGGGGGTACTGGTATAACTCGAACTGTAGACAATCTCGGGGGTACGACTGAGAAGTGTGAAGGTCAAAACATGGAAGATATGGAAGAACTAGTTACTTTCTACAAAAAATTTCCTAACTGTCTAAAAGTGGCTCATTTGAACATAAACAGTGTCAGACACAAATTTAACCCCCTTCGCCAAGCTCTTGTAAAAAATATGATTGATATATTATTCATACAAGAGACAAAGCTAGATGAGTCTTTCCCACAAAATCAGTTTCATGTTCCAGGTTTCAAATGTTATAGATATGATGTCAAACATAACTCTGGCGGTATCATGGTTTTCATCAGAGATGACATTGTTCACAAAAGACGTGTCGATTTAGAATTTACCGAAGACAATGACAATGACAATGGCAGGGTCGAAATGCTAAGCCTAGAAATCACAATTAATCGAGAAAACTGGTTATTTTCTAGTATTTACAGACAACCGATGTCCCGAATACCTAGCTTTGTAAATGTAATGGAAAAATTTGTTATGAAATCGACTGAAGAATTCAAAAGTATTGTACTATTAGGGGATATCAATGTTGATATGTCTAAGGATGGTCATTGTCTAATGAATATATGTGATATCTATGGCATGAAGAATATTGTAAATGTACCTACTTGCTTCAAGAGTTCGAACCCTACACTGATTGATGTGGTGCTGAGTAATATGTATAAACGCGTACAAGGTGTCACTGTTTTTGACTCCGGTCTAAGTGATTTTCATCACCTAGTGGCCTTTGCCACCAAAGTACATGTGCCCAATCGAAAACCTAAAATCATACAATATCGCAGCTATAAGAATTTCAACAATTCCAGCTACTGCGAAGATCTAGCGATAGCTCCATTTCATGTCGGCCAAATTTTTGATGATGTTGATGATTCTTATTGGTTTTATGAAAATTTATTACGAAATATCATTGATCATCATGCCCCTCTGAAACAAAGAACTATACGGCATTCTCAGGTTCCCTATATGAATGATAAACTAAGACGTGCCTTGAACCACAAAAATATGTTGAAAAGGAAATTTGATAGAAACAAAAATGCCGAAACATGGGAAAAGTATAGAAAGCATAGGAATCTTGTGGTCAAGCTGCGGAAACAAAGCTTGTCTCATTATCTGAAGAATAAATGTAAAGTGCAACAAGATTCCAAAATGTTTTGGAAAATCATCAGTCCGATGATTTCCGATAAACATGGCAATGGGGAAAGTGCCCTTATCTTATCGGAAAATGGCTCGATTGTGAATGAACCCTTAGCAGTTTCTGATACTCTAAATGAATATTATAACAAAGTTGGATTGAATACTGATGAGGTTGTTGGTGAATGTTATAACGAGGGAAGGGTCACTATATCAAATATTCTGAAACGTTATGAGAAACACGATAGTGTTTCAGCAATTCAAAGGTATATGAATTCGACAAATGCCGTAAGAACTTTCAAGTTTGAACAAATATCGTTTGAGCACATGTACAAGCGGATCTGTAAATTGAATCCAACAAAGGCCACTGGGTGTGACCAAATACCACCAAAACTACTTAAGCTCGGTGCAGAATATTTATGTTTCCCCCTAACATTTTTGATGAATATGTGTATCAACACATCCACATTTCCCAGTCAATTGAAAAATGCTGAAATAATCCCTGTCTTTAAAAAAGGGGACATATTGATCAAAGAAAATTATCGCCCTATTAGTATTCTGCCATGTACCTCAAAAGTATTCGAAGGAAAAATGTTCGAACAAATGTCACAATATTTTGAAGGACATTTGTCAGATCTTGTGTCTGGTTTCCGTAGGAATAGTATTGTATATCAGGGATGTAAATTATGGAATGGTCTTCATAATAGTGTAAAGACAGCAAGTTCATTAGATGATTTCAAAAATGATATAAATGTATGGCATCCAAAATGTTCATGTTCGTATTGTATTTTATGTCAGCTGTGCAATGAGTAAGTCTCTGTCCAGTCATTTGTATATATATCAAATGCTCATTGTATATATTCACATCATTGTGCAGCTATCAGGTAAATAGCTGCACTGCAGCTAAAGTTTATTGTTGTCTTAAACCGACGTTAAATAAAATTTTATCTTATCTTATCTTATCTCTGAAGGGGCGCTTCATATACAAGGGCGAATCAAGGGATTCGCCATGGGGGATGCTCCCTCTCTGTGGGTTCGCGATGATCTCTGAACCCAGATGATTTCTGAGGTGTAGTTTACAACTGTATGTGTGCAGTTTGTATATTTCGAAATTTATGGACATTCTGGTCTGGGGGTTTCGGGGGACCATGAAGCCCCTGAGAAAAAAAGTGGAATTTTAGAATTTCAGATCATCCCTGGAGTGTGATTCTGGAGCGGGTGGGACGCCGAAATCGGGTCAGCTGGGGGGCACACCCAAGCCCTCTAAATCCGCCACTGCTGGTCAATTGTTTCCAAAAAGACATATCTGTTGTTTAATCCTGCCTGTGCAGACATTGCGAATACTACGTTGCTTAGGTACGTTTGCACAAAAAGGGTGCTAAATGTTCACTGTAGGAACCCCCAGTCGAAACGATTACCGTAACGCGCGTTACGGTAATCAGAAACATGGCGGAAGGCCAGTCGCTTCGTATCGTCCATGTCCATTCCCAAAGAAATCACGATTTGTTTTATAAACTTGCAGCATTCTTTTGGGAGTTTGGACATTGTTTAACATTCAGTGAGTTGGACGATTGTCTCAACTTACTGTATGTACGTTTATTTTGCCTGCGAAAAAATGTCACTGGATTACCGTAACGTCATCAAGCTTGACAGCTATGATTACCGTAACGTTTAGGACTGATTACGGTAACGTGAGATGTCAAAATACATATTTCAAGTGATTTAACGTAGTCCGCTACAAACAGTGAGGTAACGAAGAGTCACAATTTAAAAGCTATTTCATGAATATTAATTATTTCTTCAGATTGACCTATTTTATAGAGTAACTGATCAGATCCTAATATTGAAAAGAATGTAGGGGTCACAGTGCTGGTTTCTCCGACATATTCGATCAAAATCTAAAATATTTACCTAAAATTACATAAAATATGTCATTCTTTGCACATTTTTGTGTCCATATTCACATCTTGCATCTTGTTTTCCCTGCGAACAGATATGGTGACCCCCTATTTTCTCTTCAGTTTTTGGATGCTGATCAGTTAATCTATACAATGAGTCATTTTGAAGCGCTAGATTATGTTGATACAGTTATTGATTTGAAAAAAAAATCTCTTTGACCCCCTCCCCTCAATGTTTGGAGCGGACTACCTCAAGTGTGAAAGTAGTGTGTGCTGCCTCTTCCAGTGCATATGACTCATAATTTAGAATAATCTTGGTCAGGATGGAACCTAGGCTGTTGAGATAACTTATTTATGTAAAATCATATTTTACGTGAATGTGCACAGCCAGGGAAAGTACACACAGGCCAAAGGACGCACAAACACTTGATCATTCTTATAACAGCACATTATCGATTTTACAGCAAACATGTCCGGGAAGAATTCAATTCAATAGTAACTTTTAATTTAAACCATTATTTTCAAGCCTAAAAAAATACAACATATACAATAAATACACGTATAAATAAAATAGTGAGAGGTGGACGAGAAATGGCGATCTGACGAAGACGTGACCCGAGTACTTACCTTATCGGTAAGACAAGTAGTAGATAATAGTCATTGAAATTATGAATATAATAACAATTAATAAAAAAATGTATATATTCTGTAAAGGGAGAAGTGGAGGAGGTTGTTTTTATCATTTTGTCCTAAATACCCAATATGTGGTCATGGTTATGTTTCATATAAATAATCGTCGCTGTAAAATAGCAAAGAAATACAAGAACACACAAACACGAAGATACAAGGTCGTACTATCAAGGTTGTCGCTACTGCTCATTGTGAGATGTTAGTTAATGAAATCTTATTTTCAACGCACATTCTTTAAATGTACTGAAAATCAATGGTATATTGTCCATAATTGAGAGAGAAGGGGGGGGGGGGGATACACATTTAATTTCTGTTTCGTTACTGAATCGAAGTTCAGCCAGAATTTATGTTGTATTGGCACACCAGCTAAGGCACCGGTTGGTTGATTAAGGCATTTTCGTCTGATAGTCAATGCATTGTTGGACCCACTGTGGTGCTGTATTCCGTGTTTGACCAAAAATGATAACACAGCTTCAAACGGCTGTTGTAGGACATCTGCATTGCGAATCTAAATTGAGGAAAATTGTGTCAAATATATTATCAACATCAGTTGTATTTTATGCATTCGGCGACCATTATTGATGTGGATACATGTATTTGTGATTTTCCTGCTAATTTGAGACGGTATATGCGAGAAATCTCAGTGATTTCAGGGCAGTAATACAACACGTTACGGTAATCTGCCTCACTGTGCCGTCCAACGGTACGGTAATCAAGCCTAGAAGTTACGGTAATCTTTAACAAATTTTAAAATCTCTCCTTACTCGCATCAAACTATACAAAACGTTTCAGAAACAGTACCGATCTGTTTATCACAACGTCTGATATATATGTATCACTGTGACTCCAATAATATACCCGAGATACCCCGCAAATAACGCAGTTTATATTCGAACCGACTCACCTTCCGCCATGGTTTTGATTACCGTAACGCGCGTTACGGTAATCGCTTCGATTGGGGGTTCCTACAGTGATGTTGTTAACCCTATGCAACCTAGAGTTGCGTTTTGTTTGTGTTTTCGAGATGTGTGTATTTGTCATTATATTGTTCACATCTTCGCCAATCTGTGTACCACTTCCAATTCTGGTATACCGACAGAAGAAGAAAACGTTCTGACTCACATATATCTTCGTTAAGCTTCAGAAAGTCTTTTCTGTGGGAAGTGCCGAATTCGAAGATATCCAAATATCCCCTAATTAATTCAGATTCCCATGGGTGGCTCTAAAAATACCTCAGGTAGCATAGGGCTGAAGTATTTCATACGCATACATATGGTATGACGTCATTCATTGTCTCCTCATTTGAAAATAATGTAAACTATACTGAAATATGGTGATTAGGAACCATTATTTGTAATATATTCATGGTATTGAATTGTTCCATGTCAAGACGGACCGACGCGGCGGCCACACGGACTATCCCGGACTAATCGTCCTCCCAGGATGCCCACAGACGCCCCTGGCAATTTTTAACTTCTGAACCAGGACTTTTGAACCACAACTGCCTGTTGGGTTGAAGGACATCATCGGACCTTCAAAGTTCTCCTCGAACTGCAACAGATGCCAAAGGCGTCTACACGGATCACACGTCAGACATGTCGGATCAGATCCGTGGTAGTCCGGTTCGCGTATATGGGACTGGGGCTATATCAAGACTTTCACTGAAAGCCATGGAGTACGGTTAAGTTTGGCAGCATTGTGTGTGCTGCTCGAGATTCATTTAGCAATGAAACGATTATTGATATGATTAATAATACAAAGAGTGTTTGTTTGTCTGGATAGGTGTTTAGACACGCCCATGTGTGTTTATCACCCACGATCCGAAAATATGATGTTAGCAAGTGACAAAAAGTCGTGTACATTGGTAATTTCTGTGCAAAGTTCAGCAGAATACGTACTTTCCCATCAAATCACAAATGTAGCGATGTAGGTGGTACTGTCATGGTACTGTTGATGACAATGCGATTGTTATAAGAAACCCTTACGTAAAAAGCACGTGTTAATCTCCGAACTATGTTAACCTGAATCAAACGAAAATTTCAAACCAAGAGCAGTTCCGTCATGTCTATGACCGATAAATGAACAGTTAAGATGTATCTTACCACTAATGTTTTACACTCTTCCAATATAGTGAGGTCTATGACTCGATAGGTTTGACAACATTCAACATTTATTTTTTTCCAGAAACGCCTTCATGTACAACGTATGCTAGTTATCATATAATATCAGGTTACCACAACGAAGACCACACTGATGAGACTGTGACCTGCACTGGTAAACTGAAATATTTTCAATATACCCAGTACCACATCCAGTACCACATCACAAGTACCGTTATCTTCCAGCATGAGTAGTTATCTACCAGTACTAGTGGCTGATTCAGATATTAATTGACATTTTGCCTTACTCATTCAAAGTCACGATGGTTCAGTACAAGTTGTTGACAATAGCTGTCAATCTGATAAGGGAATGACCATAAATCAAACCCAACCGTTGAATATAGATGGCTAGAAGGATGGTAGATTATTCAGTCCAATGAGATTAAATGTTCAGCCCTTTAGAACTGGGTGGCTTTTGTTGAAGCTGTGCTGAGATTATATGCCCCAGATCAAGACCTCCCGAAAACCGGCTGACACCGGGTTGCCAGACGGACATGGCAGAGAGCAAGCAATCTTGACGTACGTTGTGTGCGTCCGGCGGATGTAGTATATCTCACCAGGCTGGTTGGTACAGTCATGACTATCAACGCCATTGCATACTCTCGCCACCTGCATATATAGAATCACTTGATAATCACATATATATATATATATATATATATATATATATATATATATATATATATATATATATATATACCACCATATATATGTATGGGTTATTCAGCAGAAAACACTATTGATAGGAGGCGTGATCACTACAAAAATCTGGCTGGGATAATATGCACAGGTTTCGGCATGGTCCCCTATACCCTTTGAAGAGATTCATTGCTGAAGGTGAGATCAAACTCGCTGCACTGAGCCCCATCACGACATCTGTGATAGAGCTCCACAGCAAGGACGTCCTTGACCTCAGTGAAGATCACTGTGATCCAGTCTCTGTCGCCATTTGCCATGTTGCCACCTGCCCACCACAGGGTCCCGTCCTTAACATTAGACATCTCTGGCACCACACCATCCACTGCCCCGATACAAGAGTCATGCTTGATTGTCTTCTCTGTTGAGCACATGACGATGGCGCCGACAGCAGCATTTTCAATATGGAATGCTGCAATTGATGAAATGAACTCAGTTGTGTCACATATATGAGGATATTTTATCGGTCGGGCCCTATCGGTCCATGTGTTATCGAGTTGTCCGAACACTAGGCCATTTCTCTCGGCGGGGTGCTTGCGCTCTAAACAGCCAGTTAAGAATGTCATACAATGAATTATAAGCGAAATTTGGAAGATTGGGGAAATTCTTTACAATACATTCGTATTTGGGTTATTCTATGCACAAGGGTAGAGTATTCAGGGAAGGATTCCTTATGTAGTTGATACGCAAGTTGAAGGAAATAATGAAGAAAATATATTTTGTTAGATTTTCTGAGGTTTCTACTTTCTACTCCAAATATGGTGCAATAGCATGTCCACATAAAGAGGGCCTAGTGCCGACAGAATAGAATTGAGTTAGTCAAGTAGCTGTAGGGTGAATTACGACCATCATATATTGGTATATCATTGATGAAATATTGTACTGATCAATATAATCACTGAGCAATCATCTTCGCTGATAGTAATGACAGTTGATTACACATTTCAATAGCACTAGTAGGTGGACAGATGAACTTTTGAGGGTTATATTCCATTAATTTCGTGGATTAACTTTTACTTACACGTTTTCATGACTGCTGCTCTTTCTGACTGGTCCAGTGCCTCAGTCACATCTGGAGTGTTGAAGAAGCTGCATGACTTGGTGTTGGCCATGCGCACAGCAGCACGGCAGCCAAGGAACGGATTGCATTTCCTCAGACACCCTGCCCAGTCATCTGTCTGGACAGTGTCCACTAGACGGGCAGGTGGTGGCTTTTTGTTTACGTCTTTGAAAGAAACTTGATAGTTTGTTGCTTGTGTTGAAGTGGTCGATAAAGCCAGGAGCAAACTAACAGCTATGATTAGTTTGGAACTGTAATCCATGCCCTTATTGGTATCACACGCTAAACAACTTCACCCATCAGAAATGTCCAATAAGTGGTGTAGACTGGTGCACACATGTATTTATATATATCATCTTTAGCAATAGAGTGGTTGTTATGGAAAAATATTGGTCGATATAAGTAAAACTAAACCACAGGTTGGGATGTGATGTATCAACTGTTCTGTGATGAAGTTTCATAATTTATTCATGATCAATTTATTAACACCCACGTTTTTCATATAAATATCTCTTGTTGGCTCAGAGAAGCTAGGACATCACCAATATTGATTTTAGGCGTGCTGTTTCCCTGTCGAAAGTAATTAATCTTATACTTTCGGGTATAACATTGCCAAATGGGCATTGTGCAGAATTAGCTTGATTTCACAAGTAACACACGAAGACTTTATGTTGATTAGTTTTACAACAACCCCAAACCCCCCCCCCCCCCCCCCTCCCCTCGGTTACAGGCATGATGGACCATCTTGTATAACGCCAAACAAATGCTTGATATGTTGCTGTGACGTACTTTATACGTTACTATCATGTTTCCCTACATTAGCAGTAAAACTCATGGGGCAACTTGATTTACCATCCAAAACAATTGATTGATCTATGGTAACAATCAAGGGCACCTCAGAAAAAAAATCACGATTGGAAATTTCACACTTGTAAATGATGTTATTGCCTCAGCACAACACAAAGAACATCTGAACCATATTTATCGGGAGTCTATACACTCATTGCACCATTGGAAAATTCGGTATTTCCAGGTACTTATCTCCGATGTGCAACAAAATTGACTCACCAAACGCATTGCTCACATCGGAACACCTTCGTTGTACAACTCGGTTTTCTACTTTCAGTAAGGCTTAACACCAACTCAAGAGTCTCCTTACGAGAGTGGTAATAAGGACCTACTAGCTTCATCTGAGTCGTCTAGATAATGTCAAGGCCATGTTGGTGGGAAAACAATGGGCGATAATGCCAAACTTTCCCATAGTGCAATGGGTGTATGGGTCAGGTGATCATCATATAATGTTTTTACGGACAACCAAATAACATTCGGGAGGGACCTGGACCATGATCAAATTATGCATTATGCACAAGTCTTTGGCTTCAGTCATACAGAACTTGTTAATAACATTACCTATGGATGTCAAAGTACCTTCTGGAACTTTCATTTCTGGTTCTTTCTGGAAACTGCAATAAAAGTCAGATGTTGTTTTTGCTTGCATTTTTTTTATATATTTCCTGAAAGTTTATTCTCAAAGCACTTCTATTATCCTGGGAGAGGTGGGAGAGGGGGGGGGGGGGTTGATTATCAGTTGCGTTCGTGTGTAGATGGCGTTATGTTGTTTTTTAGGTTATCGACTTTACAGCTTAGGAATCAATTGTGAACATATAGGAAATGATATATGCTGAATATTCTCGTGACCTTGAATTTGACCTATGACCTCATTTTCAAGGTCACAGGACAAGATGGCCAATATCTTGCTTATTAGCACTTTACAGCTTAGGAATCAATTGTGAGCATATAGGAAATGATATATGCTGAATGATCTAATGAACTTGAATTTGACTTTTGACCTCATTTTCAAGGTCAACAGGACAAAATGGCTAATATCTTGCTTATCATCGACTTTACAGCTTAGGAATCAATTGTGAACATATAGGAAATGATATATTCTGAATATTCTCATGACCTTGAATTTGACCTTTGACCTAGATTTCAAGGTCAGTCATTTTATTTTCAAGGTCAGAATACAAAATGGCTTATATCTCGCTTATTATCGACTCTACAGCATAGGAGTCCATAGTGAACATATAGGAAATGATGTATGCTGAATATTTTGGTGATCTAGAGTTTGACCTTTGATCCCATTTTCAAGGTCAGAGAACAAAATGGCTAATATGTCGCTTGTTATCAATTTTACAGCTTAGGAATCAATTGCGAATATAGAGGAAATGATATATACTGAATATTTTCAGGACCTTGAACTTGAACTTTGACCTCATTTTCAAGGTCACATCACAGAATGGCTAATATCTCACTTATTATCAACTTTACAGCTTAGGAATTTTTTGTGGACATACTAGAAGTGATATATGTGTTGAAAATTTCATGGCCTTGAATTTATGAGTGACTTTATTTTCAAGGTCACTGGACAAAAGGCTAATATCTAAAATGTATATTGTCCGGTAACCTTTCTTAGCCCTTGGGCTAATTTTTTTACTTCTTTCATTTTAATATTTACATCTAAACTTTTCTTTAACTATAGTTCGAATCTGCTCACTATCTGATTGCTTACTTGTTAAATCCCTAGGCAGAATTTAACAGTATGTTTGTATTACTCGAGAGTTATACATGTAAAACCCGTGTGAACATATGATTTAACTGATTTAGGACCCTTATTTATGCCGCTGCATCTTCATTTTGAAGTTCAACTGGACAACTGGTCCAATCGGAATTTTATTGACACCATTGTATTGCTGGACTTCCAAAACCTTTGGCTTGAATATGAAAGTATGTTCCTATTACAGTTGTTGAAGAATTGATAACTGTTTAAGTAATTTTATAACCCAGGTGCAGCCACCTGGAATGACCCAGTTTCAACCCATTCCCGGGGGTCAGATTTCGGTAGACGTATTTCTTTGTATCAATCAGTATACACAGTCGGAATGAAAACCTGGGTAAAACCTTATTCATATATTGAAATATCTACTCTCTAGAGTAATCAGCAACTGTTACAACGTGAATTCTTCACAACAGATAATTTGAATTTTGAACACGGTGTACAAGTTTCATTGGAAAACAATACTTCACATAACATTCCACATCAAAAAGTTCCAAAGTACCCTGCAAAATATGAGTGAAAGATGAACAGTTCATATTCGGATTTTCTTCATGGAACATGTCTGCATAACACTTGATGTGATTAATGTCATCATAACACATAACTGATTAAACTAATCACTTTATCCTATACGGAAATATACAGCTTTCACGTGGGTGTATAACTGTACATACAGACGAAGTTTCTGATGAAATAACACTGTTGTGGTGGTGGCGACAATGTGCGTAAACACCAATCGCATAGATCAAGCATTTGTTTGAAGAAGTATATATATGGATGTATGGGGGAAACCAATTTTCATTATTCATCCTTGTAATTTATCAAGTTTGGATGTTGGCATTTGACACACCTATTACAAAATGAGACCACAATTTCGGCTTATTGCTAGCAACAAACGTCGTCAGTTGAGGTGTTTGATGATAGATGGCATCGTTTCCATTTACACATTCATCATGATGGATGTATGTGGCTATCTGAATTGAAATAAGAACGAACGGTGGCGAAAATTATTAAACGCTGAATATTTTAACTTTTGTAGTGTAGTAAGCATCTCATTGCATGCCGTTACTAGACGCAGGCATACTTCACATACAGTGTGAATGTCTGAAATTTGACATGGTCGATTCTTTTCTTACATCTGTGAATATGATTGTCCTTCCATTTCAGGTTCATGTCACAGAATAACTGCACTAATAGTTATAGTTATTACAGTTGAATGGAACAGATTTGTGTTACTGGATTGTGTTGCGGAAGTAATTCTCGTGTGCGAATCATCAAGACTTTCACTGAAAACCGTGAAGGTCGGTTGGGTTTGGCAGCATGTGTATGATAATTGTGGGTCAGCTGACACTGGCGAGGTAATCAGTATTACTGGGACATTGATTTTAATGAGACTTTAGACACATCCATATTTATCTCCAATGCTCCACAAATATGAAGGTAGACAAAAATGTCTTTCACATTTCAGCAGTTTATGTAGAGTATTTGGCAATTCTCAGAAGGAATGCCTAAAAATTTAGTATTTCTGCCTTATAATCACGTATTTATCTTAGTAAGTGGACTTTACACAGGAACGTTAACATGGTTAAGACTATGATGGCATTGCAAATGTGATAAGTCACTTACCTTCACGAACAAAGGCCTCTGATTATCTGTGAACTATAGGAGCCAAATTGAGTATATACTTGAAAAAAAAAAACATACACACCTGAGGCAGATCCACTACTTGTCTAGCCTGAACATTAGCAGTTCTAGGACAGTTCTACGACAAAACAAAGTACAATGTATTGTGACTAATATTTAACTATATTCCGACACAGCAAGGGATACGACTCGATACATTTTATGACATGCAATATTTATTGTCTTGGAATTATAACATCACAAAGTAATATTTTCTTACAACATAGGTTGTTATCTCACAGTACTATTGGCTGATTGAGATAGTAATTGACATTTGCCTGAGAAAAGTCATTGGCAGTCCAGCACAAGTTGTTGACAATCGCAGTCAATCTGATAACTAGACGGCCATAAATCAGACCCAACCATTGGATATAGATGGCTAGATGGATGGTAGATTATTCAGTTGAATGAGATCAAATTCCTAGGCTTTCAGAACTGGGTGGTTGGTTTTTTGTTGAGGCTGTGTGGAAGTTACATGACCCAGATCAAGATCTCTCGAAAACCGGCGTTCCATGGGTCCTGAGATGGACAAGGGTCAGAGCAAGCAAACTCGACGTACGTCGTCTGTGTTCGGCGGATGTTGTATATTTCACTTGGCTGGTTGGTGCAGTCATGACTGGCAGCGCCATTGCATACTCTCGCCACCTGTATAATTATACACATCGTTCATACGACTGAGTACAGAGAATATAATTGAAATCGGGAGGCGTAATCGATAATTACACAAATCTGGCAGGGAAATGATTGACAAGATTTGGTATGGTCCCCTATACCTTTTGAAGAGATTCATTGCTGAAGGTGAGATCGAACTCGCCACACTGTGTATTTTCACGACACCTGTGATAGAGCTCCACAGCAAGGACGTTCTTGACCTCAGAGAAGATCACCTTGATCCAGTCTCTGTCGCCATCTGACATCTTGCCACCTGCCCACCACTGGGTACCGTCTTTAACATCAGACATCTCTGGCACCACACCATCCACTGCCCCGCCACAAAGGCCGTTGTAGAATGTGCGTTCTGTTGAGCACATGACGGTGGCACCGACAGCAACGTTCTCCAGCCGGAATGCTGCAATTGATGAAATGAACTCAGTTGTGTCACATATATGAGTGTACTCATTAGTCTCTTCAGAGAAATGTGTTTTATCGAGTTTATGACTGGGACCACTAGGCCATGTATCTTGGCGGGGCGTTTGCAGACCAAACAGCCAGTGCCGAATGGCATGCATTGAATAATGAGCGGAGTATGGAAGATTGAGGAAGTTCTGTACAGCACAATCGTATTTGGGGTATTCTATGCACAATGATATGGTATTCAGGGAAGGAATCCTTATGTAGTTGATATGCAAATTGAACAAATAAATGAAGAAAATATATTTTGTTAGGGTTGCTGACGTTAGAATAGACTTTAGGACTATAGATGTTAGAATAAACTTTAGGACTATAAAATTGATGTTAGTACAATTGAATGTCCACATAAACATCGCCTGGTTCCAACACAATAGAACTGGGCTATTCAATGTTCGGCGGCTAGGTTTAGGATGAGGTAAGGCCATCGAATATTGTTATATCATTGTCAAAATGTTTTCCTGGCAAACAACAGTACCTAGCAATCACATTATCTGATAAAATATCACATTTCATCAAAACTTTCGTCTTCTAATAGGTGAAAACCTTCAGTGGATTTCATTGCATTACTGTGGATTAACTGTTACTTACATGTTTTCATGACTGCTGCTCTTTCTGACTGGTCCAGTGCCTCAGTCACATCCGGAGTGTCATAGAAGCTGCATGACTTGGTGTAGGCCTCGCGCAAAGCAACACGGCAGCCAAGGAACGGATTGCATTTCCTCAAACACCCTGCCCAGTCATCTGTCTGGACACTGTCCAACAGACGAGAAAAATGTGGCTTTCTATTGACGTCTTTGAAGGATACATGGTAGTTTGTTGCGTGTGTAGAACTGGCTAATGAAATCAGGAGCAAGCCAGCAGTTATCATATGCTCAGAGTTGTATTCCATCTTCTTATAAGTGTTATGTGCTACATAACCTCGCTCATCAGATAATAACAATACCGGCGGTACACAGGTAAATATGTATCTACCCACTGAGACCCGACATATACTGGCTTTGATGAGGAATTAATGGATGCTTGTATTGTTTTACAGAGGTCATTATTTTTGTCGAATGAACCTACGAATGTCTAATACGTAATGATCGATAGGAATCAAACTGCATTTCAGATTGTTGGGCGATGTATCAACTGATCCGTGATATAGTTTCATCGTTTATTTATAACCAATTGATTACCGTAAAAGTTGCTCATAGTTGTACTAACATTATTGTTGGCTCGCTGCACCTGCATGGGGAATTCGCCGATATGGATTGGAGTCATCCTGTTCCAGCTTCTGAACCCATCTCAGCTCTGTTAGAAGTAACATGTGGAAAATTGTCATACTAGCTTACTAGCTGTAGCTGTCACACTAGCTGTAAGATAATACATAATACAAATATAACAATTACAAACGGGTCCTTTACAGCTACAAATCATTCTTAAAATCTCTTAGGTTACTAGATGCTTTAACATTGTTATGCAGATCATTCCACATTTTTTTTCCTTCATACATGAAACTATTCAGACCATACCTTTATTTATTTATTACGGCAGTTTCTATATTGAGGAAATCATACCTACTTTCGGCCCAAGTATCATATCCTGCTCCCTCTGTATTCAATAATGATTAAAAATGTGACAGACGGATTAAATGGCATTCATTTAGTGGACGAGCAGTATTAAGGTGCAGTGTATGATACTTGGGCCCTACTTTCTTTAACTGATAATAGATCATGCAATTATTGAGACCCTACTTTATTTAGCACCTCATAGACTACAAGCATTATGTAAGGGATAAGCGCTGAGGTGGAGCGCCTCTGGAAAATAATCGACGATGCCGCAGTCTTATCCAGCTTAGTTCCTGTTTCCCCCCTCAACTCAACTAGATCTCCAGCCTCATATCTAAACAGGCCCAAGTACCGTATGCTGCTCCTTAATACTACTCGTCCACTGAAAACACCATTTAATCTGACTCGCACCTTTTTAATCCTTATTGAATATAGAGGAAGGCGCAGGATATGATACTTGGGCCTCTAAACAGTGTTTAGAAGCAGAGGGCGACACTGTCTAAATTTGTGATGCCCAACTTTGTCACCATCTTTATATCATGAGAATACAAGTACATGTCCACTTGCTGTTCTCATAATTTTCAACGATATACAACACCGTGTTTACCAAATTGCACCGTATATACCAAAATGCTCACAGATGTCTGCATCTTTTGAATGGTTTGCGTGATAATGATTGCCATACCAATCCCGGATTATGAATGAAATATGACCACAAATAGGGTTTTTCGTCCACGCCCATGTTCACTGCTTGTGCTGTCACCTTTCAATGTCTTGGTGAATTTAGAATTGGGACTCAACAGTAACACCACAACTATTGTTCAGCTTCTCATCTACATTGAATTGGCCCGACCAATGGTTCAATGACACCAAACGAATTAGGTTTCGGCAATGATGAAAAGGAGTCGCAAACCAACGCGTCTTGTTTGAGCAGATGCAGTTAGTACACTGGCAGATGTTGTTTTTACATGCAGTAGAATATTGGATACAATAATCTACTGCAATAATCTACTGAGAGCAGCCTTCCAGTAGATTCTGAAAATGATTCTACTGCAAAGAACAATAGAACCGTGATCTAATGACTGTGAATGTCTCACATACAGCGATGGTAAACCAGAATCCTTTAGTAAATGTTTATGTGGAACATTGAAATTTCTCTGAATGTACTTTAGGGCTCTATATTGTAGTTTTTTTTGTTTTGTTTTTTTGTTAATGTCAATAACTTCACAGAAACTCTATACTACTGAACAGTAAGAGAATTCAGACATTACAAAACCATGGTAAAACAGGAGTTTGCTTTGAACATCCAAAGTTGTAGAAATCCGCTTTTTGGTACAATTCTGACATAATATGATAATTGATATTTAAGTCCGTATCAAGATATACACTTAACAAATTGACGTCACAAGATTAAACAATTTCCTCTCCAATCATCAACAACAAAATCATCATAGGATTTATTACCAAACAATATGGCTTGAAATTTTTGTGGGGTTTTTTTTCAGATTTTTGTGGGGTTTTTTTCAGGTTTTATCAAACCACGCAATCATTCTGCAAATCTGATTTATCAAGGTTTATGGAGGAACCCTGCTAATCTACTATCCTGGATCCTCGCGGATAAGCCACTCACCGTGGGTCATGGCAGACGCGCACCCGCTATCCTCAGAACCTCGCGGATAGTAAGCTCACCGAGGGTCACTGCGGGTGCAGTATTTACTACAGAATGTTAACCAGGAGCAGCCGGCCCTGCGAGCCCAAACATGCGGACACCACTCAAATACACGATCATCACCGTGGTGTTTAACTGTAAGGCCGGCTCGCCGCGGTCCGCCACGGGGGATGGAACCCCAGACAGCCCGACGGTCCGCCAGAGCCTGTACCACACCATCCCAGTTGGGAGACCGGTGATCCAGAGGGCGTACACGCCTGAGTCATCAAAATCTTCCCCACCTGAGCAGCTTATGGAAATTGTCCCCAGGGCCCTCACGGGCTTTAGCTCGTGAGTGAAGACGTAGAGCTCATGGCCGAGCCCTCCGTTGTTCTCTCGCCTTGCTCAGCTCTGAGACAACTCCACTGAACAACGCAGCTCCAGAGTACTTATAGTCCCTGAAGCACGAGATATGAGGGAAGGGACGTAAGACCATTGTTACAGCTTAGTTCACGGTTCTGATGTTCTCCGCAGTAGAATAATTTCCAGAATCTACTGGGAGACAATTCCCAGTTGATTATTGCAGTAGATTATCGTATCCAATAATCCACTGTAGATTTATTGCAATAGATTATTGTATCCAATAATTTACTGCAATATAATAATACTGCATGTAAAAACAACAACTACCAGTGTACAAACTGCATCTGCTCAAACAAGACGCGTTTGTTTGCGTACTAGCAAGTTGTGTTCATCATTGCCGAAACCTAATTCGTTTGATGCCAGGTAACCTTTGTCGAGGCCGATATAATGTAGATGAGAAGGTGAACAATAGTTGTGGTGTTACTGTTGAGTTCCAATTCACTAAGATACTAGGAGGTGGCAGCACAGCGGGCACGGGCGTGACTATGAAACCGTATTTGTGTTCATAATTCATTCATAATCCCTGATTGTTAAGGTAATCATTATCCTGCAACCAATTCATTACATGCAGGCATCGTTTTGCAAAATCTTGTGAATACTGTGTTGTAGATCGTTGAAAATTACTTGTATTTGTACTTGTACTTGGGGTAAGGGGGCGCCATAACTCGATGATATGCCCCCTAGACAGAAACCCTGGATCGGGGAAATCCCCTACTCTTTACGATAAATCCCAAGGGATCTTTTAGGTGTCAGATACCATAGACAGTCTCTGACACCACCCGGCCTTTGTTGAAATTTACGAGAACAGCAAGTGGATATGTACTTGTATTATCATGATATAATAATGACGACAAAGTTGCGCATCACAAATTGAGACAGTGTCGCCCCCTGCTCCTAAACACTGTTCAAGTGTGACGGTATAGTTGTACACACACATTACTACTTGCAGGCGCATATGCCGTCGGAGATTTAGTTGAGTTGAGGGGTAACCGTGAACTAAGCTGGATAAGCGCTTCGGTGTCTCGCCTCTGGCAAATAATCGACTCTGTCTGTGGCGTAGTCAATTATTTTCCAGAGGCGCGACACCTCAGTGCTTATCCCTTACATCTTGCAAACAATTCATTAAAAGCAAATATCTGTTAGCAAAATTTGGTAAATACCGTGTTGTATATCGTTGAAAATTACGAGAACAGTAGGTGGACATGTACTTGTATTCTCATGATATAAAAATGGTGACAAAGTTGCGCATACCAAATTCAGACAGTGTCGCCCTCTGCTTCTGAACACTGTTCAAGTGTGACAGTATAGTTGTACACGCAGATTACTACTCGCAGGTGCATATGCCGGGACGATTTAGTTGAGTTGAGGGGGAACCATGAACCAAGCTGGATGAGCGCTTCGGTGTCGCGCCTCTAGCAAATAATCGACTCTGCCTGCGGCGTAGTCAATTATTTTCCAGAGGCGCGACACCTCAGTGCTTATCCCTTACATCTTGCAAACCATTCATTAAAAGCAAATATCTGTTAGCAAAATTTGGTAAATACCGTGTTGTATATAGTTGAAAATTACGAGAACAGTAGGTGGACATGTACTTGTATTCTCATGATATAAAAATGGTGACAAAGTTGCGCATCACAAATTCAGACAGTGTCGCCCTCTGCTTCTGAACACTGTTCAAGTGTGACAGTATAGTTGTACACGCAGATTACTACTCGCAGGTGCATATGCCGGGGCGATTTAGTTGAGTTGAGGGGGAACCATGAACCAAGCTGGATGAGCGCTTCGGTGTCGCGCCTCTGGCAAATGATCGACTGCGCCTGCGGCGTTGTCGATTATTTTCCAGAGGCGCGACACCGAAGCGCTTATCCCTTACATACTGGGCGAGAGAGAGGGAGTTGACAAGCAGCGCACGTGCTTCGAACAGAAGCGTCCTAAACAAGGCCAGAAACAAGCATATTTAGAAAGAATCACCTGCCGAGGTCACGTTATACTGATTGGTCTGTTATTGGACACAACCATGGATATGCCCTTCTTGAAAACGTTGGTCACCCCGGCTAGCTTCAAAGGGAATACAGCATTTTGGATGCATGTGTTGGAAACAATTTGCACCACATGCATGATATACGGTTTCTAGAGCAATCAATCAAATGAATTAAAAAGCATTAAAGTACCATACAATATAAAAACGTATGATAAATCATGCATATTGCACAATAAGGTGTTGTCCTAACTTGCTGCGTTCGTTCATTCTTTGCAAAAGAACTAATCAGGTATATCGGTCATGAATTTAGTATGACCAACATTTTGCATCATGAACATTCGTTCAAGACGGAGCTACCAACATTAGTTTATGGCGTCTTGCCTAATGCACACAAGAACACTTCAAGCGGTGATGTCCCCACCGCTCGATTAGGTTCTCCCTCTTCACATGCTGGTCTTGAGGCCAGCCAGGAGGGAGGGGGGGGGGGGAGGTTGGAAGGGGAGCAACTGGGACGTGACAAGGCAAGCAGAGGCTCATCTTACAAGGTATGACGTGACACAGCGCACCTGACAGCTTCCAGCAGTTGTTACACCTTAGTCTTCCTGTCCACCCTTGATCCTTAAACTGACCACAACATTTCAATATTCAAGAGCCACGTAATTGGTTTACAGATAGATAATATATCATTCATTTTTATTATTCCAACTATGAAAATGAATCAATGATACGTTTATATATCATTCATTTTTACTATTCCAACTATGAAAATGAATCAATGATACGTTTATATTGCATAATGTTATTATTGACAAAATAAAAACCTAGTATGGTTTAGTTGTGGTTTTACGGAGCATGAACATAGGTATCTTTCATCAATCGCAGAATCGTCATTTGTCTCTTTTCCAACTTGTTTTTGTTTCTTTGATTCTGTTGATTCGTCTATTCTCCTTTTTTTATAGCAACATTTTAGATTATTGTGGCGATTTCGCCCAAAGACCGCGGCAGGCGTCTTTATTAAACACTGACCAGTTTTACGGTCTATTTTTGGATGCTTCAGTTCGAAGCACGCATTGCCCCGGCAACGCCCTCTAATCCTCTTATCCACTGTACTGAACACTGGCTGCTTATGTCATCTCTCGTGCTCTCGCCTCTAGTATAAATACTGTGGCCGCATTTTGTGTGGCCGGAGTTGTCTCAGAGACTGAGCACGACAGGTCAGCTCACGCCATGGGCTCCTTGTCTCTGTTCGAGTACAGGCCAGTCGGGCCTCAGGGACGACTTCCATAGGGGGCCCAGGTGAGGGAGACCGTTGCTGACTCGGGGGCTCATGCCCTGTGGATCACCGGTTTCATCCCACTTGGGATGGTGCGACACAGGCTCTGGCAGACCGTCAGGCTGTCCAGGGTTCTATCCCTGGCCAGCAACATGCCCACGTGCGCGAGTTCTGTGGTGCCGCTCCCATGGCATCTCCGGCTCCGCACATGGCTACATTACCATAACTATGTACTATGCATGTTGTATATGATGTTGTTGATGTTGGTGATGATGTTGGTGATGGTGATGTGTTATGATGTGATATATGACGGCCGGACACGTCCGGACGGACTATTACCTGGTTGTAGGGCTAGTAATTATCGATGCCCGCCACGTGTGCCCTGTGGGGGCTGCGGGCATCGAACTTTACGTTGGGCGATCTGATTGTAGGATACGTTCGCCTTCTCCGTGATACCAGCCACCCTCAGAGCAGCTGATGGAGAGGGAGCGGCGGATAGGGCAGACAGCACTGGAAGAGTATAGGCGCTGTCAGTCCGACGCGCCGAGCGTGAGTCCTGTGACCCCTTTCAACCCAGGGATGACTGGTCTGCCGGCCCCGGTTTATCCAAGTCCGCAGGTGCTGGTAACCCATGCTATGGGACCCGCGCCTGGTCCAAGGCTTGGAGGGACCACGTTGGCCACCGCTTGCGCTGCTCCGGCTGCCGGAGTCATGGCCACGTGGACCTATCCTGCCCCGCACAGTGCTCCAGGAGCTAGCTGGCAACCGGCGGCCTCGGCCCCGAGCTACGCCGGCAACCCTGCCTTGCCTGGGTCCTATCCTGTAGGATCGGCAGGGGCTCCGTCCGCACTTGGTCTGGGTGGGATGTCCGTGGGTATGTACCCGGCGGCGAGCGTGAGCTTCCCAGCTCCCATGTCCACGGCATACGGGTCCGCTCCGGTGGACTCTGCCGTGGGAGCAGGAAGTGCACGGACTCTGCCGTCTTACACAGCCGACCCCGGAGCTGGCTCCACCAACCGGAGCGCTCTCTGCGCGACCGGAGACCAGACCAGACGTCTTGGCGGAAAAAGTTCAACGGGGATAACGCCGATCTGGAGGACTACTTACTCCAGGTATGGCGGACGGCCGTATATGAAGGATGGACACAGGAGGAAGCTGGGCATATCCTCTCGGGGAGCCTGGAAGGAAAGGCCGTCCGAGTGATGCATTGTCTGCCGGTGGGGACAGCTACGTTCGGCGAGGTTGCTAAGCAACTATGCCTGCTGTTCACGCTGACGACCAACAGGCGGTTGTTCGAGGGAGAGTTCAAAGCTGGGATACGCCTACCGACTGAGTCCGTTACTGAGTACGCATTCAATCTGCGCGTACTCGGCCGGAGAGCCTATCCGGACATGGAAGCCAGTCGGTTTGAACCGATGCTGATCGATCAATTCATCGATGGCCAGCCATACCACATACCATACGGACTGGCCACCCATGAAAAACGCTCGATGGAGGAGGCAATTAACTCCGCCCTTGCAATAGAGGTAGCTGTCCGTCCCAGACAGATGCCTCCGGCCCCGGCTCCGGCCCCGGCTCCAGCCCCGGCTGTTCCTTTGCAAGCGGTGGCACCTTCTCCAGTCAACGCATCGCAGGTGGCCCCATGGTCGGCCCCGGTTCCCCGAGAACCAGCCATGAAGCCCAACCATCAGAGGGTTGGTACGCCGGCCTCTCCTCCGGGGATGCCCGTACAAGCAGCACCAGCTGTCGCGTCGTGCTCGTCCTCGGATGAGTACGACCTGGAGGAATACGATTTCTGTGTGGCAGGGATGATTGTGCACTGCGCAGGAATTGATGCTCCAGGACCCGCGGAATGCTGTGCGTTCACGTCCGGACCAGCCCAGAACCGTCCCTGGTACTTCTGCGGAAAACAGGGACACTTTTGGCTTAAGTGTCCGGAGCTAGTGGAATGCCTGTGGGCACGCGGATATCATGGGAGTCTCCTTGATCCACGCCGGAGAAATTCCTCCTTTCAGTCTGGTCCTTTGGGACAGCAGAACCATCCTTCGTGAGAGAGAAACTGAAACTGGACGTGGTGGCGACCAACACTCATCCGGGGACAGTTGTTCTGTGGCGCCTGAGGCTGCCCCATCTGCGGACAAGCTGGACGAACCTCAAGTAGATATAACTTCTCCGGAAGTGGTCCTTGAGGATCCGTCTAGCTCATCCGCAGCCGAGGCAGATAAGGAGGGCTCCATAGCTGAGCCCAGTGCTCCAGGTGATTCCGATCATCCGACGTGCACACTGGTGAGGGACCCCTGCTGGTACCTGCCCCTGTCTTTTGGAGGGGAGCCGGTCCAGTTCCTCGTAGACTCCGGCTCGGAGGTTACCATCGTAGCCACTGGAACTTTCAAGCGCGAGCCAGCGCTCTGCGACATAGTGTTGCGGGACCCCTTGCGTTACACGCTCCACGGAGCGGGTAACAACAGCATCCGTATCCATGGTATCCTCGATTTGCCTATTACTCTTGGAGACAAGGTGTACCTTACAGAGGCAATCGTGGGGGATATGGGAGCACACGGGATCATTGGAATGAACTTTCTCCGGACCCATCGGGTGATCGCCAACTTTAGTAACGGCGAACTCCGGATGGGAGAGGACACACACTTCCTCTTCCGGGCAGGTCCGACTCGTTCATTCCAACTCCGGGCGCCGCGCACAACCACTGTGCCGCCTTTGAGCGAGACAATCATGGAGGCGAGGCCGCGCCGTCCGCGCATGCCCTTTGATGGTCGTCCGTGTATAGTGCAACTGGTGAGCAATTTTGCCTGAGAAACCGGACTAATGCTGGGTGGGGCTCTGGTCAAGTCCAACGCCCGCGTGATGCCCATTCTCGTGGTTAACCCCATGGATGCTCCTGTTGTACTACGGCGCAGCTGTGTGGCAGCTACTCGCATCGTCTAGCCGGGTTATCCCTGATGACCCTGTCTGTCATGCTGCGTGCGCGGCAGCAGTCACCAGAGATGATCCGTTCACCCTGCCGGACCATCCGGAATCTCGAGTTCTGAAGGACCGGCTGGATGACGATCAGCGTCAAGCTCTCCGCAAGCTGCTCCGGCAGTATGCGGATGTATTCATGAGTCCGGACGGTGCGGTTGGCAAAACAGACGTGGCCAAACACCACATCGACCTCCTGGACGAGTGTCCTATTAAGCAGCGTCTACGACGAGCAGCGGTAGTGCACCAAGAGGTCATACACCAGGAGGTGCAAAAGATGCTCGAGCTAGACATCATCGAACCCAGTGATAGCCCTTGGGCCAGTCCTGTGGTTATGGTAAATAAAAAAAAAGAGGGCTCGTGGAGGTTCTGCGTGGATTATCATAAGGTTATCGATGCCACGCGGAAGGACTCACCTTTGATTCCCTGGCCGGATCGCACTACTTCTGTGCTTTGGATTTGGCCTCCGGGTATTGGCAGGTCGAGATGGACAAGAGAGATAGGGCGAAGACTGCCTTTGTTACCAAGAACGAGCTGTACCAATTTAAGGTAATGCCGTTCGGGCTCTGTAACACACCAGCGACGTTCGAGCGCCTGATGGAGATGGTCCTCAAAGGGTTCCTCTGGAAGCGATGTATGGTCTACATCGACGATGTCGTCGTGTATGGCCGATCGTTCGAGTAAACCCTCACCAACCTCCAGATGGTGTTCCATCACATCCGCGATTTTCGCGCAGGAGATCCTGTACTTGGGCCTCATGGTAACAGGCACCGGAGTTAGACCAGACCCTGCAAAGTTAGAGGCTGTACAGAACTGGCCTCGGCCTTGTAATGTGGCGGAAGTGAGGTCCTCCTTGGGCTTCGCGAGTTACCACCGCCGGTTTATATGAGGCTTTGCGGAGATCGCGCGTCCCCTTACTATCCTCACGGATATGGGTGCCAATTTTGTCTGGCAAGCTGAGCAGGCCATCGCCTTCTCAGAACTACGGCTGCGCCGGTGCTGCGGCACCCTCGTCCGGATTGTGAGTTCATCCTGGACACTGATGCGAGTAATTTTGCACTCGGCGGTGTCCTCTCACAGATCATGGACGGGCAAGAGCGGGTAGTAGCTTATGCGAGTGTGGCTCTGAGCCGCTCTCAAATTAACTACTGCACCACTCACCGCTAGCTCATCGCGGTGGTTACCATGACCAAGCATTTCGGCACTATCTGTTGGCACACCATTTCCGGCTGCGGACTGATCACAGTTCGCTGAGATGGCTCCTTAACTATAGTGAAGCCGATGGTTTGGTGGCCCGGTGGCTCATCAAACTCCAGGAGTATGACATGCAAATTAAGCACCGCGCCGGAAAGCTGCACGGCAACGCTGACAGACTGTCACGTCATAAGTGCAAGAACCCTGAATTTGACGAGATGACTCCATTCCAGCGTGTTGGGATTCTTTCTCAGACTCGGAATTGTACCTTTCGGGAAGGCCGCATGCTGCCGCCCCCTCTAACAACACGGCGGCCCGAGCAGCAGGAGTCCACCCCCGTGCGAGGACCCGCTGTCACTGGCGATGGCGTCCTGCATTTGAACCGGAGGTGCGGCTCAGCTCCAGCTAGTCTTCCTCGAGTCTGGCGGTGTACTCCTCGTGGGTACCCTCCGCGTACTCGGGCGAGTCTGAGTACGAGCGGTCCTTACTCCCTGTCGTGATGGCCGCTGGTGCACAGTCGGACGTACCGGATAAGGAGCCAAATTATTTAGGCGGCTACTCTCCGGCACAACTGGCTGTGAAGCAGAGAGCTGACAGTGCTCTGCCACCGGTGATAAAAGCCCTTGAAGCCGGCCAGAAACCATTCAAGGATGAGCTGAAAACCTGCAGGGAGGAGACCCGGTCTCTTATCTCCCAGTGGGAAAGACTCTCCTTGAGGGATGGCCTCTTGTACCGGCGCTATGAGCCACCGAGCCCACTGCCCCCTATTTGGCAGTTGGTGCTACCGGCGGAGCTGCGGAAAGAAGTGCTCCATCAGTTGCATGACCTCCGGGTGACCGGTCACTTGGGAATCCGGAGGACCGTCCATAGGCTACAACAGCGCTTTCACTGGCCTGGTACCCCTGGCCGCTCCTGGCCGCCACCCCTTAACCATGGTTAAGGCTAGCGCACCTTTTGACCAGATCGCCCTGGACATACTGGATACCCATCGGGTCACCCTGCGTGGTTTCCGGTACATCCTGGTGATCTCGGACTATTTTACCAAATATACCAACGCCCACTCACTGCGCTGCCAGACTGCGGACGAGGTTGCTCGGTTGCTGGTGAATAGGTGGGTTGTTTACCATGGTGTACCTAAGCAGGTACATTCGGATCTGGGCACGCAATTTGAAAGCAACCTGTTCCGGAACCTAGCACAGATGCTGGGAAGTACCAAGGTGCGGACCACCCCTTACAGGCCCCAGTAGACGGACAGGTTGAGTGCTTTAACCGGTCTGTCCTGAACATGCTGGCGGCTTTTGTAAATGATCGTGCGAATGATTGGGATGACCACCTCCCGTATGTCTTAATGGCTTACAGGTCGTCGGTCCACTCTTCCACCAGAGTAACTCCGCACGCGATGTTGTACGGCCGGGAGCTAATCTGCCCATGGATATTATGTATCCAACTGTGGCGGAAACCGGTGCAGTACCCCAGTGCGGTCCGGAGTATGTTGAGTGGGTTCGCCGTGCCCTGGCGAACGCCCATGATTTCGCGCGAGCGCGCCTGGATAAGTCTGTCATCCGGCAGAAGAGTGGCTATGACGCCCATGCCAAGGGTAGGCCCGCTTTTGCGGAGGGAGATAATGTCCGCTATTATTATCCACCGTTTGAGCAAGGCAACAAATTTGCTAAGCCGTGGATAGGCCCATTTACCGTGTTGAAGCAGGTGACAGAGGTGGACTACCGGATCCGGAGGGATTCTGATCCAGATAGGGTACTGGTGGTCCATATCGACAACCTGAAGAAGTACGAGGGCCCGCCCGTCATGGATCCGCTCATACAAGATGTGGAACCGGATGATGCTCCTCTTTTGGACACTTCCGGTCAGCATCCGCGGACTCCGGACGAACGTATACGAAGTATGGTGAGTCTTTCGGACCTCTCTGATCCGTCAGATGACGGTACGGATGACATTACACCTGATCTCGGCGATCCGCAGGTACCCCCAATCCCTCCAGGACCTGCAGATGACGGTATGGGTGGGATTAACGTTCCACCCATGCGGATGCATATGCGGTATCCATCTATCACACCAGGGATGGATTTTAGGTCGCTCCGTAGGGAACCGCACGACTTTCCTCCATGAGCGGTCACTTTGTGGCTATCTCCAGAGTTGAGATCCGCGGATATCTCTACGTCGTAATGCCCCCGCTCCGCATCCGCCCTCCCATAGTTTCTAGCGCTAGGGACGTGCGGCAAGTCTATCCGCATTATGTGGACTGTTGTCCGGCGTAGCTAACCCAACGCCTATGCTGACCCGACCACTTTTGTGGAATAGCCAGACGCCCCTTGGTCCCGGGACAACCTCTTATATGGCCAGACTGAGGTTGGGATTTACGTCCGCTACGGGGGAAGCGCCTTCCCACGGAATTGGGGAACTGGCATATGGACGCGGGTAAGGTATCCGGATGTGAGGACTGATGTCCGCGGTTCGTCTGCGTGACTCGTCCGGTGCTCCGGACGCTTCCAGATGACGCATTTCGGTGCGTTGTCAACCATGAGCCACTACTGTAATGTCGCTTATAGTAGGATAAGATTTCTAACGGCAGGAAATCGTTTAACCATTATTTTTAATGGACCGGCTATTAAGTCCGCACGTGCGAACCAGCCGCGGCAGTGGGTGACGCTCATTTTCGTCCGGATCGCACCTTACAAAACGTGGTCCGGCCGGAATGACCGGAACCCCGGCCTCCTTCTAAGAAGGGGGTCGTATTCTACAGCCCAGCATACTTTGTGGTTTCTAATCCCTATCATTACCATCGGATAAGGTCAATATGCCATGTTATGGGGCCTCTTTGGTTCTGGACTCTGTCCCTGGCAGTTCTGGACGAGCGCCGGCTATTGATTTTATCATGTTTGGGATCCTCTAGATTGGGCGCCGGCATGAAGGGTTTGCCCCCTAACCATTGAGGTTATGGACCTGCCGGCACCTCGTCTAAATCTATTGGATCTGCACTCCGGTGTTCGTTGTATGGGCTCTGGGCTTGACCGCGGTATTGCTCCGTGGCCTTATTGTAGGTTGGGGTTGCTAGTGGGTGTATGATCAACACCCACAGAGCGCTCAATTGTCTTTAGGGCTACCGTGGGCATACCCGATCGCCTTGTGGGCGTACCAGTGGCTATGGGGAGTGTTTATGTTTATTCATCCATCTCATGTTATTACTTACTGAGTGGATTATTTAAACCACAAGTATGTGGCATGTCTCTGGAGAATTCTGTTCTTGCTCATTTAATGACACAATTGAGACAAGTTTGTGAAATTTCCTTTTATGGTGCAATAGAGGATTGGAAATCAGGTGATTTCCGCTCTCGAAAGAGGGGTGTAAGGAATTGCATTAGTTTTGACAGTGACGGTGCCATGTGATATCCGAAAAGACTGGAGAATGGCAACTTATTGTTGTTTTCGTCTGACATATTCGTAACAACCACAAGTCATTGGTTACTGTCAATTTTAAGCCCAATTTCTACCTTGCTGAGGTGATTAATTTCCCGTCATTTACCCCCAGTGCGGCAGCTATAGCTAATGACTGATTTTAATTACTGTATGTTATTTGCAAGGTCCCCCGGGATAGAAATTTTCAATCTCTACCCGTATCCACGGTTTGATTTGGAGTCACTGGAGGGAAATGATTGCCCCTGCATGAGTTTTATAGTGTTTGTATTTTGGTCCGGGCAGTGTGTCATTATGACCGGGGACAGAAGTTTACAGTGACGCCACGTGCACTGCTGCGCAGGTAGAATTGCTGTCGACATTTGTTGCATATATATATGTATTTACAATGTCGTACCCGGATTTTTATTAATCTCCAGATGTTGGCGCATTTATATTGTGCCACTCGCATTTAGTCCGCTGCTGCGGCGCCGGAACCCGGCGAGTATTTTGCTAGTTGTGTATTCCCCAGGCGGGCCGTGTCAGGGGGTGTGTGGGTGTTCGGGCGTCTACATGTATGTGTGGATGTCCGTCCGTCCATGCGTCTCCGCACTGGCCTGCCCAGGTTGTAGTATACAGATACTGGCAGTCGATGCGGCAAGCCGCATTGGCTTTGATAGCTGTCGGGGACAGCTGTCTGCAGGTGCATTTAAGTCCGCGCGGACTTGCCGGAGCTGCTTCCCGCGGCTCCGCCCTGCCTTGGACCCCTCCGCGGGTCTGAGGAGCCGGCCGGCCAGGTGGCCGGCAACACTTTTTAAAGGTAATACTACTTTTGATCACTCGGTGTGTCGTTTTACAAAAATTTCTAAATTTGAAGTTTAGCCTTTAAGATATTCCAAAGACTCGACACACCGTCCCTTCCGGCAGATGACCTTCCAAGGTCATCATCCTTTCTGGAACACCTCATTCAAAATTTTAGCTTGTTTATTAGGGTTTATTCAAAAGCCTTTTTCTGCTGGGATTGTGTCCCGCACATATGTTCCTGGAAGCCTGATGTGGTCACTGCTGCCTTGCGAACATACAGATAACCCTTGTATCACCTGACTGTCGACAATCTGTTCATCAAGCATCGTTGCCATACAAGCATACCTGTGATGTCAACTTTTCCACTGCAAAGTGGAACGTGTGATGAATGTTGAGTTTGACTGGTTCGTCTTGAGAGCATACACCTAAACCTGTATGCCTGGCCTGTCCTTGTGTTGTAGCTTTACCTGTAAAATCAGGGAGTTGTAGTGACCAGCATGAGATGTACTGGCCTCTGTACTGTGTACAGTCGCTGTTGAAGTGATGTTGGGAGTGATGTCACTGGAGGTGTCACTTTCCTCAGCGCTGCCTGGCTATCTGTCTGTGTGGAGCAGGGTTGGATGATGTGACTTGCAGATCTCACACTATTTCCTTTTCATACAGTTCTGTGCCAAGTGGCGTCCAATCATTCATGCATAGCAGTAGCCCCTTTTCTTGACAAAGTCCTTTCTCTCAGAAATGTTCATTTTCTTGAAGTGGTTGCACACCTCCAGATGATGGTACGGCTCTTGGAACAATGGTCACGTACTGCCTGTGTTGCTCTGTGTTTGGAATTGTGTTGTGGCCATTACTGTGGCACTGCCTGTGGTGTGTTCCACGTTATGGCGCTGTGTTGCCAGGCTGTGTGATGTCTTCTGCCACTTGCTTTTCCCGTCCTTTTTCTCCAAACTTGTTGACGGTCTGTAGTTGACAGAGTTACATGCCAAGCCTCCTTTTCAAGGAATTCACAAAATTCCATGAATGACGGGAAGCAAGACTCTGACCCGTTGAGCCATCCATCAACTACCTGGCTCCATCTGTCGAGTAGAATACTGGGTAGCTTCTCGAGCATGCGTGCGATCTCTTCCTCTGAGTCCAGACAACTCAAGTGCCTGGTGTGCATCATACTGGCCTTGCAGTTGTTGAGGAAATCAGAGAACTCATGCACTCCCTTTCCATCACCTGTTTCAATGACCGACCAGTCTCTAATTTTCATCTTGCATGAAATTCCATGGATGTTGGGAAGCAAGACTCTGACCCGTTGAGCCATCCATCAACTACTCAGCTCCATCTGTCGAGTAGAATACTGGGTAGCTTCTCTAGCATGCGGGCGTTCTCTTCCTCTGAGTCCAGACAACTCAAGTGCCTGGTGTGCATCATACTGGCCTTGCAGTTGTTGAGGAAATCAGAGAATTCATGCAGTCCCTTTCCATCACCTGTTTTAATGACCGGCCAGTCTCTAATTTTCATCTTGCATACCTTTGCAAGGAGGTACTTGTCGCCATACCTCTTGTGCAAGATTTCTTTCGCCTTCCTGTAGGCGTCTTCAGACTCCAAAACCAACAGTCCCTGAATAGCTGTGTGTGCTTCTCCTCTCATGCACTTCCCAAGGGAATACAGCTTTTGGCAAACATCTAATGCATTCTGCTCTACGATTTACTCGAATGATTTGATCCAGTGAGGGTACTGCATGAAGTCTCCTCCAAACTTCTCTGGTGTCAGCTTCAGGAGGCTGTCTTGTTTACTCAGCCGACTGGCCAGGTTGTCGAGAGCTGATGCTAGTATCCCAGCTGTATCCTGTGTCTGCAGTAGCTGTGGCGTCACTGGCGTTTGTTGACTGTACTGTGCTCCTGGGTTTCCACTTGGTGGGCCATGATTCTCGTGTTCACTGAACACTGCACTGTCACGTGGTGCACTGTATTCTCGCAAAGTCACTGTTTCTGGTATTGTGAATCTCACATTGTCACCTATTGAAGATGTCACTCTGTCCATGTTCGTCATAGGTGACACGTTACCAGTGTAGCTGGGAGAGATCTCAGCATTTTCAGTCACATCTGCTTCTCTGTGTATTTGAGCCAGAGTTTTTCTTGAGTTGCCTCCGAATATGCATGATAATGTCTCTTCATTGTCAGTGTCATACTTGTTCAAAACCTCTAGACGAGCAACACTTGCCTTCATCTCTGTTTGTAACTCTAACTCGTCCTCGTCAGCCTTCAAATCAGTCAGAGTTTGTTCCAATTTCTCCTTGAGTTGTTGATGTTCCTGGTTGAGTCTCAACTCCATGGCTTTAACTTCCGCTTGAATCCTACGGCTATCTGCTTCCAGTCTGCGCTTCTCAGGCAAGCTCTCCGCCTTTGCTATCAACTCTGCTTGCCTTTGTTCTTCTTGAATTCTCATCTGAGTAAACCTCGTACTTCGTGCGCTTACTTGTGACGCGCTGTCACATGGTTCTATGTTGGGATTTGTTGTGGATGTGCCGGTATTGGGCCTATCGTTCTGGGCTGCCATCTTTTCATTCGTTGATGCAATGTCTATGAAGTTTTACTGTATTGGTAAATGCCTTTATTTTCAGAGCCTTTATTTGATCATCACATTCACCAGTTCACAGGTTCACGTAAAACTGAAATACATCCAAAATAGAACAGCCTTAGCAGTGTACACATGCATATCATGACATATTATCAGTTCAAACCACAATCAAAACAAGATATCAAAATTTAAGGCACATTAGATCATCACCAAATATTTTCTGAGCTAGTTATTGAAACATAATAACCACAGTGTTATATAAAATACATGTATATGTGCCACATGCACCTTTACAGTTGTTAGATGAGTGATACACAAGTCTCATTGTAGTGTCAAGTTCAAAACTTCTAATGATTTTTGGCCATAACTTCGTTCAGGATGAGGACGGTCCGATCAATTTGAAATTTTTTTATTTTCATTTGACATAAAACCGAAAATTTTACCAAATTCTAAAATTCCTGTCTTGAAAATTGAATTGGCAATTTACTCCAATGTTAAAGGGCCATATTCGGGAAATGAATGTCCAAAACGGCTTCCGTACATACTAAGAAATCTCTATATACTATTTTGACGTGACCTGGGTGGTTAGGAGATTTTCTCGCCCAACCGCTCCGTAGTAACCGATATTGGAATACATGCACGTGGCGTTGTTTACATCCTCATTGCTTAAGGATGTGACGTCACAACGTAAGCCATGCCCCGATACCACCAGAGAGTGTTCTACACTCTCTGATACCACCATACGTACAATTACGTAAATTGCGGGACAATGCAGTTTTTCTATGGTGCTGATATTCACGTTGTGACGTCACAGCCTCTTGGGCTAAAAAAAAACTGCCGACTTTCGGTTTAGTTGATTTTTCAAGCTGATCGCTTGATAAATGTATTGATTTCCTAAGATATATTGGTGATATGCCAACATAATATATCGCAAGGAACAGACAAATGCCTACTTGCGATAATTTGACAATGACTTTGTCATCGCATGTCTGGTAATTTAAACGAACATTCACAGGTTTAGTGTGATGACCAAGGGGTTTTGCTAGCTTGTGGCCCTTTAAATTTCACATCAAATTTGAAATTCGCGAGTCTGAACAGAATTTGGCATGTTGTTCGATGTTCACATTGCACAGTACTTTGTAAGAATGATATTTTATTAGAATACACCTGTATAATTCTTCTAATTAAAAAATTGTCCTGATATATTACATTTCTTAGCGGAAAAAAAAGATCATGAAATCCCCAAACTTGCTTGAATTCCTGGTGATCCGATGTCTGTCCAACATTCAACATTGGGGTAGATTGCCAACTTTTTCAGTTTTTAAGATAGAAGTCTGAAATTTAGTGGAAAAAATATGGTTTTATGTTAAATTGAAACATATAAAATTTCAAATTGATCCGACCATCCTATAGGAAGTTATCGCTAAAAATCATAAGAAACTTTGTGTTGAGCTTGAGTTTGAACTATGGTCGTATGCTTAATAAATTCAATTCAATTTACAATTCAACTAATATACAATTGATCTCGTATTGTATCAGTTTAATATTATTGAGTGGGTATACCTGCAGTGTTCATACATGTAAGTAATATCAGTGTTACACCAGCAGTATATATATATATATTTTTTAATGTATCTGTTACATTTCTTTATGTTACTATATTGAATTGGTATCCACACAGTATTATGTTGTTACTCATTGTATTTGTTTACTTTATTTGTTATTTTGTCAACGGGGGTTTGCGTTATAAGCTTTAAGCTTCCAGCCTTCCCCTTTTCACCATTTGTATTTTGCCATTCTACCTAAATTATTACATGTACTTTGATTGGTGGTGAAATAAACTATTTGAATACACAAACATAAGAAATATATTCTAATGAAAGCTCGACTTTTTACTAACCGCATTACTATACGAGTGGAATACGGTAGCGGGTAGTCTTGACCCAATTTTCAGCGATCTGATTGGATAGCTTCTCAGTGACGTAAATAATAGATGAGCAATAACTTGAACTCTATGACCCTAAAATGCGTCATTTCACAACACCTTCCTGAAAAAGACAGACGAGAGGTAAAATTTCCTTGATAAACCGGATCAAAACTGCTGGAAACTTTACGATAATATAATATTAGGTGTTTAATCTGGTAGAGTAGACTCCAATTTATTTCATTTTGGCACCATATCAGTCAGGTTGTTAAGCTTTCGGGAATTATTTTCAGTCAAAACTTTGTAAACAAATGATTTAGATTAGAATAGAAGAACAAAGGAGTCATACATGAATTGCTGGCGGGCCGTGGAGGGGAAGTAGGCCTACGCGCACACGAATGACGAATTCTCCACAAGATGCAATCTAAATTTTACCTTGTAGAATGAAGATTTTACTCGACTCGAGTCCGGCCGTATGGAAGGAAGGAAGGAAGGAAGGAAATTTATTTCACATGTGTACAACACAATAATAAAATAAAGAGTACACATATTGGACATCAAAAAAGAGTTACTCTTATCGAATTGATGACCATAGAAAGAGAGAAGAGGACAAACACACATACAAAACATGTTGAGAAAAAATTAAGATAACGTACGAGAACTGGAGTCAACACTTCAACTATGTGAAAAAACCCAACCGAACAATGCCAAACCAGTATCAATAATACAATTTGAGTTATGTACAATATAAATACATGTCTTATATGTGCTGTAATGCTACAGATTATGTTCAATTGCAATTTATGTTACACTTACATCAACAATAACACTTACATCAACACTAACACATATGCACAATATAAATACATGCTTTGTTTAACTTTGCTAAAGATACGTTTGAGAAAATAACACATGCAGAAAAAAAAAAAAAAAAAAAAAAAAAAAAAATCCTAAGGTGTTAGTATTTGGCCAATAAGTATTCCTTAATGTTACGCTTAAACGTTGCAAATGATGAGCTCTGTCTAATATTACATGGAAGGTCATGCCATATCTTGGTACAATAATTGTTAAGCAAAAGTTTACCATGCTTTGAATGATGCCTAGTTACAGAGAAAAGGGAGTTGTGTCTTGTAACTCTGTGACATAACTGTGCTGTGGGTTTAAATACCTGACTGAATAATGCTGGGAGAAAACCATTAACGTATTTGAATAAGAGATTATACATTCGTTGCAAATGAATTTCATTCATGACTAGGCATAGCCTAGTGTGCCGTGTAGTGGGGGTGCCAATGACAGTGTAGATCTACACTACAGTCAGTAGTTAAAGTACAGTCACTGTCATCGACTGTCATTCATTGGAGTCTGTTACTGTATATGCATATGGCATTGTTTCGAGTGCCAGATGGGTTTATCTTGGCACAAGTCTCTGCGATCTAGGCCGAGCCTTCAGGCGAGGCCTAGATAAAGAGACGTGTGCCAAGATAAACCCATCTGGCACGAGAATACAATGCCGTATGCATTTTCTGGCACGATTTCGGTACTTACAGCAAGTTGCAGGCGTAGGAATTGTCCAAAACACTGGAAATATCTACGAAATCAACAACTTTCAAACCAAAACACTGTCCATTTTGCCGGTGTTTACATGGCCTTAGTTACGTAGCTTTTGCAATGATAACGTTTTCGTTTTTTTTCATGACGTTTTGCTTGACAACCACAGAGTGCCAGATGGGTTTTTCCTGGCACTGTTCTCATCATGGGACATTGCATTCAGAGTGCCAGAATAGTCTGTACGGCCGCGTAGGCTAGGGTGATTACTCTAGCATGCTACCAGATATTTGAACTACTAAGCGAGGTCTATGATGTACATTACTGTATGTGTGATGTAGCAATTTTTAAGTAACATTGCAACACACTGCCACACTCATTCCAGAAACCTCTGATTTGTCTAGATCTGCTAGCTAGCTCTCCATTTATAATCAACATTTCATCATATTCCAGGCTGATTAAATGTCATTAGATAATCATCTTAAATATGTAATTAATTTTTCAGATACAACGTGTGACACATTATATTGAAGCCACAGTCTACGAGATCTTTTTCGACGTGTACACAGTGGAATAATCATTCATCAAGTGGATATATTTGCTCCAGAACTTTCGCTCTGCTCAGAAACAATGAAGGATGAAATAGTAGCAGCCGTGGTTTTTCTGACCAAACTGGTCAAGAAAAACTCGAAACTTTCGAAAAACCAGCTCGAGCAGTTTCAGAAAAACCTAACGGCGACGCTCTTAGATCGATTTAAGGACCACTGGTATGAAACAACTCCTTCTAAAGGGCAGGGATATCGGTGTATCCGGATCAATGACAATGAGAGAGTGGATCCTGTGTTGGAAGAAGCAGCTAAGAAAAGCGGTCTGAGGTTTGACGACTTGCGACTTCGCACGGAGCTGACTTTGTGGGTTGATCCACTGGAGGTTTGCTGTCGGTATGTGTGTGTTAAAAGTTTGTGGGGATCCTTTTTGGCTTGCTGATTCGATCTTTATGAATTTAGTTGAATCGACCTTGAATGGTTTGTTGATGTTCTGAATAATCTGTACACAAAGAGCTTATATTCGATAAAAAGATTTTAAAACATGCTTACCCGGTACTAGTATATTAGAACTCTTCTTTCCAATTTTTAAGTGAACATTTGATGCCCTTGCAGACTTGGAGAGACCCATGGTGCCTACTGTACAGTGGCCCTGTTCTACAACGGTGATGGCGAGAACAAGGCCAAGTCCATCGACATTGACAAGATGCTCAATCACCATCACGAGCGCAAACAGGCAGAGCACGCCAAGTTCGTCAAGGCGACCAGCTCTAGAACCAAGCGACGCTTCTCTCCAGAAACAACTCGCGTGTCCCCAAAAGTTGTTTCCATGGCACCGTACACAGCAGGACCCCCTCCCCAGTGCCAGAACGTCATGGCCTACCAAGGTGGCTGGGACGAGTCTCGCAATGGTTACCATGGTAACGAGCCATACTATGGACAACCGGGTTTCCCCGCTGTGGAATCTGGTAACCATAACAACCAGGTAACCTGGGGCAACTGGGGAAATGGTCATGTTCCTCGTCAACAGTTGTCACCAGGTAGCAACGGTGGGGTTGTCAATGGCAACAGTGGTGATCTCCCCAGCACTGGAGTGAAAACAAACCCGGGTCAGCTGATAACCGGCGGTGCACACTTGAGCAAGCAATCCACGTTTTCTAGTCACAACGGTAACAAGTTCCGATGGGTGAAACCTGCAGCCGACGCCGCGAAGGCGTAGCATTCATTGTGACCAATTTTCATCTTGTGTATATTAGCAATTTCACAGTCCTGAGCAGGGTTCAATGGAATCTAACTAGTGCCAAACTGAGAATTGACTTGTGTTCAGCGTTGGTTCGGGACTGATTTTACTTGATATTGTACCCAGTGGCGTTGTACTTGTTGATTTTTTTATATTTATGGTTATCACTGTATTTAACCTGGAGATATTTTGTATCATATGTATAAAACAAAACAAGAAGACAAGGCAGCAGTCCGAATTATCATGTTATTGTTTTTATTGCTAATATTATTGAACTGTGGTTTACTTTATTTGTAAATATGAGACAGTTTTGTCAGAGGTTTTGTAGGAATTGTGGGCTTGTGTTCTTGTTGTTATATATCCTGTCCGATGTGGTCTGTCGTTTTTAGCAATGCAATTCACCATGTTTTCTTGGTAGCTTTTTAACTGTATATTTTAGAAGGCAAGTGAAACTGGTGCTCAACTGGTTTATCCACCGTGAGGCTTGTGTAAATTTGAATGTTTTTTTTTAGTTGTTTAAATTGACATATCGTTGTTATTTATCAGTAAAGAAGATAATCGTGAGCATGGTGAGAACATGCTGAGAGTTGCAATCAATGACATTCCTTTCAGGCGTTATTATATATGACTTTGCATGTTATATAACTGGTTTGCAATCTGTGGTGGCAAATTGAAATGCTATTTGAGGACTAGATTATCAATGAGCAGCTTCTCACTGCAATAGTGAAAAAAAAAACATTTTCTTTCAAGTCAGAATTGTGTGATGTTGAAAACATTTGGAGTTAGAGCAAAAAGAACAATGTGCATAGGGGTAAATTTCATATACACTGTATATTTAACTGGACAATGTTCATATCTGTGTTCCTTGCCAAGTATGCAGCATAATACATGTAATAGAAATCGACTCAAGTACGGGGCATTTATTTCTGCGTGATCTCTGATTATCCTGTTATATTTGGTACTTCAATCCTCCACTTACAGTTTTCATTGATCCTTTTGAATATTTTGATAGATTATATACTTCCTAACAAGTGAATTTCCTGCTTTTATTCCAGTTTCAGTGATCAGTTGAGAATGACGGGTATTAAATGAATGTTGTGTACCGAGCTCGTGTTTACTGTTGAGCGATGACTGCTCGTGTCCCAAGTCTGTGCGTGTAAAACAAGTCGAAGAAATTGTATTTTTTAATGCATTTCAAATTTTGTGCAGATAGAAATGTAACCTATTTTTAGAAATCCTTCTTTATACTCCTGTTTTCGTACACATAGGACTCTGTAATGTATTCAAATAGTATTTTTTATAATGTACATGAAAAAAGACCAGAACATTTTGTGAACCAGTGAATCAAAGTGCATTTAGTTCCATTTGTATATTTTACGTATTTATCAAATAAACATTCTAAACCTTGTGCGTCATTTGTAAATAGTATCTTGAACACACTTTCCACCAGATATCCACGCCTATACTGGCATTTACTGGAAGTTTCATGGAATGAATCACCCTTTTATTTCACCAGTAATACCAGAAAAAAATTTGTACAATGTAATCGATATGTAATATTTTGTATCATAGACATAGAGAAGAGATGGACTGCAACTCGTAAATGGTGGAATGACTTGAGCTTGTGTCCAGAGGAAGAGGGGTGTTTCGTTTCTGGTTTCCAGGATTCTGGTTATTGGGGAAAACCGAATTGTCAAATACCGTACGTGACGTCATCACCCAGAGGATTGTCAAGATTGAACAATGGGAAAATGTTGACAAAAGTGAAACATCCTTCTTTTTCCTAATTTTAGACCTCAAGCTCAATAACTACTAACAGAGAGAGTGAATCAGAGTTGGCAGTCCATTTCTTTTCTATGTCTACATGTATGTTCAGCATGTACCAGAGAACATACTGAAGATAACCAAATTCCTTCCAATCAGCGTTTATTCAATGCCTTGGCAGATATGTATGTACAGTACACAAATATATACATTTCTACATTTCAAGCAAACCTTACCCGTAATGGTCATTGAAATATTTCTATAAACATACATTTCAGAACTAGCTGCTTTAACTACCCCTGAAGATCTGGCTAGACTATTGTGCGAGTGGGTGTCCCCCCTCATACTGTCTCACCAGTGGTAAACAATATTTCAGATCTTGATTACCAAGTATCTTTATTGCATGCAGTAATAAAGTGCATCATTAGCAAAATGGGCAATTTCTTCGTCTCAATATCTGTAAATGCCATAACTGAATACCGTGAAGCCCTTAATTTTTGCGGAAAATTTATTTCACAGATTTGTCACTTCTACTCAATAAGAAACGCAGGAAAACACAAAATATCTTCTAGCTCATTAAGAATGTCATGTTGCAATGAACATAAACCCATAATATCAAGCGACCTTCACGTTGGCGACACAATAAATACAAATTTTGTTCAGTAATCAACATGGCTCCGAATTATTATCATGTGAAAACACAGATCGAGAAGACGAACAGAGAGAGCAAATGAAAATGATCCATTAGTTAACAAGACATACAATTGGGTTGAAACAAGTATTCAAAATAAAATTCACACTTGTGAGTGACCTGGTCCCTCTAATTCTGTTCATCTGATCCGAATTTGTCTTTGAAATGTCAAGACGGTGGATCGTGATTTTGACCCCCAGGAAACGGCATGATCTCCGTAACGACGAACCCCTCGTGTTGCATGGCTTTCTTCATTGCAACCTGCAGAACATAAACACAATTGGAGATTTATTTGTCATAAAGTTGAGTTTTATCCCCTTGATCTGCTTCACGTATATGTAAAGAAGAATTTTAGGTCAAAGGAAAATATCATTCAAGTTGGTTACTTTTTTTACAGCTTTGTTCATTTAGCGAAAACTAGATGGGATATTCAACATACATGTTCATGAATTAGAACATATTTTGTCACAAATACATGTAATATACACTAAACATTGGATGCCTTACACTATCCCAACATTTCCCTGTATTATCACACAAATAAATATTTCAGAAACATTTCATATCCCATCGATTGCCACGGACCATTCTATCCTGGTCCAGACTCATGCCTACGACTGCTCCACCGCTACCCGGGAATTTGACAGCTGCGCCGTGCTCGCGAGCAATGTCAACCATCCTTAGATTCGACATCCCTAGAGCCGAGTCCCCGTAGATAGACCTGGGAAGTTTGTTTGTAAGAGTTTTATGCATGTTGTGGATGGACAATATTTGTAACTTTGTCAACTTCAATTAAACATGTTAAGGCAATCACTATTCCAGAAACTCCAAATTTTGTGTGCGGCAATACTTGTATGAACATGTCTGTATGAACATGTTTATCTATATTTTCATCCAATATAATGCAAATTACTCAACAAAGTGATCTCCTATTGTATTTTTCCTTTATTATACTAGCAATTCACGGACACATTCAATATATCAGAATGATTACAATGATTACACTGAAAGTCATGATTACATTAATTTTATAAGTACAAACATGTACACCAGAATAGAGTAAGCATGATCTATGGCATAAGGTATTGATCAAGCAAAGTTATATTAACCTCCGTAAGTCGAAGTTGGCATTCATCAAATCAGCCAGTTCAGTCCAATTCTTCCCCTCAATAGCAGTTCTAACATTGAAGACAAAATTTGAGATTTTACTACATGTACAAGTTATTTAGTTATTTAAAGAAATAACTATTACAATTAATGTAATAGAACAACCATACAATCTACTCGCTTACGACAATATTTTTTTTTAAGGATACCAACTGAACAAGAAACTTTATATCATCATGCACATACTTCGCCTTATCAGTCAACTCTGCAAAATTTTTCATCGCATCAACCACGTCACTGTCACCTGCCAAAAAAAAATCCAACGGACATTAATACTTGTATGATTGCAAGTGTATCATACAAATATATTTTTGTCTAGTTTGGGATGTTTTTACGGAGCCCCTAAGCATGCTAAGAGGACACACCTGTGAGTGAAAAAAAATTCACGTTTCCTCGTGAAGTTTTCGCATTCCCTCGCGAAGTTTTCGTGTTCGAACGCGAAAACTTGATTGTGTGACGCCCATGACTTCTGAGAAGGTTTTGCTACAAGATCGTGTTTGAACGCGAAAAGATCGCGAAAAGATCTCGTTCGAACACGAAAAGATGGCGAGGGAATGTGAAAAGATGGAGTTTGAACGCGAAAAAATTGCGAGGGAACGCGAAAACATCGCGAGGGAATGCGAAAAGATCGCGTTCGAATGCGATCTTTTCGCAAAAAATAATTTTTCTAACTTTTGGTTGTGTCCCCTTAGTGGCTTCGTATGTCTTAAATGTTAGTAAATTTCGTCATATACCGGTATTCCTCATCCATGGGTGTAATATTCAACAAAAGTTCATTTTTTTTTGGTGCAGACATTTGTTACTTATAGCTCTACATAACGAGACATATTAACATGAAATATTTTGACATGCGATCCTTCCCGCACATTTCCCGATGAACACACCATTTCGCCATCGTACACTGACGTCGCTGTGAATCTTGCCGGAGTCGCTCGGGTCTCCGAGGTAACACAGCCAGAGGTTCGGCAGGTGCTCCATCGGCAAATGTGTGTACTGGCCTGCAAAATAATATATCCAAATTAGATTGTGTGGTCGATATCGAGAATCATGTGGATGTGAATGAAACTCGGGTGTTTTCAAGGTGCTCAATATCACAGAGATAATTTCAGCATACAAACAATGTAGTGTGAAATACATACATGTATAGGATAGATAAGTATATGTAATCATTGTGCCTAGTCTCTTACAAATTACAGTGTTTATATTCATGCATTTCTAGCATAAAAAGTTTAATACTCAGCTATCATAGATAAATGTAAGTTATGCACATGTACATTTTTATTCCAAAGTTACCATGTCCGTTCTCTTGGAAGATCTGTTTGCTAAAATCCATGTACACCAACCCTTCATAGACCTGAAAGATACTTGAAACTTATTATGCTTATATACTGGTACTTCGGAACATAAAAATTTGATATTCACCACAAAAATAAACGGACGTTTTCACTTTCACAAGTTAAAATATAACTTATATAAATTATTTTTAAAGAATTTATGCCACTTTTCTTGTTATTGTGTATAGAGTGAGGCAATTTACTTCTGCTTTTTTTTCGTTTCCATCCGTTTTTTTTTAATTCAGAAATGAAGTCAATTTTATTCCACTGACTTGTATAACTCTATCCTGTAGTCCGGCTTGTATGAAGAGCTCCTCTTTCTCCACATCTAGAATAAACTGAGGCTGCAGCTCTCTGGGAATGTCCTGGTACAGAAAAACCCAGGATTTTTTAATGTTGATAATCAATGGTTCCACGTATCTCATTTACAGGGCTTAATGTGAGACTAGAATTTGGAAGTAGGAGGGTCAATTTGACAGGAACTTTCTCTTGTTACCATGGTAACCAACCGTCTCTGTAAGATTGAAGAATTTCATGAGGCACTGTAGCGTAGCCGTTACTATGGCACTGCTCCCTGCTAAACCCTGTTGTCACGGAAATACAACATGTTCTGCCTCAACTTTTCATCTGGGCTATAATCATGTAAATAAGTAATTCTAGATATTACGATTTTCAGGTGTTAGTGTTGATAATTCTACCAATATTATACACGTATGTTCAAACAGTACACCTATTTTCTTGAAAACTCACCACTTGTCTGGGAATGTTTGTATCATACTTCAAAGTGAAATTTCTTTTGGCGAGTGCTATGCTGAAATATAAACGAACCAATAAACGATCTAACAGAAACTAAAATACAGTATGGGAATATTACGAATCAAAACGAAAAAAAAATCCCTTCAGCATATATACACTGTATATGTGTGTATATCATCAGTTATCACATATAATGTAAGCATTTATGTGTACATGATGAAAGCGTATCTACTACATACTAGTAGTGAAACATACCCTCTTTCCGAGCAATACTGGTAAAGTTTCTTGCAAGTTGCTTGTAGCAGTCTCAATCCCCCAAGGTATCTAAAACAGACTCATTCTTACTTTTTTATTCTTCTTATGTTTTACTATCAATATTCAAGCGAGTACATGTACACAAATGCTGTTAACGTACACATTGTTATATATTGTTATTATTTTCATTGCTTACATGTATTTCTCATGAAATAGAGGAACAGAATGCCAGCAGTATTTTACAACAATCTAAATCCAATATTTCCCCCTATTCAAATCCAGAATAAAACACGTGTAATGGTAACTATGGCAACCATACCCCTCCTTACGACTGATGCCGTGAAGGTCACACAGGCTCCCGTACTCTGTCGGGTCATTCAGGGGGTGAGGCACTAGAATCTGGGGGAAAGTGGGGGGGGGGGGGGATAAAAATTTTAAAATTAAAAAAAAAATTACATTTTTTGGCAGAAAATTCAATTTATATCTTTTTCAATTTTTTTTCCCAAACAAATCACACATCAAATTTCACAACTTGCAAATGTATCTCATATATCTGTATATTCATTTGCTAGTCATACATCATGTACATGGGATTGCTATTCATTATACATTTTTCTTTACATTCCGAATGTTTTGTGCATCAAAAACATTAACTCATTATGAAGAGCACTGCACTTGAGCAACTCTAGTGAGACAAACCAGTTTTTCGCTCTCTGTGATCGTCACTTCCGCCCAAAAGTTAGCAATCGACATCGCTATCGTCTTTCCATGGAAACCGTCGGAGGGGTTTCCCATCAGTCCTACTCTGCAAATAGAACAGATATGGTTTTATTATAAGCGGAAGTTGAACCACACTAATTGTACAGATATAAGAGTTGAACATTCAGTGCTTAGACAAATACCAATTTTTAAATATTTGAGATTGTCATTGCCTGTTTAGGCAAACAATCGAAAATATACATGGACATATACATGTATCTCAGTGACAAATTTGTAGTTATGTGTTTACAGTACCTGGCATATGCTCGTTTTGTGAAAGATGTGATTTGTTTTTCATTTTTGCTCTTCCCAGAAAATATTTCAAGCCATTTGATGTAGTCCGCCAAACCCTGAAATCAAGTTGCAATATATTGGAATGTAACTTGTATGTAATATGCATACAATTTAACACACATTCATTTAGCTCTTTTCATCGATTGAAATATGCAAGTACCTTAGCAAGTTCACTTGATGTACATATACACTCTAAGTATGAATTTATTTAAAAACATGTATGAATTGATGAGATAATAGCAATATGTGTTTACATGGTATATGAAATCAATAAATAAATGAAGGAATCAACATCATTCAAAGCGTCATTTATCACTATGTTTATGATAAAGTGCAATGACGCAATGTTACCAGTTCCAGTTATACCCTCACAACCCTGCAATCTCACATTCACAGAGTCGACACAGTGACTGACATCTCATAAAGTACATTCTAGGTACTAAGTATTATGTTCTGATGTTTATACAAGTATATGTTCGAAAATATTCTGTTTGCACTTGAATTACTGTTGTGTTTAGGTGATACAAGTTAACGTACTTGAACATGAACATCTATGTAAAATATCTATACACTTTATACATTGCAATACACCTATATAATATACTAGTATACATACTTACATGTCATACTTGTATATCTACATTCACACCTTGTGAATAAGTGTACATGTATCGAGGGGACATGTTTTCACTAATCAACCATGACATTTTACCTCGGCAGTCTATGCAAGCATCATGAAAAATGCATATCTAGATGATTTTTTCATGGAGAAATATGCAAACAAATCCTGTTCCAGAATAAATGTATTACTGTAACTCGCATTTTTACTCCCAAAGCGATCGACTCGTTGTATGAAAGCTAAAGTAATATGAGATGATGCAGATAAAAGTCACAAGTATGAAATGTTATTTGGATAATAAATACAGTAAAATTTTACCACTTGTCCAATGAGTTGAAACCCTGTTGGCAGTTTCATTCCATAAACTGTTCCTTTCTTCTTCTCAATGAGCCACTCCTAAAGATATATAATTTTTTATTTAATTTTCATTCGAACATCATCATAATTAAACAGTGAAACTTCTTTGATATAAGATTTTGATCAATATTTCAAAAATATATGGAACTGATCACTTTACATAATTTTTTTCACTTCACATATTATTTTTCTTACATTTTTACCTCATGACCAACAACCACAGAAACAAACAGCACACACACACATTACAATGAAACAAAACATTATACTATCAGTTTCTTTATAACAAACCATGTACTGTCCAAAGTTTTTCTCGCTAACATCTTGGCACTTGTTCAAGTATTCGCTGACACTGGGGAGGGTTGATTTTCTCAGGCAGTAGAACACAACGCTTGCCAGACGGGAGCATGTAGTGTCTGGTGAAGGTTTTTCGAAGAATCTACGAATCCTGAAAATACAGATTACTGTAAACTATTCTTATGATATGAGATTTTAGTAACACCAAGCTAAAGCAGATACTATACATGTATACCAAAATGTCAAATACTACAAAGCTTTATTGAATTCTTTCTCAAATTGCTGTATTTACAATTGCTGATAAACTCTTATTATGAAGAATTTAAATGATTTACATATAATATCTGAGATAAGACTTTAATTTTGTGGCAGAAGGGTAGGTCTTATCTGAGGGGGATTATTGTAGTACCTCTACCAAAGTCAATGTAAATCTGATAAATTCTGAAGTAACTGCACATCAACAAACCTATGAGTTGTACAACAAACTTCCACAATTCCCCGCGATGTCGTAGTTTCACTGTTCTCCATGTCGTAGTATATTGCTAGGTCACCGTCGCTATGGAGACGGAAGTACTTAACGACCTGGGCCATGTCAAACTTGTGGTCTTGAAACAACATGTCACCTGCCACCTAATAAAATATTGTTGAACATACATCCACATGAATAAATAAATATATGAAACACATTTCGGCAACTGATACCTTATTTACAATGACAATTTACTAGTATTCCAAATTTGTACCACTTTATAAAGGCTCAACGAAACCTTTACGTACGACTAAGACATCATCTTTGACCATTTTTGTGTCGAGCACCAGATCAAAGTCTGCTACAGCCCCAAGTCTGGAAGAAGAATATGTGTATACAGATTTTACAATTGCTGAATACCAGTACATACATGTTTAACATACAGTAACATTCTACAAGGATTTACATCTGTAGATAAACTGACAAAACAATGTTTTGTGACTTCCGACCGAAGTTATGCAAATATGTTATGCAACACAATCAATGCTCGAACTAGTAGTTAAATGTTTGAAGATTGAACTCCCACAGAGTTTGATATCATGATTCTAGGAATACAACCCTGCTATCAATATTCTGGCGACAGTAAATAACAAGCCAATTTGCAGTTCCAAGGGCACATGCATAAAAATGTAAATTTGGGGGAAAAAATGTCACACACTGCAGAGATAATTTTCATTTTTCTCTGATTTTCTCTGATGACATTTTCTGGGTCAGTTCGGATGGTGTCACTTTCTCCGTGGGATGTCACAATTTGTATTTATGATCCTCACCTGTTTTCATGTGTCGTTGTGCCATCGTTGATAATATTTTCCACTGGGAAATCACTGGCGGTGGCCCAGCGTTCATAATGTTTGTACCTGACACAGAATAAAACAAAAACTGGAATTATACATACACACGACAAAATTAATAGTACAACACTGTCCAAACAGCTCCACATCACTTGGACTGAGTACAAGACGGACTGAATCGAAACTTTGGAGTGAAAGAATAAGATGGCAATGATGATAAACATAGATATTAGCCTTCAACTTCCAAAGTATTATGACAATTTCCATTTCTACCTCAACTTACTTGTCGGCATTTGTTACCAAGTAAACATCACTGAAGAGCTGCCTCCTGAAAATGCACATGAAAATACTGTATATATTATATGCTACTAGTAACCCATATATGATATATAGAGGGGAAGTCATGACCTTTCACATCTGCATAAGCAAATGATTTAATCCACCTACTAGTCCTATGAATCAACTCAAATTGAATGGTGCTGCTCACTGTAAACTAAGGCTGTACATTTGTTCAGAATAATAATTGACATCACACTTCGGTACTCTTTTCTCTTATGGGTCTCTGATGCAACCTATGCGTACTTAAAACTCCTCAATTTTCCCCATCCATTAGAATATATACACAAATCCATGGAATCCAAATTATATCTAGCATTGAGGTCAGAATGCAACTTACAGATGTTGTCCATACCGCAGACCAAAGATTTACCTAAATGACCAATTTATACTATTTTCTTCATACAAGTAGAAGTCTACCTGTCTCTCAGATCTCATGCCTTACATGTTTATCGCCTGCCACCAGAAGTCGAGAATTCGCTTGCCCCCGACCCCAGGCAGCAGGGCTTTGGGTATCCCTGTCAGGTGACTGTAGCTGGCATTGTTCTGTAAAATGGTAAACATTATATGACTCGTAAATACTTCATAATTCAGCGAATTTATAATCACAATAATCCTTGCATATAATCAATGTCAAGTATATATGAACAATCCACATGATCCACAAAGTATAGTTCATGCCACAAGGTCCAGGTCGGAGCTGTGATGAGGACAAACAATATTGTCTTGCATGTATATTAGGCAAAGCCCCGAAGACGAAATGACCCCCCATGTCAAAATTCAGCCCAATTACCGACAAAGAAAAGTCAGAACATGTTCTTCATGCTGTAACTGGTTAAAAATCATGAATGGTACTCCGGCCTGTAGGGGTAGCTTTTCAAACAAATTTTGTGACAACCTAAAAGACACGATAACAAGTGGATATTTTGTTGGATTTAGGAAGTATTGACATCATGAATGAGCCGCCTCTGACCAAGAATGTGAGTACCATTCCTGATTTTTAACCATTAGAGCTGACTCTAAGTTTGTATTTTTTTGTCGGAAATTCAGCTGAATTTTGACACGGGAGGTATTTCATCTTCGAACACCCGAAAACAAGTTTCAAATTCCAAGTTCCGAGTTTCAAGTTTCAAGAAAAAGTTGTCCTGGGTGTTTATATTTAGTATTTCTGCACAATGCTTTTCCCAGAAGCTCTATGAACACTGAGCTACTTAAACCTCATGGGAAATATATACACACAGTTGCAGAGACAAGAACTGATTTCTATTAAAATTTTGTCATAGGGCAATCCATATTATTATCAATCCCCTTGTTTCACTTTTCCATCATTTGCAGTTCATATTGTGAATGTTAAAGTAATAAATGATGACGTAAATTGATCCGAAACACACCCGATTCCAAAACCTATCCAGAATCAGCTCATGCCTCCGGCATGCCACTCTGAGGTCCACGCGCACCAGGCGTCTGTTTAGCATGTGTGTAGTGGGATTTCGACTGATTTGATTCATTTGTAACATTGAAAGCCCATGAAAGGTTACACAAGAAAGTGATTTAGTAAGTGAAGGACATGCAGAAACTACAACACATTTTTCTTGGAACTTGAAACTAGATAAACTCAGATGAACTTGAAACTTCGAACTTCAAACTTGTTTTCTGGTGTCCCTTTCAACTTTGGGGCGTCACCCTTCAGACAAGTCGATGTTGTTTGTCTAGGTTGTGATTAGTGGCGGAACAAGTAATAAAAATAAGAACCGAGTACTAGCGCCAGAAGAATCGAACCAGAACCGAGTACTCGTGAAAATTTCCAGCAGTTCTCAATCACACTCTTAGCGCATTAAAAACTATCATTTTAGTTGTTTGCTATAGGCTCAACGCATTAGCTACGCTTGCGACGGTTCAAAAATGATGATTACAGTCGATTTAAATATCATTTTTCATGGATTAAGTGATTCCATCTTAGTTCATTATCAATATTTATTGACACAATGCCGATTTACTGATTATAACGAGCACTCAAGTAGTGAAATAGGAACCGAGTAATAGAAATTCTGGACCCGTCAACGAGTACTCGCCTACTCGTTCTGGCACAAGTTGCGATGTGGATCTCACTAGCATATGCTGCCCTACGGAACCAAAACAACAAAATTCAAATTTGACAGTCAAAACAACAGACAACGGCCAGATTTTGGACTTTTAATTTTGTTGTTTTAGTTCCGAGGGGCAAGGCTCCGCGTCGCTCAGGCTGAGGCCTACGTAGCTGGATCACATGTATGTAGGGAGAGAGTGAGGGAGTGGGAGGGCGCAGGATCACTCATTCACTGACAATCTGTGTGAGTCGGTGTGATTTACTCTCACTGTGCCAGCTGTTGCCGTTGTCGACTCGTCAGCATTCAACAAACTTTCAATCAGATGAATGAGAGAAATTCACCTTGATTTCTCGTTCAATGACAGTTCCATGGCCCGCGACCAAAATCACACAAATCATTGCTGACACGCATAAACATCAATTATATACTCGAGTACGAGTGGGCAAACTGAGACAGGCAAGCTCAGATCGGCAAACTGAGACGAAAACGTTATGATGCCCACATCGCTGACGTGTGGATGTTATATTATCTGATTATTGTTATGCATTGTTGACCGGTGTGGGTGTATGTTAGTGGCAATGTGATGTAGGGAGCACCAGTTCAAGCTCCGCGTCGCTTGGACTGAGGGAGCACGGGTGGTTTTGCTTCGGGCGTGGGAAAGGCCACAGGATTAGAATAAGCCATATATCTATATCACTAGATCTAGATATACTATTCCTATTTTGTAGCTAAGGACAAATTGTCTCAGATTGCCTACAAAGAGTTGAGACATCAAGCTGAGTCAATAATACTAGTAGAGCGATATAATGTCCCAGATTGCCTATGAGGAGTCGGTACACAATACAGACTCAATAATAGGGCGAGATGGTCTCAGATTGCCTATGAGGAGTTGGTACATCATACACGGAAAATAATAAAGCAACGATGTCTCAGATTACTAACCTATGAGGAGTGGGTCCATCATACAGAGTTAAAACTAGAGCGAAATTGTCTCAGATTGCCTATGGAGGGTCGGTACATAATACAGAGTTAAAACTTGCCTATAAGGAGTTGGGACAGCATACATACTCAACATTAGAGCGGAATTGTCTCAGATTGCCCATGAAGAGTCGGTACAACACACAGACTCAACAATAGAGCAAAATTGTCTCAGGTTGCCTATGAGGAGTCGGTACAGCATACATACACAACAATAGAGTCAAATTGTCTCAGATTGCCTATGAGGAGTCGGTACATGACACAGAGTTAAAACTAGAGCGAAATTGTCTCAGATTGCCTATGAGGAGTCGGTACAACATACAGACACAATAATAGAGCGAGGTTGTCTCAGATTGCCTATGAGGAGTCGGTACATAACACAGAGTGAAAACGAGAGCGAAATTGTCTCAGATTGCCTATGAGGAGTCGGTACAACATACAGACACAATAATAGAGCGAGGTTGTCTCAGATTGCCTATGAGGAGTCGGTACATAACACAGAGTGAAAACGAGAGCGAAATGGTCTCAGATTGCCCATGAGGAGTCGGTACAACATACAGACACAATAATAGAGCGAGGTTGTCTCAGATTGCCTATGAGGAGTCGGTACATAACACAGAGTGAAAACGAGAGCGAAATGGTCTCAGATTGCCCATGAGGAGTCGGTACAACATACAGACACAATAATAGAGCGAGGTTGTCTCAGATTGCCTATGAGGAGTCGGTACATCATACAGAGTTAAAATTAAAGTGAAATGGTCTCAGGTTGCCTATGAGAAGTCGGTACAACGGTACAGACACAATAAAGAGCGAGGTTGTCTCAGATTGCCTATGAGGAGTCGGTACATCATACAGAGTTAAAATTAGAGTGACATGGTCTCAGATTGCCAATGAGGAGTCGGTACATTATACAGAGTTAAAATTAGAGTGAAATGGTCTCAGATTGTCTATGAGAAGTCGGTACAACACACAGAGTTAAAACGAGAGCGAAATTGTCTCAGATTGCCTATTAGGTGTCGGTACATCACACAGAGTGAAAATGAGAGCGAAATTGTCTCAGATTGCCTATGAGGAGTCGGTACATCATACAGAGTTAAAATTAGAGTGAAATGGTCTCAGATTGCCTATGAGGAGTCGGTACAACATACAGACACAATAATAGAGCAAGGTTGTCTCAGTTTCCCACAAGGTGTCGGTACATCACACAGAGTGAAAACGAGAGCGAAATTGTCTCAGATTGCCTATGAGGAGTCGGTACATAACACAGAGTGAAACGAGAGCGAAATTGTCTCAGATTGCCTATGAGGAGTCGGTACAACATACAGACACAATAATAGAGCGAGGTTGTCTCAGATTGCCTATGAGGAGTCGGTACAACATACAGACACAATAATAGAGCGAGGTTGTCTCAGATTGCCTATGATGAGTCGGTACAACATACAGACACAATAATAGAGCGAGGTTGTCTCAGATTGCCTATGAGGAGTTGGTACAACATACACACACAATAATAGAGCGAGGTTGTCTCAGATTGCCTATGAGGAGTCGGTACATCATACAGAGTTAAAATTAGAGTGAAATGGTCTCAGATTGCCTATGAGGAGTCGGTACAACATACAGACACAATAATAGAGCGAGGTTATCTCAGATTGCCTATGAGGTGTCGGTACATCATACAGAGTGAAAACGAGAGCGAAATTGTCTCAGATTGCCTATGAGGAGTCGGTACATAACACAGAGTGAAAACGAGAGCGAAATTGTCTCAGATTGCCTATGAGGAGTCGGTACAACATACAGACATAATAATAGAGCGAGGTTGTCTCAGATTGCCTATGAGGAGTCGGTACAACATACAGACACAATAATAGAGCGAGGTTGTCTCAGATTGCCTATGAGGAGTCGGTACATAACACAGAGTGAAAACGAGAGCGAAATTGTCTCAGATTGCCTATGAGGAGTCGGTACAACATACAGACACAATAATAGAGCGAGGTTGTCTCAGATTGCCTATGAGGAGTCGGTACATAACACAGAGTGAAAACGAGAGCGAAATGGTCTCAGATTGCCCATGAGGAGTCGGTACAACATACAGACACAATAATAGAGCGAGGTTGTCTCAGATTGCCTATGAGGAGTCGGTACATCATACAGGGTTAAAATTAGAGTGAAATGGTCTCAGGTTGCCTATGAGGAGTCGGTACAACATACAGACATAATAATAGAGCGAGGTTGTCTCAGATTGCCTATGAGGAGTCGGTACAACATACAGACACAATAATAGAGCGAGGTTGTCTCAGATTGCCTATGAGGAGTTGGTACAACATACAGACACAATAATAGAGCGAGGTTGTCTCAGATTGCCTATGAGGAGTCGGTACATAACACAGAGTGAAAACGAGAGCGAAATTGTCTCAGATTGCCTATGAGGAGTCGGTACAACATACAGACACAATAATAGACCGAGGTTATCTCAGATTGCCTATGAGGTGTCGGTACAACATACAGACACAATAATAGAGCGAGGTTATCTCAGATTGCCTATGAGGAGTCGGTACAACATACAGACACAATAATAGACCGAGGTTATCTCAGATTGCCTATGAGGAGTCGGTACAACATACAGACACAATAATAGAGCGAGGTCTCAGATTGCCTATGAGGTGTCGGTACATCACACAGAGTGAAAACGAGAGCGAAATTGTCTCAGATTGCCTATGAGGAGTCGGTACATCATACAGAGTTAAAATTAGAGTGAAATGGTCTCAGATTGCCTATGAGGAGTCGGTACAACATACAGACACAATAATAGAGCGAAATTGTCTCAGATTGCCTATGAGGAGTCGGTACATCATACAGAGTTAAAATTAGATTGAAATGGTCTCAGATTGCCTATGAGGAGTCGGTACATTATACAGAGTTAAAATTAGAGTGAAATGGTCTCAGATTGCCTATGAGGGGTCGGTACAACATGAACATACAGACAATAATAGAGCGAGGTTGTCTCAGATTGCCAATGAGGAGTCGGTACAGCATACACACACAATAATAGAGCGAGGTTGTCTCAGATTGCCTATGAGGAGTCGGTACAACATACAGACACAATAATAGAGCGAGGTTATCTCAGATTGCCTATGAGGAGTCGGTACAACATACAGACACAATAGTAGAGCGAGGTTGTCTCAGATTGCCTATGAGGTGTCGGTACATAACGCAGAGTGAAAACGAGAGCGAAATTGTCTCAGATTGCCCATGAGGAGTCGGTACAACATACAGACACAATAATAGAGCGAGGTTGTCTCAGATTGCCTATGAGGAGTTGGTACATCATACAGAGTTAAAATTAGAGTGAAATGGTCTCGGATTGCCTATGAGGAGTCGGTACAACATACAGACACAATAATAGAGCGAAATTGTCTCAGATTGCCTATGAGGAGTCGGTACATCATACAGAGTTAAAATTAGAGTGAAATGGTCTCAGATTGCCTATGAGGAGTCGGTACAACATACTGTAACGGTTTTGGGGCGTACCCAAAAGTTTCCCCTAGGCAATTCTGTTAGTGTTTTGTGATATTATGGTTAAATAACCGTTTATTAAAATGTATATGTGTTTAAAGGTCCATACGGTCCCGTATTGTTAATGTTTAGAAGGTTTTCCGTCTCGGAACTTGGTATATTTGTATGTTGGTAAAGCCGGAGACGGAGCCGGAACCGGAGACGGAACCGGACACGGAGTCGGAACAATGGAGTACAAAAACGTAATGACGTTATTTCCGGAAGGTCATGTGATCAGCCTCGTTTTCGGTTTAAAAGGTGACGTGTCAGCCACTGATTGGTTCTAGAGTGTTTTTAGAAATCCGGAAAATATCAGTGTTTTGGCGGACTATGACGTCACAATAGGTTGGTCACGTGACATGGGTCTCAGGTCTATAAAAGCTTCACAGCGGACGGCGGAGTTGGTGTCCTGACGTCGACCTGTGCAGACCCCTTCTCCCATAGCAGAGTACTCCCTTGTTCCGGATAGAGTCATCCAGATGATAGCAGTTAAGTCTTCTGACTGTGCACTTGGAGAATAAACATGAAAACTTCAACCGAGTTGTTTTTCCGTGTTCGTTAGGGAACTGGAATTTATAATAAAGTTAGTTCACCGGAAAAGAAAGTAATACGGAAAAAAGGGAGATAAGACCACAGTCGGTTAAGACCAAGTTGTAACGACGTCTTAGGGTGATCCAAGAACCCAGATCACCAAGGAAGGAGACGGAGACGGAGGTGGAATTCAACGGAGCAACTACGGAGGCGGTACCAGACGGAGCAGTTGCAGAGACGGGAACGACGAAGCAGTTGCAGAGGCGGTACCGGACGACGGAGTGGCAGAGGCAGTACCTGACGGAGCAGTTGCGGTAACCGGAAGTGAGAGCACTTCCGTGATACTCCATTTCAGGTGCAGTCGCAGGTTGCGGTGAGGCGGAGCCAGCCGGAGCAGTTTGCAGTGAGGCGGAACCTGGCAGAGCGGTTGCAGTATTCGGAAACGGCAACGTTCCCGAATTCTCTATTCCAGGTGCAGTCGCAGTTGCAGTAAGGCGGAAAACGACGGAGCTGTTGCAGTAAAGCGGTATCCCGACGGAGCAGTTGCAGTACCCGGAGACGGAAACGCCTCCGGATTCTTACGTTACAGGTGCAGTTGCAGATTAGCAGTCGGACAACGGTTAAGAGGTCCATTCCAGACCACGCTACCAACCTTCAGAGACTTCTAGCCGGAGTTCAACCGTACAGCAGTAGCAGTTTCCCGGAGTTTTACCATTTCAGCTCCGGTTAAAATAACAACTCACCCACCTCCCTAGAAAACCGGTTCATCAAGACGTCACAGAAGGGTGCAAACCCGTTACAATACCGACACAATAAGAGAGCGAAATTGTCTCAGATTGCCTATGAGGAGTCGGTACATCATACAGAGTTAAAATTAGATTGAAATGGTCTCAGATTGCCTATGAGGAGTCGGTACATTATACAGAGTTAAAATTAGAGTGAAATGGTCTCAGATTGCCTATGAGGAGTCGGTACAACATACAGACAATAATAGAGCGAGGTTGTCTCAGATTGCCTATGAGGAGTCGGTACAGCATACATACACAATAATAGAGCGAGGTTGTCTCAGATTGCCTATGAGGTGTCGGTACAACATACAGACACAATAATAGAGCGAGGTTGTCTCAGATTGCCTATGAGGAGTTGGTACATCATACAGAGTTAAAGTTAGAGTGAATGGTCTCGGATTGCCTATGAGGAGTCGGTACAACATACAGACACAATAATAGAGCGAGGTTGTCTCAGATTGCCTATGAGGAGTCGGTACAACATACAGACACAATAATAGAGCGAGGTTGTCTCAGATTGCCTATGAGGAGTCGGTACAACATACAGACACAATAATAGAGCGAGGTTGTCTCAGATTGCCTATGAGGAGTCGGTACATAACACAGAGTGAAAACGAGAGCGAAATTGTCTCAGATTGCCTATGAGGAGTCGGTACAACATACAGACACAATAATAGAGCGAGGATGTCTCAGATTGCCTATGAGGAGTCGGTACATAACACAGAGTGAAAACGAGAGCGAAATGGTCTCAGATTGCCCATGAGGAGTCGGTACAACATACAGACACAATAATAGAGCGAGGTTGTCTCAGATTGCCTATGAGGAGTCGGTACAACATACAGACAAAACAATAGAGCGAGGTTGTCTCAGATTGCCTATGAGGAGTCGGTACAACATACAGACACAATAATAGAGCGAGGTTGTCTCAGAACTGATCAGACAGTTTTTGAGAAAATGGCCTCCAAAGTCCAAAATTGGCAATTTTTCGTCAAAAATGGCCGCCAAATCGGCAAAATCGATTCAATCAAAAAAATTAAAAAATCGTCTTTAGATACTGGCCCAAGGTATGTTCTGACAAATTTATGCGGAAATTCATCACGTCAAACAAGTTACAGACCCGGACGGACGAAATACCACGACAATAGCTTATCGGCCCAAAGGGCCGGTAAGCTAATAATAGAGCGAGATTGTCTCAGATTGCCTATGAGAAGTCGGACTAACATACACTCAATTATAGAGCGGAATTGTCTCGAAATTGTCTCTCCGTACAACATACAGACACAATAATAAAGCGAGATTATTTCAGATTGCCTATTTGCCGCCTTGTCGGTACAACATAAAAACTCAATAATAGAGCGAAATTGTCTCAGATTGCCTATGAAGAGTCAGTCATACAGAGCTAATTACTAGAGCGAAGTTGTCTCAGATTGCCATGAAGACTCGGTACATCATGTAAGGTTAACCCGTTTAACCCTGCACCACACCCTGAACGCGGGCCTGGCAGCAAACTCAAAATGACGTAAATTTTGCGTTATTCTTAACGTTAAATGGAGTAACTACATTGCCATATTGCTGAATGAGAACACCTCACAGCATATGCAATCCATCCAACTATATATGTGTACATATGTTAATAGACGATGTCATTTCTGTCGTTCTATGGAACGCCACTGATTTTTTTCTTCCTCAGACAAAAGTTAATGTTCATGTATATTAGATATATATATTGCAAAGAACGAAGTGTTGTAAGCTAGAACTCAATTTATTCACTATAATGTAATATGGAACAGTAATTCTCAAGATGCAGCATACTCCTATCATACAAGTTCATTTATAATCAGGGTACAAGTAAATAGTTGTTTCTAAAAATGGGTAAAAAATTAAGTATCTCCGATCGTATTAAATTTGTATTTTTCCAACAATATATGTCGGTACCTGACACCAGCGAAAAAAATGGAGGCGTCATGTTTGCACACTTTCTTTTTATCCCATTTTTCATATGAATGATATATTAAAGGAACCTTTTTTTCACAAAAACCTATAAACATACAATGAAAGTTTAGTTACACAATACATAAGGTGTATCTCAATGCAATCGAATTTGATTCCAAGTAGTCACATTCGTGCGAAGACAAAATGCATACATTAGCATTATTATGTCTGGTTTATCATGTTGAAATGCACATTTTAAATGCCACTTATAAATACCTAAAAGCATTTTATAACACCAGAAACAATTAAAACGAGACAGCATATTTGCTTAAAAATGACACATTTCGTGATATTTGCCTCAAAAGGACACATATTGTAATACTGTAAAACGACTAAATTTGGTGGTTTTGACCACCAGGCTATTTGGCGGAGATTTAATTTGGTGATTTTATGATTGTCTAAATTTCGTATTTGCATTGTCTAATATGATTGTCTAAAATATTTGCAATATTTGTCATGTATTACATATATTATCATGTGTCATAACTAATATGATTAGGTCCTATATGCGGTTGAACATCGGAAATAGTACTTAATTAGCCATAGTATCCAATTGAAGATCTAGTTGCCAATTATACAAAGGAAGAAATATAATACTACTAGTACTGCATAACTAGAACTAGTACAGTGGTCCCCCAGATAGGACCCCCCTCAATAAAGACTTCCCCATCTGTAAATACTTTTTCTTGTGGCACTAAGATGACTTTAACATGTAAATGAACCCCTATAATAAGACATCCCCTAAGACCTTGATTCTGTGGCAGAAGGGTAGGTCTTATCTGAGGGGGACCACTGTATTATTATTGAGTATAGCAGATCACTCGTACATAAAATTATGAAGAACATGATACACAACATCAACATGCATGTCCATAATCAACGCACACAAATGCACAGAGGAACTTCAACCACAGTTCACCGATATATGTAGTGCTTCTTAATGTTGGCGGACTATTAATATTGGCGGACGATTTGATTTGGCGGTTTCTTTCTCACCGCCCAAAAAAAATCACACGCAAAAATTAGTAGTTTTACAGTAACTGTCAGATTTTCAAAACCAGAAACCTACCCTCCAGCAGAAAAAGTTAACACACACACAACTGACTACACTGATCGAATCCTATTTTGATATCATACTAAACATACCCAATGTACTCTGAACTTGGAAGCATACATGTTTCAATATCCACATATATTGACTGTACTGTGCTTGTAATATGGCATTTAACATGTTTCAGCTTAAGAAAAAGCTCTTTAGGTTCTGGAGGCCGCACCCGCTGAACTTGTCTAAAAAAATTGTTAGAAAAGAAGATGTTTCCACGCGTCAATAAATGCAGCTGTTTTTTTTTTTATTTTAACAACAAATGATCACAATATTTCCTGCAAAATGGTCTATTTCAACTGTTAAATAAGTTCCAAATGTTTGAATGAATTTTGAATGATCTCCAGTACAAAATCAATGAAAAACACTTTCTGCCATGTATATTATTCACGCAAAGTGTGTTGTACTGTGTATCTGCAGCAACATTGAAAAAGATGTTGACAGAAACGTGTGGAAGCATATTGGGGACATGTGGAAAAAAAATGTAAATTCCATCATATTTTGAAGATAAAAAAAAAAAAAGGAAGTAGCGAGTTTTCTTGACCTTGTGACCAGAACCAAAAGATCATTTTCTTGAAGCTTTAAAAGGAGTATAAGCAGTTGTAACATTTGTAGTCGTCGAGCACATTTTCTTTGTGTACAAAAATCCGGAACCTTAGCTTAAAATCACAGATTAATTGATATGAAAAATGTGTGTGTTAAGCTTCAAATTGTTAAAAAACCTACTCACCCGTTGACACAAACCAAACTTCCAAATTATGATGGCCAAATATACGTTATCAATTGAAAATAAATAATGTTGCTTCACAATCATAACACAGTGTAGCAACTTGCACGATAAAATATGACCATCAATGTCTCGTTTCCTTTCTGATGACAAAATTACACATATGAACATGAAAATAAATCCCATCGAAGACTACAATTAAAGCAATTTTTTCTCCAGAATCTACGGGGGGAGAGTGGAAAAAAACAAAAACAACATGTCTACCATAGCCACCCCCAGCATTCACGATACAATTAGTACAATATATGTTCACACAAATTTTGACACACATATATTTATTGAACTCGCTCAATAACTTTTCATGAAACGAACATGTGTTTACATTTGAAAAGAAAAAATGATTAATTTGTAAACACCTTATTTCAGTCAGTATATACAAAAATCAGTCTGGGTGCTTGCAAAAATCATACACTAGATATCTAACCTAGTGGATCGAGTCCGCAAAATAACGTCCGTTGACTTGTTACACAAAAACCAGCTATATCTGTTGACTTATTACACAACAACAAGTTATATCTGTTGACTTGTTACACAACAACAAGCTATATCCATCGACTTATTACACAACAACAAGTTATATCTGTTGACTTGTTACACAACAACAAGCTATATCCATTGGCCTGTTACACAACAACAAGCTATATCCGTTGACTTGTTACACAACAACAAGCTATATCCATTGACTTGTTACACAACAAGCTATACCCATTGACTTGTTACAACAACAACAAGCTATATCCTCTTGACTTGTTACACAACTGTTACACAACAACAAGCTATAATCTAGACACCAACAGCGCAGTTAATAGCAGTTTTGATATTCTGCAGAGACACTCACACAAAGATAACACAGATAAATTAGAAGACAAGGCTTGGTGTAACTAACCAATAACCAGGCTATATGCAATCAGGCACAGCTTACATGATCACAATTTAATTTGAACGACAATAATTTTGTACACCTGAATCAAGTCTGGGTAAGACAGAAATATTACATTGACTGAACACTTACTGCACTAGATCACACCAACAATACATGGCCAAATCACACAATAACTGGAATCATTAAGTAAGTCAGGTGCTGCGGTAAGCCGCCTACATCAAAGTCTGAGGTAATGATACATCTCATAAAGAAACTCATAAACAAATAGTTTTGTACAAAGAACCACTACTAGCAATAATTGTATGTATATATGTTATACATGTAAATATGTGCATCCATTGGCACAAAAAGAGTTAATGCTAGATACATTTACAAGATCACACAACACTACTATATATGAGTAAAGCTTCATCAGTCATTCATGTCAAATCAAGGATTACATTTTTTGATGAACACGAGACATCGAATGATGTTCTTGGAGATCCAGCAGCCGTTCCTGAGGGACACAATCTTGTACGATCAGTCCATGGCTCGTCATTGGTCAAGGTGGGCGTGGCCTGCCGCCTGATCCTAGCTGTCTGTGATCCCGTCCTTCTGGAGCCTATTTGTGGACCGCCTTCTAAGCGATCTGTGTGGCTAGCTGCTCAAACATCTGCTGGTAGTGCAACGTTGGGTTCTGGCCGCCTTTTTGTACATCGTTGTTGAAGATTTTCTGTGCATGCGAGCTGCTGGCCTTGGTCGTTAGCTTCATGGTGCCTGTTGAATCAAATGGTACAATAACTTCTGTATGTGTATCTCAAACAAACAATATTAATTATGTATATGTTTTCTTACATGACAGAAAATATATAGAACTAGACGCTCTCCGGTCACTGTCGACCGTGTGGGTGCATCCCCCTGAGCCCCATGATCCCTGTCGCCCAAAACATAATTTTTCAGAATATTTTTCTGAAAATTTCAGAATATAAAATATCTTATATTGCCCAGCCTTACCTTGCAATATTAAAGGTAATTTCTTCAGTGACATCAACATCATTTCAACCACAAACAAGTTTTTCCTTGCTAGTCCAATAATAAATGTTTCTCACCTTAACTATTTTTATTGTGCTTAATAATAAACATAGCTAGCAGAATTAATATTAACTTATTCAAAGACGTCAACATTATAACCACAACAAAAAAATGTTCCTTGTTGATTTCAATAATAATGGTTTCTGACCTTAACTATTTTTTATTGTAGTCAATAATAGACTCAACTATTAAAAATAATGTTAACTTATTCAGTTGTATGTTCATTTTTCACCAAAAACATCAACGCTCTTACTCTGAACACAAATCTAGTGGCTTTTACTCAAAAAGTAATTGGAAGGATCACATATGTCGATGTAGATATTTCATTCATAACTCATTTATATTTATTTGATCATTCTGAAAAACAATGGGTTTCATGCAATGGCTGTTCCCAACAGAACCACAAAATATCATTATGATTTGATGGGAGCTGCCTCCTGTAGAGCGTTCAGCCATGTGTCCTAAACAGGACTATTTCAACACAAAATGTGTCGGCAATCGGCCATTTTGGCTGCTATGGCTACCAAAATCGATGGGTGTCATGAATTTACCTATATATATGTCGATACAGAAAATTATCGAAATCGGTTCAGCTTTGTGGCCTGTAGAGCGTTCACAAGAACATCTCTACGGACACAGCAGACGCGCGAAGATCGTAAATCCATAGTATCCGCCGAACTTCGTTCGGGGGATACAAATATAAACAGTTTCGCTGGTACTAAGTATTTTATGTACATGTAGTACCCATAAAGTGTATCATGGAGGTAAAACGTAAAAGTATTAACAACTAAATAATCACTTCAAACAGAAAGAATTTCTTCAACTTCGTGGCTTGATAGCGGAGGTTCGATTAGTTGCAGCATGACAAAGGGAACCACAACTTCTGTTCTGTACTTGTATCTGAAACATTTATGTTTTTTTATATGTTATGTTTCTTTTGGGAACATACATGTACCCTTTTTATCTATTCAGTAAAAATAAATAAATTATTACGTCACTTCAGGTGCATCAATATAAACATACATGTACACAATTTAACTGGTACTTTGTATTTTTTACGTACACGTCTCCAAGGTTCCTAATCAGGGAAGAAGGTAGACGAGAACGGAGTGTTGTAGAATATAATCCCTGTCGCTTTTCTTCGAACAGATATTTTTCACATAGAAAAAGCACCAATGTGTACAACTGAAAAGGTGAAATAGATAAAAAGCAAAAACAAATTTCTTTTTACGTACGGTCATTTTCATATGAAGATACATACCAAATACAAAATTGTTATTTGTGAAAATGTTATTTATTTGCTTGCAATTTCAACGTATCGACAGTGTTGACAGCTGTAAATCGGGCGTATTTCAAATAAGAAAACGACTGCATGAATAAAAACAGTTCATTCCATGATGTGTTAGAGTGGTTTTGTATCTAATTGCTTCAGTGGTTGCTTGTGAGCAATATTATCAAATAGTCTATGAAACCAATGTGTTTGATTCACTTTAAGATACCTTATCACATTTTGCTGTGATACTGCAGAATGTCATCATTGGTTTCAACTTTCTCCTCGTGACAACACACATGTGCCGCCTGTACATTGGCGGAACATCCTTGTAAGGTATAGATCTGGGGACAAATTAGATTTTCACATGTGATGTCATTGGTTGCAAATCACCCTCCCCACTTATCAAAGCTGATGTTGTCAGAACTCAGAAGGAAACAATCTTCGGATATACTGTTCCGTAAACATGCTAAAGGTTGTAATAGTCAAATAATTTGAACGGTTACCGGGTGCATAGTCTTTAGTTTACTGAGTCTTCAAATGTGATTATCAATTAATGTTCAAGCTCTTTTTACTCACCCAGTACCCTGCAAGCCGAAGGTGTACATGCTGAAGATCCTGTTCCGGAAAATTAAGAAGACCTGCAAATATAATAAAAGGAATATTTTATTACATGCTAAAGCCAGATCAGGAGAATTGCGATGCAAATCTCACACAACTTTAAGGCCAACTAGACATAAAAGCCTATAGGCTTTGTGGCATCCCCCAGTTTTTCTGATATAATAATAAGCATACCAGGATTATTGAACACAGGTGGGAGTGAGAGCTCAAATTATCATGATTATAGCAGTTGCTCACTAGACAAATGTCCAACAGATATTTGCCATCAGAGTATACTTATTCAGTGTGTTTCTGGCTTCCACAATATTCTTCAGGTAATATTGCCAAATGTAAAACAATATGCTTTTAAAGAATCGCCTGTTATATTGATAGTACATTTTAATTATATATTTTCTCTTAATCATATTTCAAGAACATTCCAATAAGTATTAAATGTACAGACATTCAAATGAAAATTTCTACATTCATAATACAAGCAAAAAGGAACATACAGTAATCTGGGTTCTGGCTAAGTAAAACAATGATAATTTGGTCACTGCATGTGAAATACAGCTAGAAAACAAAACAATGCATGTAGTTTCAACCAGATAAACACAGTGCTGTTCAAGCTGAATACAATTGACTGGCAACCAAGGCCCAGGCAGACCTTCAAAGCTGTTATCTCCAGCTTGGCTCATCATTATATAGCCACCTATTGTTTTCTTTAGAAAGGGAAGGAGGGCTTTATTCCAACCTGTTGGTGTTAGTACATGTATAGTAAACTGGGGTGAGGAGACAGGAGAAGGGGAAGGAGGGGGGGGGGGGGGAAGGGCAGTGCATACAAGTCACTGATACATTGCTACATTTATAAGCAGATTAGATTGGCTGACAGGGGAGGGGTGGTTTGGGGGTATTGCCTTAATACTTTCTGAACAGGTGATGTATTTAGCACCAGGTTGTGAAGGGCTGGAAGGGTAAGCCTGAGCGGGAGTTAGAGGATTGCAGCAAATACATGTCCTTGGCTGTCCTTGACTATATTTTGTGGGGTTTAATATATTCCAGCCTTGAATTTCCCAGTTAACAGGAAGTTATTTTCCAAGTTCCCGGGAAACAGGACAGGCAGCGGCAAGTGATGTTGCCATGTAAAATGCTGCCAAACTCGAGCTGGCCGCCATCACTCTCAAACCGGCATCACAACGATCTGCCATAACAACCCCTCACTAAGATGGCCAGATACCGGCGAAAATTTGGGGCATTTTCAATAAAAAGTGAATCCATGAGTAGTAATTCATTCATTCATATTAACTGGAGATATTATTACATTGAATAAGATGTACATACGCTTTCAATCACTTCATCTGTGGTGAGATTTTTCAGGGCATTCACTGCTGTTGCAGTCACTCCGGTCGGAATATGTGACTTGAGATCCAGTTTGTCATCACTCTCGTCATCGGCTCCATATAGCGTATTATCTTTTCAGTTATCAATAGTTGAAAAAAACATACTCAATAAGGTTATATTTTGAACAATGCAATTTGAAGTAGACACCTTCTCTATCTCGCATCCATCATGTTCATACAATTTATTGTGCCAGTCTTGATTGCGGGGTGGTCGTTAAACTTACATGTCTTCAGAAAGTGTGTGCGATCGATCATGTCAAAAGCCTGCAAAAGAAAATTCCCTAAGGCTACCGGAGAATTAACTTTGAAGGCCATCACCCACTTTTTGGACTTTTGAGTGAATCAAGACCATACATATTAATTAGGCGTAACGAAAAAGCTTCTGCTCTTCATCAAAACTGTTGATGAGAAGCATAGCTTTTTTGTTATGCCTCAATATATTGTAGTAGCATCCATTGGCATATTTTCAATATTGGCAATTCAATATTCAATCAAATTGTCAATACGATTTTAAGATAATTGCTGGTAACCTCATAAAAAAATAGCCCAAGGGTTAAGAAAGGTTACCGGACAATTTTCATTTTGAACATTGCAGGTTGAGATATGACCTCGAGATTTAACAGTAACCAGTGGTCAAATGCAAGGTCACCAAAACGATCATAATATGATCATAATATCAAGCCCATGCATACATGATCTGTAAATTGCTTTGTCTGTAAATACCAATTAGGCCCAAATTCGCATTTCAAGACAGACATGACTTTGAAATTTCACTCAAGGTTATCTCAGATAAATTGCAATGTAGCGATTACCGTTTCTGAGATATGTTCGTAAACGAAAAATGACGACTCAGCGAAAAAATTGAAGGTCAAGGTCAAAAGTCATCCATAATACCCCTTAGACATGTTTGTCTAGGATGATGAGTCCGAAAATAACATCCGTTTCGCTGTACAACGCTCCGTTTTCCGAGATATGCACGAGTGCCTCAAGGATGACTCAGCTAAAATTATTTTATAATTTGTCACTTTTCGAACATTTCCTGGAATAGTTCCCTGGCGGTGTATAGTGTCTCTTAACGGGGAGTATGCATAATCCATCTTGCTTTGGACACCCTGCTATTATAACATATTATAAACATATTTATGACCTTTCGGTAACAGTCCTCGTCTGTTAAATCACATCTTTCTTCATGGCAGAACGAACAAATGCTTTCTCCGTCACCACAATTGCGTTGAGAAGTCCGGTATTCCGAATCTGTTCAAAATATTGATAAATTACATATAGATCACACAACAGTCTATCAGTATATTATGTTGGCATACAGCAGTAATATACCAGAAAAAATGCAACAATGACATCATTGAAGACGAGTAGCACTTTTTGCTGAAATTTCCAAAATATGACTCTGTCCAACAATCAAGCCTTGTTAAAGTGAAACTACATTGTAGTACTGTGCCAGCTTCAACAGTTTGAATATTGATGACAAGTTTATGATGATTATATATGGTAAGCCATAGTATATTTGACTATTATCGGGGTGATACAAATATTTGCCTGTTTTTCCTTGGATGCACAAGTAGCTTCCAATAGCTTGTCTGAAAATGTCACATTCAGTACTGGATACAAGCGGCATGTGTTCGGTTAAGACGATGCACAATACTTTCTGAAATGTAAACATTTCACACTCAAAGATATTTTTATGGATAAGGCATCAAACTGGAGAAGGAAAGGTAATCATAAAAGCAACATGATCCAGTCGAAATCCATTTATTTCAAATTTTCGTGGACACATAGATGGGATATGGTTACTTGAGCCCAAAACATCAAATTACAAGACTTCCAATAGAAATGAAATTCATACATGCATTAAAAAATTATGCTTTTTATTATATTTGGTTAATATCTCTTGATACATTAGTCATACCATGCAAACCATGACACCACAGGATTTACTATCTGGTTGAGGGGTGGCAACATCTTGCATCACTTCCGCATCTTGGGGTAAATCCACGCCACACGCACGAAGGAATTCTCTGAAACATACATGTATGACATGCTGAAACGAAACATGACTGGCACAACATGACAAGACCTGTACTTCCTAACATACATGTAACATTGGACAGGTTGAACTCACAGTAAGTTCTGTGATAATGTTTCCATTTTTCTCTGGCCAAGTGGATCGTACAGCGACACCTTCCATGTTTTACCTCGTCGTACAACCTACAACATTAATATTTGAGATACCCGCATATATATATATATATATATATATATATATATATATATATACGAAATATTGTTGATGAACTATTGGGCAACACACACACCGGTCAAATAACCAAGCCGGTCCTAAAGATAAGCAAATATTTAACTAGACGCTTCCGGTCGCCTATGACCGCTTGGGTGTATCCCCCGTAGCCCTATTATCCCTGTTGCTTTATATATATTACTGATAGGTGTGAAAAAATAGAGCAAGGGCTAACAAAGGTTACCAGAGAAATACTGATGGGCCGATGATCGATTATTTTCTAAAGTCAGTTGGTTTGCCAAACCGATTTCGATGATCGATTATGGAATCCTATAATCGATTATCTAAAAGTGGCAAAAGTTCTTTGTAATCCATGAAAAGTCCACAAAGAATATATGTATTTCATAAATACATACCAAGTTTTTAATTGCAAATTTGTGAAATGTGAAGTTGTAAACTATAGTATTTACTTTGATACCACATCAATTCCCCTTTATAACATATATTCTGCCAGTAAAGATTGTGCAACACTTGATTATGATATCACGATTAAACCGATTAATAATCGAAAGTCAGTTGGTTTGTCAAACCGATTATGAACCAAAGATCGATTACGAAACTCAAACCAACTCCCATCACTACAGAGAAACGTTAAATCGTAAGCCAAAACTGTTTTCCCCCCACCAAAATTGCTGCATTGGTCTTTCAAGGTTATTGAAGGTCGAATTCAAGTTATATTTTGACTCATAATATGTACGAAACATGGTTTCAAGTTGAAATTCAGAGTAAAAGTGGACCAAAACTGCATTTCAAGATGACGAAATTGGAGCCAGATCAAACTTTTCGCCACAAGTTATATTTCAACTCATAATATGTGCCAAACTTGGTTTTAAGATGAAATTCAAACTAAAAGTTGACCAAAACCGCATTTCAAGATGACAAATTTGAAGCCAGATCGAACCTTTTACCATAACTTATATTTTAACTCATGCTATGTGCCAAACTTGGTTTCAAACTGCATTTTAAGATGACGAAATTGGAGCCAGATCGAACTTTTTACCAAAAGTTATATTTTGACTCATGACATGTACGAAACATGGTTTCAAGTTGAAATTCAAAGTAAAAGTCAACCAAAACTGCATTTCAAGATGACAAAATTGGAGCCAGATCGAACTTTTCACCATAAGTTATATTTTAACTAACAATATGTCCCATACATGGTTTCAAGTTGAAATTCAAAGTAAAAGTTGACCAAAACTGCATTTCAAGATGACAAAATTGCAGCCAGATTAACGTTTTCATAAAAAGTTCTATTTTCACCCCAAATATGTTCCAAATTATGTTCGAATGTGAAATTCCAATTACTTGGTTGAGCTCAGTATTGTTTTTCGTCTTGATTATTTTTATTGTGGTCAATAATAGACTTAACTAGCAAAAATAATGTTAACTTATTTGGTTACATCCATGAAATCTCTACTGGACAAAACCTTCACCTTGTTGAGCCCAATAATAAATGTTTCTCGTCTTAACTATTTTTATTTTGGTCAATAATAGACTTAACTAGTAAAAATAACATTAACTTATTCAGTAATATTGTCCTGTTTTCACCGAAAACATCAGTTCTCCATTCTGAACAAGAAACCAGTGCCACTACCTTCCATAGTACAGGCTATTGGAATGATCATACATATCAAAATGGATATTTTACATTTCTGTAATAAGTTAGGCTGTTAACATATTAATATTTATATGATCATTCTGAAAAACGATTGGTTTCGTGTGACAGCCCTTCCCAACAACACTTCCAAATATTATTGAGATTCATTAAAAATTGCCATCTGTAGAGCGTTCACAAGCCATGTGTCTCAAACAGGCTGTTTTCAATGCAAATTGTGTCCCCAAACGACCAATTCAGTTGCCATGGCAACCAAAATCGATTGGTGTCGGGATCTTACCTTTATATATGTGCCTGCAAAAAATAATGGTGATCGGGTGAGAATTGCGGCCTGTAGCGCGTTCACAAGAAAATCTCTGCGGACGCAGGCGCGGACGACGAAGCCAAATCCATAGTATCCGCCGAACTTTGTTCGGGGGATACAATTACAATGGTCAGATTAACAGAAATATTTTTTTACCATCAAGAGCTGCCAGTGATCCCTGTCTTGAACTGGTAACAAAATCCGGTGACAATGTGCCAGGTTGTCGATAGCTTTAACCTGTGGATAACATTGATACATAGTTAAATAACTTATATTTAACAATTTGCTCACTTTTCATTCATTTTTCAACACGTTGAATGCCCTTAATGCTCTCTAAATGGCAGTGGACAAGAAAACTTGAGTTTGAATTTTTATTTGCATGATTCACTCGCCACGAGGAATATACAGTACTAGTATCATCAGACTAGAGAGTATGAATTATCAGTTCAAGTTTGATTTATCATTAGTTACATCTACAAACGGGACTGCACCTACAAACTTTTGAACACCCCTCAAACGAATTTTTACATCAACTCGAATTGCAATGTCCAACTTGTCTAACAATGCTAATGTTATTGACAATGGCGGACACGTCAGTCTTTGGCTCTCTGAACAAACTAATAGGGGCACTTTTCTCATTATACCATTGTTTTATTTGGGGTGGTTATGATTTACACAATTAATATTTTTATTGGGGGTGGTTATTCAAGCATGAAAAATAATTGCTTCTGGGGGGGGGGGGGGGGGGCTGAATATTTTTTTGGTCAAAACTTGGGGTGGTTGGGGGGTAAAAAGTAAAAAAATATTCTTTCCTGACACAAAAAAATGCCGATCCCCACCTAAAAAAAAATTAAACCCAAAACAGCACCAAGGGTGCTGTAGCTTACCGGCAATCATGTGAATAGCATAGAATACTGAATACATATAAATTGTTACACTGATGTTAAAATCTATATCTTAAAACATGTTCGTAAATGTTGATAGAAACACATTTTCTGTATGGACTATAATACGAAATCAATTTACATCTTTTTTCGTTAATGACAAATTTTAACAGACAGTCAATTCAAAGGCAACAAAACTTATACACATCACAAAGGTACAGAAGGAGAATCTTATACATGATTTTGAGGAAAACTGTCCGAATAGATTTAGAGAAAATGACCACCAAAGGCAAATTTCATCGTTTTTTCGACAAAAAAGGTCGTTTTGACCTTTCAAGGTCATTGAAGGTCAAATTCAAGGTCACCACTCAAACCACAATATATGATTTCCCATTTGAAGGTGCCAATACTTAGGCTCTATCTTCAAGTGTTCTATGAGATTACTCTGCAATGTCTGCATAGCTCCCGTGAAATTTTCCAAGTCCAAAAAAAATTTCAATGGCCAAAAGAAAAATTGTATTTTTTGCTGGATGGCTCAAAAATAATAGTGACTTGATTTGAGACCAAAAAATTTTTTTCGCAGTCCTGTCAAAAAATCAAAATGGCTGCCACAAGCAGACCGGCGATTCAAGGGCAACGAAACTTATACATGTCATAGAGGTACACAAGCAATACTCTTGTTTGATTGTTAAATAGAATGTGCGGCAAAAATGAAATACTCCAATGGACAACAGTTCTTGGATGACAGACAGCATGAGAGCGTTATGATTTTTAATAAGACTTGAATTTCGTCTTAGGCGCTCCATGGGTTTTCCCAAGTTTACACGACTTCCGGGCACAGATCAACGCCATGAACACTGAAACGAATGGTTCTCGAAAATATATGTAAAATACTGGTGGCTTTCCACACACATGAACACGTTCATGATATACTGACGTACATATGATACATATTTTATATTCGTATTAATCACAACACGCTTGTTAATTTTCCCCTCACATAGGACCACGATTACGATCGCTGTAAAACAGTGTGCATTCCGATTGCATTCGGTGCAACCACTGTCCGGAAGTGTAAATTAACTGCGGAACAGCGGAACTAGTGCGCCGTTCAGTGATACGATAGTACGGCCGGATGGCAGCACAATGAGAGGAATGTTTTGAAACAAAAATATCAAAACAGTATAGTATTAGTATACAATAGTATAGTACTAACCGTTCGTTCTTTCGACTGTAGCTGTGTCCACACAAAAGAGTCAAGAAACTTGGTTTTCTGCAAGTAGTGAGAAACTGAGAAATAAGAAACGCCAAAATGCCTTAATTACACAATCTAGAGCACAGACGTCGATCATAACCCATTGAATTTATTGACACCAGTTGGGGAGATACACATATATATTGCATTCAACGTGTGCTTTCAATATTTACATTAATATAGCAATAAAGTATGTGACGTACCTTCTCTGATGAAACATTGGCCTGTTTGACGATCAGTCGACAGAAAGCATTCACCACCTGAAGGTTTATTATACCGTATATATCATGTATATGTATATATATATATATATATATATATATATATATATATATATATATATATATATATATATACAAGTTATCTACAGTGGAGAGAATAACATTTATTTGTGTGGCCAGCGAAAATATTTCAGAATATAAGAAACCTAAGAACCAATATATAATATATGTTTTCATATATTATGACTTGAAAGATACAAAAACACAATAGCACACCGTACAACCGCAAGTCGATGTTCTACTACTGCCTAGATACTATTGCTATCCTTTGGAGTGTTTATAGGTGCAAATTATTATTGTAGTGTATTTTCAAAATACATCAGCTCTGGTGGATTGATTTTTATCGGTGTTCAGAATCTATATGTGGAGTGTGAATTAACTTGGGGAGCTTTTGGGGTTTGCATGGCTACTCTCACACTACTTGGCTTCGCCATGGCGTTTACATCCAATTGTAACTCGCCCCTAATGAAACAATTATACAGATTTCATACATCACATAAATTTCACATTTCCCTTAAAAAGAGAGCAGTGTGTTCCTCAGAGCCGCCCTGGCGACAGCTTCATAGCAGCCTCTGCTGATCAATGATACCACCATGCCACGATATAATTATGGTATTCGTAATTTAATATGCTGACTTCCATATAACGCAATGATAAACTATGGATTCGACATGGTGTCAAAACTGTGCCGTATCTTTCACGTTTTGCTGGTTACATCAGGATATTTTGTTGGTTCCCAGCAGATAACATGTCAGACAATACATATGAAATTTACTTTCATTCGAACATGCTGGTTTATCTGTAAGTATCTGGAGGAAAGTATGGGTTTTGCACACTAGTAATAATAAGTAAAAATGAAAAAATCACACATCAACATGTTTTAGCTCTATTATATGATAATGATGGTTTCACAAGTTTTAGATGTCCCTGTTTATTTCGTAATTAATAAACTGGTGTTAGTCTTCTTTTCAATTTCTCAGTGTCTGGATTACATGTATTTCAAACATACCTGGTCATTAAGCCAGCCTTCATGAACCAGTCCCATGTCAAACATCAGTTGCTTGTGTGCTTCTGGCCATGTTGCCTGTAGAGTCTTGAAGTCTGTGGGTCTCAGTAGGTATCCTTCACAGTTCAGGAACAATTTCATGTGTGAGGATTCCATATCCCACATTCTTGTGATCTATCAAAAGAGTGTGAAGAAGGCATGGTTTGCCTGCAGAATATATCCAGAGCAGCACATTTGCCATGAACAGTATAATAAAAAACTGCAGTTTTTATTGCAGTTTTTTGCTTTGTTTTCTAATATTTTATATTGACCTGATGTCAGAAATGCCCGGACACTGACCTACAGTATACCCCAAACACGCTGGGGGATACAATAAATCAGCATGGATGCATGATACTTGTGGTAGCAATAACAAAGTTAGTTTATTTTGAAGTCAACATGTTTATGCATGCAAATTCTCAGATATTTTCGAGAATGTGTGCCTGCTCTTCTATGAGAGCACACACTTTTATCAGGAGAACATAGTGAATCTGTACAAATAATGTACACATTTTTCTTTAATTTATTACATCTGGTTATATTTAGTAATACTCGGATCAATTTTACTAATGGACTTTTGTGTGCTCTCTTCTGGTTAAAATCAAATTACTTATTTCAATAACAGGTACATTTGCCAACCGTGAATTAAAGAGTTAAAACACTACCATTTCTGTAGGTTGACTTGCCACAAACTCGCCGTAACTTGAACAGGGCCCAATACTACAGAGACAAAAAAATTGCTTTGCCATAATTGTATGAAAGAGATGTATTCATGCTATTTCAGAAGTAAAAAATACACTTTCTACAGGTACCGGTAGGTCTATTTTGACATTTAAGAATGTACAATTTCACATTTATTTTCAACCAAGTGTTTATATTTAAAAATTAATATGATCGGAGGTGAAATTGTGATCACAACCATATTATTATATTCACAAATATCTATTGATAACTACATGATTATATCTAACCTGGATTTATCTTTGCTATTAAACACATGTTCAATATGATGCAACATTAAGCGAAAAAAAAAAAAAAAACTGGAACGAATTTGACATACCTAGATTTTCGTCTACAGCATGGGCCGGCAAAGAAAGGATCCGATTCAGTTTCTTGTGCAGTCAAATTCAAACACGAGGGATGAAACCACTGTGGGCAGCAGGTGCATTGAGCATATATTCTGTATTGCAGGAGAGAGAAAAGTCATGCAATTATTAATATGTGCAGTAATACATGTATCATTATGTATTTTCGTATATTGTGTGTTTTTAAGGACAAGTCTTACTTTCAAAAGTTTGTGATAGAAATTGCACAATTTTTTTACTGTTTGTTGGAAATTATGTTCTGAAGAGTATAATAACAAGAAAATATGGGGTTGACAGACTACTTTTTCAGCTATCGCAACATAGCCTATCATACCACAAGTCAATTTTCCATATATGACATCATAGAGTAACAAATGTGTAAAGTCAATGATTGTTGTGTATTCCAATGTGATGCCTGTGCATCACAAATCGGTCCAGGCAAGACGTCATAAAAAACCTCAAAGTTTAGAAAAATCTCTATCTCTCATCATTGGCGGAATTTAAAAAAATGTTTGAGAACATTAACTAAAATATGATGAATATAACACAGAACAACAAACAACACAGGAGTGGTTCAAATTGTAACTATTGTAAATACCGATCATCATTTGGTTTATTGCAACAGCAATATCTTTTCTTAACCGGTCCTATTTCATATGCTGAGGATGTATATTTCTGTTTTGTGTAGGAAAGAAGAAACATTCTTTGGAACATAAAACATGCCAATACAATTATTTTAACATCTATCTGTTTGGAAATATAGAGATCAGGTGAAATGTACCAGAAACCATGGTAATTCAATAGTACAGGTGTAGGTGCAAAATCAATTGACAGGGTTCCCACAGAAAGACAACGTCTCTGTCAAATCACATTAGTTAGTTGTAAAATTCAAATAACTATTTCAATACATACTCTTTTTATTACTCTGCGGCTCCGGAACTCTTCATTGTGTTCAACAAGCTCTCTCTGATCCTCTGTAGGTTCTCTCTGTGTGCGCTCACGCTCTGCTTCTGTCCGTTTCTCTTCCAGCACTCTCTGTGTGCGCTCATGCTCTGCTTCTGTCCGTTTCTCTTCCAGCACTCTCTGTGTGCGCTCATGCTCTGCTGTCCGTTTCTCTTCCAGCACTCTCTGTGTGCGCTCATGCTCTGCTTCTGTCCGTTTCTCTTCCAGCACTCTCTGTGTGCGCTCATGCTCTGCTGTCCGTTTCTCTTCCAGCACTCTCTGTGTGCGCTCATGCTCTGCTTCTGTCCATTTCTCTTCCAGCTCTCTCTCTGTGCGCTCACGCTCTGCTTCTGTCCGTTTCTCTTCCAGCACTCTCTGTCTGCGCTCACGCTCAAACTCTCTCCGCTTGTCTTCCAGTGCTCTCTGTGTGCGCTCACGCTCTGCTTCTGTCTGTTTCTCTTCCAGCACTCTCTGTCTGCGCTCACGCTCAAACTCTCTCTGCTTGTCTTCCAGTGCTCTCTGTGTGCGCTCACGCTCTGCTTCTGTCCGTTTCTCTTCCAGCTCTGTCTGTGTGCGCTCACGCTCTGCTTCTGTCCATTTCTCTTCCAGCACTCTCTGTGTGCGCTCACGCTCTGCTTCTGTCCATTTCTCTTCCAGCTCTCTCTCTGTGCACTCATGCTCTGCTTCTGTCCATTTCTCTTCCAGCTCTCTCTCTGTGCACTCATGCTCTGCTTCTGTCCGTTTCTCTTCCAGCACTCTCTGTGTGCGCTCACGCTCTGCTTCTGTCCGTTTCTCTTCCAGCACTCTCTGTGTGCGCTCACGCTCTGCTTCTGTCCGTTTCTCTTCCAGCTCTCTCTGTGTGCGCTCACGCTCTGCTTCTGTCAATTTCTCTTCCAGCACTCTCTGTGTGCGCTCACGCTCTGCTTCTGTCCGTTTCTCTTCCAGCACTCTCTGTGTGCACTCATGCTCTGCTTCTGTCCGTTTCTCTTCCAGCACTCTATGTGTGCGCTCACGTTCTGCTTCTGTCCGTTTCTCTTCCAGCACTGTCTGTGTGCGCTCACGCTCTGCTTCTGTCCGTTTTTCTTCCAGCTCTCTCTGTGTGCGCTCACGCTCTGCTTCTGTCCGTTTCTCTTCCAGCACTCTCTGTGTGCGCTCACGCTCTGCTTCTGTCCATTTCTCTTCCAGCTCTCTCTCTGTGCGCTCATGCTCTGCTTCTGTCCGTTTCTCTTCCAGCACTCTCTGTGTGCACTCACGCTCTGCTTCTGTCCATTTCTCTTCCAGCTCTCTCTCTGTGCGCTCATGCTCTGCTTCTGTCCGTTTCTCTTCCAGCACTCTCTGTGTGCGCTCACGCTCTGCTTCTGTCCATTTCTCTTCCAGCTCTCTCTCTGTGCGCTCATGCCCTGCTTCTGTCCGTTTCTCTTCCAGCACTCTCTGTGTGCGCTCACACTCTGCTTCTGTCCGTTTCTCTTCCAGTACTCTCTGTGTGCGCTCACGCTCTGCTTCTGTCCATTTCTCTTCCAGCTCTCTCTCTGTGCGCTCACGCTCTGCTTCTGTCCGTTTCTCTTCCAGCACTCTCTGTGTGCGCTCACGCTCTGCTTCTGTCCGTTTCTCTTCCAGCTCTCTCTGTGTGCGCTCATGCTCTGCTTCTGTCTGTTTCTCTTCCAGCACTCTCTGTGTGCGCTCACGCTCTGCTTCTGTCCGTTTCTCTTCCAGCACAGATTCTGTTCCGATAATTTGCATAGGGGCGAAGGTTAGGATTCGGGACCGCCCACCCAGGTAAACTGATTCGAAATTACTCGCACGTGCAGGCACCTTGACGACAACTGACAACCCGATCCCCCTATTATGACTAATTTGAACTTGTCCATTTGGATTCCGTCATCAGTTGTCGAGAACCAAGCAATATGTCGGCGCCCATGGTTCGAGCAAATCCTCGCTTAAATAAAACTTTTGTGCTTTAAAAGAAACAGATAGCGTTCCGGAAGGCAGGTTTGTGTAAATTAATTGCTGTTTGTATCACAGATATGCAATATTCAGTTGAATAGTTCGCTCGAAGTAACTTGACTGAAGTGAAGGCAAAAATGGTGTAAACGAGTTTAAAAAATCAGAATATATATAATAATTACCTTTACATATGGAATCAATGTCGTAAATTGTTCCTTTCTTGGTGTGTACCTTGGCAGTCAATTTCGGATTGCTTGGACATAGTGGACAGACTTCTTCTGAAGGTATTATGGATGTCATGTGGTCTACGGAGCTATTTATATATTTGTCCACATTAACTGGGATTCTCTTGGATGTGTACAAATACTCTAAATACTCATGCAGAAGGTTCACTTTTGTTTCAGGACCAGTGCAGCTGTCGTTCAATTGATCTTCACTCTCATCTTCTGGTCTTTCGGGAACATTGCGCTGTGAGGGGTAATTGACAAAAATGTGCACTTTTGCCAACTTCTTATGCACACACTGTGACATGCCCTGCACACATGGACAGTCATATTCCCCTGACATCAAATTGTACCGCACAACTACTCGTCCTAATTTGGCGTAACTTTTCACCTTCGTGGTATCTACAGATAAATAAACGTAGTTAGAAGAATTTGGATGTGGCTGCCATGATGAAACCAATGGGATTCCACGTCCTTGACACGACAGGATACGTCCAGACAGTTCGCCAAGAGACTTCTCTCTTAATATATGGTTATCCACCATTTCCTGCACATCGTTCACTGTTATCGAGACACTGGTAGATGAACAAATCTTACTTTGTTGAGCTGCAATAACATGGTCACAAGTGAACGAAGACACTTTCCCTCGTCCATAGGCTTTCCCAACCTCTGTACATGTGTCTGATTCACAGACAATGGATTGAACTGAGTGGCTGCTGCGTATCTGGACATGTAGAGGATGCTGGTTCCCTTGAGAACTTTTGCTCACCATGTAAATTCCTTCTGAAGGTGACACAAGAAATGCTTCCAGTTTGGAGGGTGTCTGATTTGTATGGTGCACATCCCGCATATGCCTGGCAATGTTCCTCTTGAGCATGACTGTTCCACAGATACAACATGCAGCGGCCAATGGACCAATGATTGTCTTTGGTGTCTGTTGAACTGCAGCAGGTTTCTTCGATGGTAACCGTTCTGCTTTTGTATCCGGATCATGAACTGGGTGCAGATTTGGCACTCGTGCATCTGTTGGTGGACGATATATTCCATCACCACAGTTGGACGTTAGATGATCGGACTTGTGCTGCACGCTGTGCGTCAAGTGGTAATTCATGTGCTGTTTCCTCGAGAGAACTGTGCCACAAACACAGTGATAGTGGCCATAGCGCATGGCCGATGGAGAGGAACAGTCCAGGTTACACTTAACGACAGATATCCCTTGAACTTCGACTGCATGCTTCATGTGTGACAGCCGCATGTGAACAACAACTTTTCCATGCCTTGCCGGTTTGAACTTTTCATCAGAGCAGATCGGACAGGACAGTAGACCTTTCTGATGTGGGAGAATGTTGGAAATCCAGTCACTCTCTCTGCCTGAGGGAATATGTGTTATATGCTGCGATCCATCCATCTTGCTATTGTTCTGGGGTAAGCCTCGTGACTCCTCAGGTTATGTCCTTCGACGTCAGCTGCGGTAAGCCGCCTACATCAAAGTCGACAACACCATCATCGCCACACCTGCTTCTCTTCCAGTCTTGGCACTTCGGGTTAGCATGGTCAGCCGGGTCATGTCCTTCGACGTCAGCTGCGGTAAGCCACCTACATCGAAGTCGACAACACCGACATGACATCTGCTTCTCTTCTATAGCACATCGTGTTAGCTGAAGTTGTAAAAGGCCATTATCCAACTGAGTTAAGCCACATACATCTAATTTAACTAGACGTCAAGCCCTAAAGATGCCTTGGGTCATTTCGACTGAGAGATATTGATTATTTTCAAGATATTAAGGGAAACAATGAATACTGATTCAGCAGAAAACTTTTAGGCTGAGGTCAAAGTTCATTCATCATACCCCCTAGACATGTTAGCTTCGGGACTCGAGTCTGAAAATAACCTCCGTTTCGCTCTACGACGCACTGTTTCCGAGATATCGACCAAAAAGAATATGCCGACTCAGCAGAGATTTCAGGCCGACGTCGAAGTTCACCCAACATACGCTCTAAACATGTTTGTCTAAGGTCACGAGTTCGAGAATAACGTCCGTTTTGCTCTACGACTCACCGTTTCCGAGATATCGACGAAAAGTAACAAAGCTGAATCGACAAACAAATTTTAGGCCAAGGTCAAAGCTCACCCAACATACCCTCTAAACATGTTTGTCTAAGGCCACGAGTTCGAGAATAACGTCCGTTTCGCTCTACGATGCGCCTTTTCCAAGATATGTTCACCCAACATACCCCTAAGGATATTAGCCTGGACCCACGAGTCCGAAAATAACGTCCGTTCCGCACGATGACGCACCATTTCCGAGATATCGATGGAAAAGAAAAATGCCGACTCAGCCAAAACATTTTAGGCGGAGGTCAGAATTCATCCATAATACCCATTACTAGGCATGTTAGCATAGACCCAAAGTCCCCAAAAAACGTCCGTTTTGCTCTATGATGCACCGCTTCTGAAACATACAGGATGCCACAAGGATGACTCAGCAAGATAGGTTTCAAGCCATACTGTAAATCATGAATATTTGGTGTGCATAAATTTCGCGGTTTCGGTATCAAAACTTTTTCACGGTATGAATATTTCACGGTTGCTGGACCACGGGAAATTTCCACCGTAAAGTAGGGTCTTTCTCACACTTCCTCAGATAATCAACCACACTGTTTGTGTAGTTATTAATGGTCAACGATTTAACACCTTTCCTGCAGAATCTAACAACAGGCAGACGCGTGTGCTTTTATTCTATCACTGATTGATCGACGGTCTAATTGTAATTGAAGTACTCTGCCATGTGCAATTAACGTATCTCATTGTTAGGTATTTGAAAAAACATGATCGCACTTGCAAACATGTAGCATTGTCTTTTGAGACATACTGTCTAATATGGCTACTGGTATGTTTCATTTTCACGGTAATGATATTTTCGCGGATGTGAAGCAATCCGCGAAATACGCGAAAATTACGTTACCGCAAAAATTACATGATTTACAGTAGATCAAAGGTCGATTGACGGACTGGGCCCAGGATCAGTAGGGTTCCTCTCGGACACTATATGAATTGCCCTGTAAAGTTTCATCCCGAAGCCATTCATCCCGAGTTATCATCCCGAAGCCATTCGAGAGGGAAATCGGCCTGATGACTAAACGAAGCTCGGAGGTTGCTCCAAATAAGGTTCATCTAACTAAATAATGCTTGATGACTGATTTCTAAGTGGTAAGTCAAGGCATTCTGGAGTTATCATCCGGGAACCGAAAAGTGGGAAAAAAAAAATTCTGACAAGCCATAAGGACATTTAGGGCAGAAATGCCTTAATAACACCAACATGACCACATTTGGGTGATTCCATCATTGCTGACGTCATATTTAGAGACATTCACCTTGTATTAAAGCTCCATAGTAATATTAGGATTCATCTATATTTTTCTTAGGATAGTCCAATACTTAGCCTTCTTTGAAGGTGGGTTGCTGATCTGGCGCCTGCTACACGTCAAAACCAGCCATATAATGAGCGGTCTAGTGTTCTTAGGGCCATGCAAAAATCTTTTTGAGCATAGCAGATTGACCCTTTTGCCCCTGTGATCCTCAAGTGAATATATATCTTTTGGATGCGGCCCATATCAAGCTGGGGAGGGAACCAGTCAGCTAAACCTGGGTTTGGTCGGCGCATTCCTGGGTTATGCAACGAGCATCCTGTGGAAAAAAATGGCCACCTCACGAACATAGAAGTCGCGTCTCGCAACCAAAAGCTGACTGGTTCTCCAGCGTGCATAAACCTAAAAAATCCAGCCACAGTAGAGGCGAAAGAAGGAAGGCTGGGTACACACGCCCTGCTGGGGAAGAAGGCAGGTCAGGAACTGGTAAGTCCATAATTCAAGTGATAATCCATGTGATAATCTAAATAAGATCGATGCTGCAAATGTCAAAGACAGCGCAAACGAAAATGTGTGCTTGCAGGATCACAGGATCACAGGAGCTACTATGAGGTGCGCACAATCAGTCCAAACTAGCACAAGGGCCAATCTGCTATGCACAGACAGATTTTTGCATGGCCCTAAGAGCACGAGACAGCTCGTTATATGGCTGGTCTTGATGTGTAGGAGGCACCAAATCAGCACTCCACCTTCAAAGAAGGCTAAGATATCGACAGAACAAATGCCCATGAAACACTTTAACATGCATCTACATAACACCAACATGGCCACACCTGTTTACTGTTGGGGAGTCTTGGCACCTCAGGTTATGTCCTTCGACGTCAGCTGCGGTAAGCCGCCTACATCAAAGTCAACAACACCAAGTAACGGGACCCTTGGCACCTCAGGTTATGTCCTTCGACGTCAGCTGCGGTAAGCCGCCTACATCAAAGTCAACAATACCAAGTAACGAGACCCCATGTGCTTCACTTGATCTGAAAAAAAAAATATTTAGATTAATACCAACACATTGGAAGATGTGATGTATGTGGAAATGCACCTAGACCTGATTAACTGTCTTTATACACACACCAGTCACTGAGGCTAATCTACCGTATCGGTCCTAATAGTAGCACGGCGAGCCAAAGCAAGACCTCCTGCAGTAGGGCGCGCAAAAATGAGGTCAAACTTGAGGTCAAATTTAAGAAAATCACTGAATAATGTACCTATAGCCTTCAATCATCTTTATCGTGATCCAAATAACATAAATACGTGGATTGGAATACCCCAAGATTTTATTAGAAAGATATGCAGTGAATTACAAGGTCACAAAAATCTAACATTTTGGGGGAAAACAGGGGGGCGCTCTATTATTAGAGCAGGTGCCACTATTAGGACCAATACGGTATTTGCTGCCCACAATATTGAAACCTAATAGAACACCCGTATGTGTAAGAAGCAAATAGCGAAAGAAGTGGACAAGTCCTGCCAATTATGGTGAAATTTTGGAAATAACATCGAAAAACACACTTACCTGGCATGTGCATTCCACATAAGTATGTATTAGGCACACATAGGTGAGAACGGTTATAGCCCAGTATCATAATTCAAAGAAAAAATGTGCACCAAACAGGCCTACCCCTTCTATATTCAACCATCTTTGCGATTGCCCTCATGAAATCGGAGGATTTATTAACCATTGTTTGTTAACGGGACACAAGACAACTTTGAGCCAGGTTTATAGCAAACAGATATACACTCCGTTATTTGGAATGCAATATCAGGGCATTACATTAACTTTTTTTCCACTTGCCCCATCGGGCAAGTGAGCATCAGTTTTCACTTGCCCTGACCAACTTTCACTTGCCTCAACTTTTAGACTTGTTTGCACGCACTTTCACAGCTCGCACGAAATGCGGCGATCACTCGCTTGTTTCATAGTCATTCTTAGTTTGAACTGAGAGTTTGATGTGCCACTTCCTAATGTCGTTGTTGTAATCATCTCCTTGCCTTAAAGTCCAACTAAAGTCAGGATACTTATTTTTGACAGATGATAAGAGTGAATCTCATGAATCATTATAGTTTTTACAGTATGTCAATATCTCGATTATTTATGAAGATATGGCAGTTTTAGTGGGAATTTTGGGCTAACTTTTGTGTGCCTAATTAACTATTATAATGAGTATTCATGACGTCACAAGGGTAAAACAAGTTAATTAAGGTAATGAAACATCTACTTTCAAAGATGTACGATGATAATATGACCTTAATTTAGCATGTACCTTATTTGGCATGACATACAATCAGTATTCAATTTCCAGAATTGGTTGCCAAGGTAACTATTCTCGAGATATGACCCATAGCAACCATGGTTGCTAAGGGCACAACGCCTTGAATATTGAATTAGGTACCATAAAACCAGTGAAAATGTGGACAAGAGCCTTTTCTGAAATCCATTGAATAATTTTAAACGTCATTTTGCTTACCAGTCCCGAGTTAACCCCTAGCAACCACGTTGCTATGGGCCGTATGTTAAGTACGGTTGGCATGGTGACAATACACATCTTATGAGTGTGGTATATTTTCTATCATCATTGTTATATTCGCATTATTCAGCAATACTATGCACGGATCAATCAGAAAAGGGCTTTAAAAGTACTTACCCGTGTGAAGTCATGAATACCCATTATAATGGCTAATGAGCTTCATAATTCAAGCAAAACTTGACACAAAATTTGTGATATCTCGAGAATGGTTAGAGATATTAAGGTTCTGTAAAAGCCAGCATATTACCTTTTGCATTTTCCATCGCACAAAACATAATAACTTGAAATTCATTTTGACTTGAGTTAGACTTTAAAAGCCCATATTTTGAAAGCGAAATTTGCCGAAAGACTGACATAATTTAGTTTTTGCTAGAGCACAGCCACTCACAGTCACAATAGTGATACCACAAGATCCGATCTGACATGCGCTGTGATTGGGTGACTGACTTGAGCTCAGTGCTCACGTTCTGAACAGCTACAGTGAAATATATGTGTAATCGCGTTCATGACCACATAACATGACATTGATTTGCTGGGTACAGTTAACATTTGGTGCGTACAGCAAAACGATTATATGTGTATAGACTGATTTGTATGATTAAAATTAAAATGTTACATTTTAAATGACGGAATGGATATATGTTTGCCATAAACTTGGTTCAAAGTATATTTTTATCTCGTTAACAAACAAAAAATGGGCGAATTTCATGAAGACGGTCGAGAAAATGGGTGAATTTAGAGAGGGGTAGGCATACTTGGCACCTGTTATTTCTGGGAATAATGATACTACACTAAAAAAATTTCACGTATGACTGCATCATGCATATATTTATGTGGAATGCGCATATCAGGTAAGTGTGATTTTTGCTGTTATTACCAAAATTTACCCATAATTGGCAGGACTTACAAGTTATTGTCCATTTCTTTTGCCATTTGCTTCGTACACATACAGTTACTTCATTAATCAAGGTCAAATTCAAGGTCACCATTGAAATCCGCACAGATGACCTCATATTTGAATGTGAGGTTGTGTAAACCTTCTCAAAGAATTATGTGTGTTTTGCATTGTCTCTATGAAGATGTCCCAGTTTGACCTTGAAAGGTCACCAGAGGTCAAATTGAGGCCTTAGCGATCCCAGTATATGACACCTTTAATGAAGCAAATTACCAAAATGTACCACATTTGTGCTCAAACATACTTACAACAGAATTATGAACTTTGAATGATGTAGACACAGGCATTCTTGATTTTTGTGAACAATAATTCACGTAGAATGTTGTCAGGGTGAACACCATCATATAATGAATTATAGTTCTTTTTTACAGTGGTCTTTTTGTATTTGCTGTTGCCTTTCCCCATTGTTTTTACACTTGTTCGTTCGATAAGTTTATGAAATTTCACTACAGTATCGGCAAATTTTTCCGTGATGAACGTGTTGGTGATGTCAATGTCTTCCTCCAACATTCGTTGCTGTCCTTCTAACTGATCTGGAGTGCAGCTGTTATGTCTTAGTTTGTCCTTGTTTTGCAGATATGTCGCAGATGACATGAGTGAAGCTGGAATGATTGTCGATACATAGAGGGTGTAGCGGCGGACATCACAAAATTCTTGTATGGACATCAACTTTGACTGCACATGATGGATGGTTGATGCACGTGTTTCGCCTTGATCATTATCATATAAAATTTCGTGGCGACCGTGGGCGGTATGTTTTGTTGTAAAATCACATATACCGCCAAGTACAAATACTGCAATGTCATGAAGCGGAAATCTATGTGAGACCTCCTCACTGCGGCGAACGAGTTCGTTAAAAATAATGTCATATGTGGCACCACTCAAACAAGATTCCAGTACAATAGTGGATGAGAGGAAATCGACGTTGTGCATCAGATATTCACGGATTCCTCGACCTCGTGAGTCTGTGATGATCACAAAGCAGAACGGCATTTTGATTTTTCAATGACGCCCCTGGGCCTGGGCCCTGGCTCCTGAACTGCTGTCGTGATGAACCGGTCAATAAACTCAATATAACACGACTGGTCGTGAAAAAAATTAAGACCACACACAACTGAGTTAATCAATTTTACAATATAGAATTAGATATAATCCTAATCAGGACAAGTCAGTGTCAAATGAATATGATCTGCAGAAGAACGTGTCCGCACTCACTGAATGTACATTCGAAAAGGAAACATGTGACACTGAAACCGCGCATGCGCATCCAGGGACCTGCGCATCATCTGTGCGCGGCATGAAAACTAAATCATAACGTACTCAATACGGTATTTGTCTCACATTGCCGATCTGAGGTTGCGGGTCTGAGTTTGCCGACGCTGACTCGCGTAAACCCCCGCTCCGCATAAAACTAAATATCTGAAAATCTCCAGGCAAGAATTCCCAACAGTTTCAGTTTCGTTTTCCATTTTCACTCGCTAGGTGTAGAATAATTCGCTAGACAGCGCTTGCAACCCATTATCCTACCTGATTACCCGACAGGTGTCAGGACTATCGAATATGAGAAAACTATTGTTTGGCTAGTTCCAGCGAAACTGGGTGACTGACCGTACCCAGGGTTGTAATGTCATGACTTTTAGTTTTTGGCGTGTTAAGTATCCATAATGACGCCTGAATACAGAATTATGCAATGAAGATATGTTTTCTATAAATATGTATTTTTCAGAGGTGATATTGTGTAATGAGAATGTGAAATTCGTCGTATTATACTAGATCTACGGCCGTGTTTCATTTTGTTTTATTTTATTTCGGTTTATTTATTAATCAAGAGGAGGCTGCCGATGTGGAGATCTGTGTTGTAGATATAACTCGCATCACATCAGAATCACATTTTACATGTAAGTCATCATCATAACGCACATCATAACGTATACATCATAACTTATACATCTACTGGTTCTAAAATTGCATCCACCAAAAAGACAATCTTCATACAAAGTTAAATAGCTATATCTATGTGACAGTTAGATCTATATCTGTGTGATTTTATGTGAAAAGAAAATGCTTTGAAGTCCATTAGGCTACTCATGAATATGCACAATTTTATTGGAATGTTGATGAGAGAATGGGAGCTGCCAGGACTGTACTCATAGAAAGCTTGAAGATAGAGCTTAGATATTGGCACTTCCAAATGGGAAGTTATATATGGCGATTTGTGTGGTGACCTTGAATTCGACATTTGATGACCTTGAACGGTCAAAACAGCCATTTAGGGGTCAAAAAATGTCCATATTTGTCTCCACAGATGAAATGCTTGTAGATAGAACTTAAGTGTGCTTTATGAGCATATAGGAAATCATATATGGAACAATTGATGATGACCTTGAGCGTGACCTCGGATGACCTTGAGTGCTAAATGTCCGACGTGAAATATGTAAATTAGTCACTGAGGCTCAAACACTTGCACATACACATGGTACAGGTTAGGGTTGTATGTAAGCTTACAAGAATACATGTATATATGGCACATCTTTTGGTGACCTCGAATTTGACGTAAAATGACCTTGAAGGTCAAATCTCGAAATCTTGCCTGACCTGACATGTGTAAATTGGACTCTGCAGACAAAATACTTGTTGATAGAGGTCATACTAGTATGTTTGTATTTTAAAGTCATATAGAGCATACCTAATTGTGACATTGCATTTCACAAAGATGACCTTGATTGCTAAATCTCAAGGTCATATGTCACCTGCCATGCTTAAAACCAAAATTGTCCGGTAACCTATCTTAGCCCTTGGGCTAATTTTCATCAAACTCCCCAATGTTAACATCGAAAGGAATGTTCATTCCAAAATTCAAAAACACAATGTTATATTGATCGTACTAAATTAGTTCTAAACCCTGCGAGTGGGTCAATTAATATAACATTTCCTCAAATGTAAAAGTCAAATTATGCATTTTCCGCTTATCGACAATAGATTGGTCCTACTTAATGTCAAGTCTACTTTGAAATAAGCTGTGATGATTATTTGAGTAGGTTTTCCACCACTGGTGTGTTTGTGTATGTGGGATTTAGTAAAATCGTATCATTGGACTACATTTTTGCCGAAAATTTATTAATCTCTCACATGTACATACATATTAATAAACTAGTATTCATCAAATACACAAATGCATGATGTCACCGTATCTAACAATCAATGCAAAAGCGCAATCGAATGGCAAATCACATAGGCTTATCACCGTTCCATGAGGCTCATGATAGTTGTTGAATTATGTATCTTATATCATAAAACACTATAAAACATTGTTAATACAATGTTATGCACGGAATAAATTGACATGAATATAATCAAGCAAAAAATATAATTTTGTCTTAATACCAACGAATGAAACACACATTATGAAAACAATAATTTTATTGCATACGCTTTCTCTCGATAATAGTCTGCAATCGTTATTGGCCAAATCGCAATAAATACTCGATAACTAATCAACCATAATATCACACTGCATCATCATAAATACGACACGATCCAGCAACCACAGTCTAGGGTTAATAACAGCTGTACAATGTATATTAAAGGGCCACTGTATGGGATTCGCCTTTTAGGGGATTTCCAAGATTTTTCTCCCGACGCTTCTATTTATAGAACAAAACGTCAGATGACGTTTTTGGCCTAGGATCTCTGCCGAGCCGACCTGGGCTGATCTGAGCATTGGATCGGCAGAGATTTTGGGTCAAAAACGTAATCTGACGTTTTGTTCTATAAATAGAAGCGTCGGGAGAAAAATCTTGGAAATCCCCTAAAAGCCGAATCCCATACAGTGGCCCTTTAATACTGGTCACACGTGTGGACCCAATTCATTACCAGTTTATAAACACATGTCACTTAATGTATGTAAATCAATCGATGTGCTTATTACTGTCTGCATTAATAAGCAACAACGTAACATAGATCCAGATGAAATCTCCAGATACATTATATTATCATTTCATTACATCACATACATTGTATAATTGTCATCACATCAGTGTATCATAAGAATTTGATATACATAAACGATTCTTTTGAAACCCGTATTGCAAATAATCACACTGACATAATACTAGTAAACACGCAATATCATGACGAGCTGGCTATCTACATTTCTACAAGATTATATTCATTATTCACCATAGGCTGTGTCAACAATCTGCCGACATGACCACGCTCATCTGAACGCTGCTCGTGTCGCGGGTTCGAGTCTCGGCTTGGATCGTTAACAGCTGTCCTATCGCAACCCTTCGCATTTCCACCTGTTCACGCAACTCGTGACGTTCTTGTAACAGCTGCACCAGTTGTTCTGAGACAGCTGTCAAATGTAAATAAACATAAATCATGCATTAAAATGATGAGTTTTAGGTTAAGTCAAACGAGGATGTTTATTGAGTTTTGGGGAAACATTTATATGTTTTCTATTTCCGTTCAAAGGTGACGTTGTGAAAATGTATTCAGCCATGATCTATCATTGCAGAGCTTACGGTACATTGTGTACTAGTATTGGTTTTTTCGTTGTATATAAACATGACACGACCGGACGACTCACCAAATTACTACATACATGTATACATAATTAAGGAACGCGACTTTAAACTATACTTTAAATATAATATTCTACCAAAAATGAATATTTACTGGTGTTTAGCCTCTAATCAATGTACAAGTACCTCTAAACATACACCCGAATCAGTATGACATTACCAATCATTACTTGCTACATTTCAAATATGATTTGCTACTGTAACAATTGACGTTAAGCATACATTTTAAAGATAATAAGCCTTTCACATGCATGCAGCCTATAACAAACATTTCCAATTACCGGTATAGGATATAATTCGTGATGTTCCGAAATACCGTTAGACATTTTATTTCCTCTAAACTTCACTTAAGGGTAAGACCACATACACTGGCACGTAGGCTGGTGGTATCATGTCAGGCAATGAGAACAGGTAATCAATTTCAATTATTATATCAAAAATACTGCATCAGCCACATTGTCATCGTTACATCTGTTCCAGCAATGATCTTGATATTGAAAACTCTCTCACCTTGAACTGTTTTGATCCGCTCATCACGAATTTCCCTCAAAGTTTGTCTACTTCTTTTCCCTACTAAAAAAGGGGAAACATGGATAAAATCACTGAGATATGATGTCATGATTTGAGAATAAATGTCGTAAATGTTCGTGTTTTTTACCAGTCATCGCTAGCCAGGAAGGTTTTGATGTGATCAAATATAAAATATCATATGGAAACTTGACTGTAGGAATAAATAATACATGCGAAATAAAATCCATAATAGAATGTGACGCACTTGTTGTTTGTTTACGGAAATGTGATACTATTGATAAACACTTTTTACCGTGAGAGATTCACGGATCAATTTTCATCGTAGTTTTCTGAACAACTGTTGCATGCTCCGTCATAGTTATGACTCATCTCACAAGACCTTACATGACTGCTACCTCTCAATCGAGTCAATCAGACCCGATAGAATAAGCAACAGCAACCAAATAGCAAAAGTCAATATTATGGAAGCAGCTGAAGGGTTTTTTTTTTATTCTTCCAATACACAGTTATACATAGTGCATTATTTGATTGCACTATGAGGTTTGCTACAATTTTCAGTAAGATTTTTCATGAAGACTTTTGATCAAGGGCAACTTTGTGTTGGATTTGCCCCTGTCTTTGGGTGATTGTGTTTATGGAATAGTGCCCAAGGTGTGGCAATCACATTTTCCCAGTAAAGTTGCGCGAATATGACGCATGTTCGTTTTTTCAAAGTTGAACCGGACCGGTTGAAGGTACGAATACCAATGATGTGTTCATAAGGTGCATACGAATCAATGTCTATCACTGTTTGTTAAGCCAACCCACGTCAGTGCGATAATGCTATTAATGAAATTGCGTTTGAATTTGTTCGTACCATGTTTCAGTTACCCCCCGCAAGTTTAAATTCACAATTTCCACTTACAACTTTCCAGTGAATGATGCATGAGACAGGATGTTTCATTGACACAATCCAGGTGAGTTGTATCCTCGAGATCCAGACTGCAATTTGATTCTTTAGTTCTAAACTCTGCTGAGGTTTCCATAACACCGCTCAAATCGTTGTCCGCGTGCTGTGTTTTTGCTGGACACTTTGACATATTGGGGGCTGATAATGGATCATTATCGACCTTGCAAATATTACAATTGGAAGAACAATCTGAGCATGTCCATGCATCATGTTCATCAGCACAAACAGAACACCTGAAGAATTCCACACGATTATCCGGAGATTTACTTGTGATGTTCCGATCATTTTTCCGAGGTGAAGTCTCCTTGGATGAACCATCAGTTGTAGTGGAACAATCGTCTTCGAGGGATGTGAATGTTGTCGGTGTATCACTTTTCATTTCTGATGGATTTTCCATTGCGGAGGGCTTGTTTCAACTCAAATCATTTCAAGAACATATAGGTAGTCACTCTCTCCGAAGAACTCCACTACAATCACGAGAGGCCATATCCCTATTCGCACATCTTCACTGAGTCATATATAATGAGTTATCCGTGGAACATCATCGTTTATATACGGATAGAAGCTGTACATCTAACACAAAAAATCCATTCACTTCAGAATGCAAATATCAAAAATGAAATCTCAGATGATACTGCACCAGCCCCCTAAGTGGCCAAGTTGTTCGATAAATGTTTCCACCCGGTCGCAGTACATTGTATAGAACTATATATATAGGGCCAGATGCCCCACAAGATAGTTCAAGGCCAAATATTCTAATATCCTGCACTGTGCAGCAAACACAGGTAGAAAAGGTAGAAATGTAGAAGGTGTTAACCCAATTCAATATATCCTACTGGGAAATCCATCAATTCAGTTTCCTGTACCCATGAGGGTGACCGAGAGAATAATAGATGTCAGTTGAGACATCGTTTTCTTCTACTATTAAAAGGCGGTCATTCGTCCTTCCTCCTGATAAATTGGTTTTTGATGTACTGCGAAGCTGGCAGGTGTTCGTGTGTCTGATACAATACGGCCAATGAAATACTGGTACAGAAGGATATGGAACAACATATTAAATTGCATGATACCGAGTCAATCAATAGTCTGATTAGTCAGCGCATGTGACATATGTTGTTTCACATAAGCGCACTGGTAGAACATGTTCAATATATTTGTACCGTTCACATGTATATTGGAACGCTTCTGTATTTATACATTAAGTACACATAGATTTGACCTGGTGCTAATAGGATTGCATTTATGAGCGTATTAAACACGCAACAGATTGCGTTGTAAAGATTTTCAATTAGGTGTTCATTACTCGTACACATGTGAAGTGTGAAGTTGGATAAGAAATGCATACAAATGTTTGGACCGGTTTGGCATAAAATAATTCAAAGTGATATATTGGGAGAAAAACTATTTGTTCTAAATCAACGACAAATATGCCCGTGGTCTCGAAGAAATAGGTTACAAAACAAACTCTCCTTGATAATGGTGCACAATCTGTACCCATGGGAATACCAATAGTTTGTTGGAATATTCGATTGTTGGAATATTCGATCAACAAATTCCACAAAAATATTATCAATCAGAAAATTAACCATATTTACCACATCTATTTCAGTATATTTGTATGGAGCATCAGAGTCGACTTCAACAACTTGAGCGGTATTATATTCAACTACAGTGGTACCGACGTTGTCCCTTTTTAGAGAAAATTGAATAATGAATGAGTTTTTCCAAGCTGATACTTCAGTTCAGAATGAGGTGAAGCTGTGTACAAAGTGGAAAAATCAAATGTTCTGATAGACGTTACTTTTGAAAGTGTGTGAGCATGTATATTCCATAAAGATTTGGATTTTTTTAATATCCACATTTGGTTTATACCACTTCAGGAATAGATGGTTTCACAGTACTTTCGGAGACCCTGTTTAATTATAGACAAAAATACTTCAGAAAGGGATCTGGTATAATATGATGCTGAACCTAAAATATATCTTTGTTTATTTGTTTGTGTGGATTTTTGTGTAATTTTGGGATCCAATATAAGTTTGGTATAACTTGACAGAATAACTGGATGCTGGATAACTTGATGGGATATAACTTGTTTGGTATAACTTGATGCGATAAGTAATAATAATAAAATCTTCTCTCCCTGTTCTTTAAAATCCGTGAATCACACTAAAATGATTCAATGCTGAACAACACAGTTATACTCTGATTTTTCTAACTTGTTTACACCGGTTTTTGACGATATTTGCGATGCTGAATAGTATCGTTCTATAACTTGGCATATTTCACCTGGGAGTCGATCGGCAAGTTCCCACAAGAATTCAGAGTATAGTTGATAATTTATTTGAACACTGCCACAACAAAAGGAATGTGTAACTTCGCATAGCATAGTCACTCAAAGTAATCAGGATGTCATATTAGTCCCAGAGCTATGGGTGTTTATTTATGTTTTTGAGTGCAAGAAATCTGATGGTTGTTTCTATAGTAAAAATGTGCCATGAATTCGAAAATACAAGTCTTACTAACACAGCGGTAGCAGTTTTTTTTTCAGAAACTGGCTTTTGAATACGGATGTCTTCGGAAGATTTGAACGCGATTTGGGGGCAGTTAAGCGAAAACATGAAAGTTTCTCAAAAACAATGAAAGTTACTCAAAAACAATTGTTCACTAATTTGCATTCGTTTCTCCATTGAAAGCAAATATTTGCATGGGCCTACATACAAATCATATGTCTTGCAAATGTCATATAATTGCATATTGATATTTCCTTCATGACTTAATTTTCATAATTTCTTTGATAACTCATGTAATGGTGGTATGCTAAACTGGGTTCATCATCAACAGAGTGAGGTAGAGGTTGTGATTATAACATAGTCCCGAGTTGCAAGTAGGTATTGCATTTAGATCACTATAGTTGAGTTTGCTCTGATTGTTGTACACAGTAACTTAGTGACACAAGTAACATACAGTGGACAGAAATATTTTTGTGGCCAGCGGAAATATGCTGGGATGGGAAAGTTTATGTGATTAATAACATTTATTTATTGGATTAAATTGCTCATTATTCTCCATATAATAAACAAAGAAGAACATGTGATATATATATATAGTGATATATATGTATGTTCTTCTTTGTTTTATCACTTTTTTTGTTTTATTCACGTTTTATCACTTTTTTTAGCGTAAACTATAAAAGTTGGCGACCTTTTGTAATTGTTCTGCTAACATCAGAAATTTAGCTCAATATTTTTGTTGCGCTACTGTATGCGTATGTATTACGGTAAATCAACAAAAATCGTAAAGCTCTCACAGTTTTTGTGTTTATTCACAAGATTAAAATGTAAAACCTCATGGAAACAATCAGAAATATTATTGTGATAAATATTTATCAGTCCTGTGATCCTATTGTTGAGATTACTATATTTAACAAATTATAGCAGGAACGGGCCCACTCACGCCTACCCTCCGTGGGTCTGTTTTTGTCTCTAAAGGCTACAGTATATTAATTATATTGGCCATTCAACTAAATAATAAAATTATCTTACTTTGACGGTCCATAACAACTTCCTAAAAAAAATCCCAGCCTGACCACTATGCTATTTTTGTCAATTGACGTATTGGGCATCGCGTGATAAGCATGAATATGTTTGACGACACATGGGATTTTTTGCTATTCTGCCTTGAATGGACCCGGGGTGAAAATACCCGAAATTGTGGGTACTGATGGCCATTCAAAACCCCTTTGCTTCCTCATCTGAGAAAAACGATAACAAGATACTGCCTTGAAAACCAGGTTATTATTTCCCAGCAGTGTGTTCATTCAAAAGATTATACACTCGTCCATGAATCTGGCATAAAAAAAATATGAGGTGATGTCACACAATAGTTTCCCTTTGAATTGCCTAAGTGAGGTGAATGCTCGCTGATTGGCTGAGCGAGTTACCGTACTATGCCCTAACAGCTCTCTGAGATTCATATGGGGGAAATACTCTTCGACTGGGCTGGTTTCGAAGAGAAAATACTTTGATCGTGTGTTCTACAGAGTTCGACTTAAATAATTCAGTTATTTAATATATTCTGACGAATGGACGAATATTTTCGTCGAAGGGAGCAATTTTTTCGTCACTATCGCCGATTTACATGAACATTAACGTGTCGGCTGGATTTGAGAATAAATACATAACTACGGTGTGCATTCAGTCAACCGGGTATCACTTTTTTCCGTACTCTCGAGCCATCGCTCACTTTTCGCGCTTATGCTTGAGGGCATAAGACACAATTTCGAGTTACATTCACTCCCCATGTTAAACCTACCTTACGATGAACGATGTACAGCATTCCCTGCGATACTTGGGGCTTAGCGATAAAATCCCACAAATGCCCCACCAATGTGCCTAACAAAAAATGTACATTTCATTATGGATAGACAGATTCAGTTTTTCGCTACAGTTTGTTGGAAATTACCTAATATATTGGTCAACCACTACCTCGTGTGCCAGTTCTCACAGGACATTTTTTCAAGTGCAGTACAAATATATCGCTTACATTTCAAGTTTACATCGTCCATTCACACATATACTATACATTACTCATTGATATTGGCAAAGCGTATCCTCACCGTGACCATGCGGAAGCCACGTGTTTTTGTTTATTTACAAAATCGTGTGTTCCCGGATGTGACCCATTTGCGCATGTGTGGTCTTCATGTCAGTGCCTAATTTCCCTTGTTTTGGAGCATTAAAACTAGCACGTTTGTTACGTTCTATTTTCTGACTGCATCGTGTAAAAGTCGGAATGGGTTCCGAGTTCAACACCACCGCCTTCAACATTGATATTTCGGTGCTTATAACTATTTCGACGGTCCTCAAATTTAGTAGACACTTCTCATATGGCATATATTGTCGCCTATTTGTACACTTTTGACCAAGAACAACTTTACTAATATATTGAACCTTGGGCCAAATAGAAAACGGTGTTGAATTTTATGAACACCCTGTAATGTTTTTGATGGGCGTACTCGATCAGGGACTACTATTCATCAGTGTTCATACGAACTATACAATACCAATTGCTTTCACATCTGTATTCGTCCTGCATGGACATCGTATGCAATAGCGGATTTAGAGGGTGGGGGGGGGGGGGTTACCGGGGTCAGGACCCCCCCGCCCTTTCGAAAAAAAAACCCATATATATATCAGAGTTACCATAGGCGGATTCAGGCCTCCTGCCCGAAAAAATTATGTCGAAATATCATGTTTGAGATCAGGTTGATCATAGTGAGTTTGTTTGAAATGTATACTCAGGAGAGACCAGTATGCTCAGCTACCACAGAACATAAAAAGATTTCTGGCTTATGGGGCCCTTCAGCGGACCCAGACCCCCGGCCCAAATGTGCAACTGCTCTCCTAATTTTTTTTTTTTACCAATTTTTCAGAAAATGGTAATCAAATTTTTTTAGTGCAATTTATTCTCAGGAAAGGCCACTAAATTAATTCTGAACATAGAAATGCTATGACTTCTGGGGACCTTCAACGGGCCCCAGACCAAAGAGTTTAATATAACAAGAGGCGGAACTCTCTATATATTCCTATGTGCAAGCGAGGGACTGGCAAACAATAAGACCTTCGCAGGCGAGGTAGCGGCCTCCTAGTTAGGAGTGCTCAGGCACGCATTTTCGTGGGAGTGCGACCTCTTGTTGATATTACACTCTCTGCCAAGACCCCTGGCCCGAATGTGTAGCTTTCCGTCTACATTTTGTACAGACAGAACATGTTCATCGATGAATCATCAAGTGCAATTTATTCCCAGGAAAGGCCACAAAATTAATTCAGGGCATAAAATAGGCTCTGACTTCTGGGCTCTTCAGCAGGCCCCAGACCCGCAGCTGAAACGAGCTCGCTTCGTTTCTAATTTTGGCATTAAATATGAAAGTAGGGCGATCCATGGTATTCAAGTGGAAGTCATACCAAGGAGATGCCATCAACTTAACACTGAACATAAAAAAGACTCTTGCTTCGAGGTCTCGTGAGCGGCCCCAGACCTTCACCGCGACAGACTTGCTTCATTCCATAATTTTTTTTCGTATACCAGGGGAATGAAGTGGATTTATACCCAAGAGATGCCAAGAAGCTACCTCAGTACATAAAAAAGGATAGATTCTGGGGCCCTTGAGCGGGCCCCAGACCCCACGCCGTATAATGTTGGACCCCCTCTTTTCAAATTCCTGGATCCGCCCCTGGTATGTAGGCCTATATAATATGCGCACGGGATTAAACTGAAAACAGTGCTAGAAATGAACGCGCAATTGACTTCTTTCATCCGGGGAGATCTGGTGTTTTGCACCAGGTATGATTCTTGTTACCCAAACTTAGAAGACCAGCGCCACGCGCTGGCCAATAAAAAGAAACGTTATGACATTTTAATCAAAAGAAAAAAAAATCATTTTCAAGAACAAAGGTAATTCTACTCAACATTAGTGTACATTTCGATCGGGAATGATTTATATTGGTTTATGAAATGGATATGTTCTTTCCACTATGTCAAACGAATTAGTATGCATTTTGCATACAGCTAGCAAGTGCTCTGATGAAGAGAAATCATTCGACCAGTCCACGTGGTCAAAGGCACAAACAGTTGATCAAACACGGAAGAACTTATTCAAAGAATAAACATATTTTGCTTTCACAATACGTTGTGTGGTGTTATCACTGAACCCACATTCATTCGCCGAAAGGTAGTAGTGCAACAAGTAAACTGAAGGACACAGGGGAATGGATATATTTTTTATCTTGAGTGAACAAGGCGCGTTGCATTTGCAGTTCAGTTGTTTTTGTACCACGATTGACGCCTTCAACAACAGGCCAGACCGTTATTCCACGTAGACACACCCGTGGTACAAGTACAATAGACAACTCACATCCTAGGTATGACTTTAGCACTCGTTAATCCTCTCGCTAAAGCTCAATGATGACTCGTGTACTCTCTGTTCTATACATATATTGAATTATGTATGGCGTATTGTCATGCTGTTCATGAAATGAATGTGAATGTGTGAAAGGGAGGGTTGGGGGTTGTGTCAGAATGGGGTTGGGGAGTTACATGCACTATGTTGGATAATCACTGATAATGCTTACGGCTTCGTATTTCTCACGAATGAAAAACCTCCGCCTTCGGCCTCGGTCTCAATTCTGAGAAATACTCAAACTAGTGCATCATTCTATACTTGGTGCATGGTTGGGGTCATTCCTTTTGTTGTTGACATGTTGCTATTGTACAGAGATACAATTCGGGCACTCCGGCACTAATAGCGAGAGACCCTCGTCCTTGTGCATTATCCTACACTGAATGATTACATGGAACAGTGCCACCTATCAACAAACACTGCAGCTGACGACGTTTGTTGCTAGCAATATATCGACATATGGTCTCGTTCTGTTATAGGTGTGTGTAATGCTAACATTCACGATGATAGAGTGCATGGTTGACTAATGAATACAGGATTCGATCTTCATATACGTCCTCAGATAAATGCTTGATATGCGCACTTGGTGTTCGCACATCGACGTTACCAACACACCAGTGTAATTTATTGTCATATGTCATTGGAAACTTTGTCCACGTGAACCTCCACGTGAAAGCTGTATGTTCCCCTATAGACTATACTGATTAGTTTAATCAGTAATATGTATTGTGACATCCACCACATCAAGGGTTGTGCAGACATGCTCCATGAAGAAAATTAGAATATGAATAATACATCATTCAATCATATTTGCATGGTACTTTGGAACTTTTTGATGTCATTTGAAGTATTTTGTTCCACGAAAAACTGCACACCGTGTTCATAATTCAAATGGACTGTTATGATGAATTCACGTTATCAGATGCTGATTTCTCAGAGACCTCCAAAGAGCAGTGCAATAAATCAGCTGATAACCAACAGAAACACTATACTCAGTATTTCATTTCAACTGTTTATACTGATACAAAGAAATACATCTGCCGAAAACTGCTCAACCCCAGAAAAGGGTTGAACCAGGGTCATCCCAGAGGGGGCCCACCACAGTGATATAAATATACTTTAAAATTCTCAAATTCTCCAGAACACTGTTTTCCAGAACACTGAACATAATTTCAAATTCCATCCTAAACTTAGGGCAAGAAATACAATGGTATCAGTTGTGATAAGATGTCCGCCTGAACTCAGGCCTTGGTTGTTGCATCTTGCTCTTAAACCTTAAACAAGTTAAATCATATGTTCACATAAAAAATATATGTGTAGTTCTCGAGTAATATAACATAATGTTGAATTCTAGCCTGGGGATTTAACAGGTAAACAAACAAATATTGACTATGGAAATCAGGCTCGAACAATTGTTAATCAAATTTTGAGATGTTGACATTAAAATGAAAGCCGTAAAACTAATCAAAGTTGATTATTCAATAACGAAATAACTACATATACAAAAGATATTTACAGACAATCACACCCGTCTCATCCAAAAAATGAGTGTTTCGAGTATGAAATCTCATGAAATATATTTCAAAGAAAGCCAAGTATAAACAACATCTGACTTTTGTTGTAATTTCCACGAATATCCAGAATGAAGGTTCTTACTTTCCAATTCACCCATTGCATCAATGGAAAATTCGGTATTATTGCCATTTGATTTTTCCACAAACATGGCCTTGACATTGCTCAAATTGCTGATCGTCTGGGTGACTCAAATGAGGGCTTTAGCTCCTAAATACTAATCCGTGTAACGAAAATCTTCGTTGATTTGGTGTTCTTGCATTTTTAGCCTAATATACAAGATTACACCCTGAAAGCAGTACTCTAGAGCAGGTGTAGAAAGAGACTTGCAAACCCTAGTAAAAACGGGGTGAGAAAAATATCATGTCAGTTTCAGCTACGATGGGATGAGATCATAAACTGTCAATTAGTTTCGACAGGGTGACAGTATGATTGACATTCATAAGAGTGATTCCCCTAGGCTCTCCCAACCAAGAAAAGATGTAATATCAGTACCTTGGGTGATGATGAATTGGTCATGAATAAACAATGATATTTCATCATAGAGCAGTCGATAAAACGCCTCCCAACCTGTGAGTAAGTTATACTTGCATCGACCAATGCGTTTCCTAGAACAACCGATCTATTACTAAAGAGGATATATATATACATGTATGTTCCAGTGTACATCACTTATCGAACATTTCTGATGGATGAACGTGTGATACCAATAAGGGTATGGAATACAGTTCCAAACTAATCATAGCTGTTAGTTTGCTCCTGGTTTTATCGACCACTTCAACACAAGCAACACACTATCAAGTATCATTCAAAACCACCAACAGAAAGCCACATCTCTCTCGTCTGTTGGACACTGTCCAGACAGATGACTGGGCAGGGTGTTTGAGGAGATGCAATCCGTTTCTTGGCTGTCGTGCTGCTGTGCGCGAGATCAATACCAAGTTATGCAGCTTCTTCAACACTCCAGATGTGACTGAGGCACTGGACCAGTCAGAAAGAGCAGCAGTCATGAAAACATGTAAGTAACAGTCAATCCACAGTAATGCAATGAAATCCACTAAAGATTTATAACTATTCACCAATAAGACTTTGGAAGTAAAATGTGATATTTATCATATAATGTTACTGCTCAGTACTGGCATTAGCCAGGATAAGATTTTGATAATGGTGTAACAATATTCGATGGCCTTAACTCATCCTACACCTAGCAGCCAAACATTAAATAACTCAGTTCTATTGTGTTGGACGCAGGCGATGTTCATGTGGGCATCCTATTGTCCTAACGTCAATTCTATAGTCCTAAAGATTATTCTAACGTCTATCATCCTAAAGTCTATTCTAACGTCTATAGTCCTAAAGTCTATTATAGCGTCAGCAACCCTAACAAGATATATTTTCTTCATTTCATTGTTTCAAGTGATACTGGCAGTAAGACTATTTTTACCAAATCAATAACAAATGTGCTTGTGGAATCAGACAAATAGGTTACAAAACAAACTTTGCTTGATCAGATGGATAAATCAAGCATATGACAGTACTAGCAGCCGCTTTTCTTTTGTTTTGTGCCCCACTCAGAGTTACCTCTGACTTAACCTAGTTCACGCTTGATTGGCTCGAACATATACGAGTAAGCTGGAATCGCATTGCATCAAGGGATACAAATCACCGGGAATTGCGGTAATGTAAACAAACGCAAACTATCTCCACCAGAAACTTGCAACGAAATCAATTAGAACGGGGCATCTGTTTGGGCTTACAAGTGCAGATATATGACTATTTTGTTCTCTTCGTTCGATCAGAAAATTAAGGTAAAATCCATAACTTTCTGCCAATATCACTTTAATTTGCACATCGACTACATAAGGAATCCTTCCCTGAATACTTTATCCTTGTTTATCCTGATAACCCAAATATGGATGTACTGTGAAGAATGTCCTCAATCTTTCAAACTTCGCTCATAATTCAATGTATGATATTTGGCACTGGCTGTTTAGGGCGCAAGCACCCCGCCAAGATAAATTGCCTAGTGTTTCCGGTTATAAACTCGATAACACACCGACCGACAGGGCCCGACCCAAAGAGTATCCTCATATATGTGACACAACTGAGTACATTTCATCAATTGCAGCATTTCACATGGAAAATGTTGCTGTCGGCGCCAACGTCACGTGCTCAACAGTGGTCTCGGGCTACAACGGCCCTTGTAGCGGGGCAGTGGATGGTGTGGTGCCAGAGATGTCTGATGTTCAGGACGGGACCCAGTGGTGGGCAGGTGGCGTCATGGTACATGGCGATAGAGACTGGATCAAGGTATTCTTCACTGAGGTCAAGGACGTCCTTGCTGTGGAGCTCTATCACAGATGTCATGGAAATACACAGTGTGGCGAGTTTGATCTCACCTTCAGCGATGCGTCTCTTCAAAAGGTATAGTCTACCGAAAACACATGCATAACTTCCATGCCAGATTTGCGTTGTTGTAAATATATTATTATTATTATTATTATTATTATTATTATTATTATTATTATTGTGCAGGTGGCAAGAGAATGCAATGGCGGTCACACTGATCACTGCACCAACCAACCAAGTGAAATATACTACATCCGCCGGACAAAGACAACGTACGTCAAGATTGCTTGCTCTGTCCCGTGTCCATCTGACAACCCGTGGGGAGCCGGTTTTCGAGAGATCTTGATCTGGGCTATGTAACCTCCACACAGCCTCAACAAAAGCCATCCAGTTCTAAAAGCCTAGACATTTAATCTCATTCAACTGCATAATCTACAATGTGTCCAGCCATCTAAATTCAACGTTTGGGTCTGATTTATGGCCATTTATTTATCAAATTCAACCCAGGGCCTATTTTCAACAACTTGTAGTAAACTGTCTACGACTTTAAATTCCCCCACAGGCGAAGAGCAAGTCAAATGTCAATTACTATCTCAATCAGCCAATAGTGATGAGAGATAACTATTCATGTTGTAAGAGAATAGTACTTTGTGATGTTATAATTCTAAGACAATAAACATTGCATGTCATAAAATGTATCGAGTCATAGTTCTCGTTGTGTTGGAATATGGTGGAATATTAGTTGCAATACATGGTAATTGTGATTTTTGTCCTAGAACTGATTATGCTAGTGTTTAGTGCTATACAGGTCGTGTATCTGCTTCACGTGGGTAGGTTTTTTTTCTTTTTCAGGTATATATTTTCACTTGATTTCGCTCCTATAGTTCACAGATTATCGATGGGGATGAAGTAAAGTGACTATTCCGATTTTCAATGCCATCACATAACGTTCCTTAGCAGAAATACTACGTTTTGTGGAGTTCCGACTGAGAATTGCCAAATACCACAAAGAAACTGCTGAGATGTAAAAGAAACTTTTGTCCTGCCCCTTTATTACCTTCATATTTATTAATAATTACTGCTGTGCCAGTGTTGACCCACAATTAGCATACACATGCCGCCAAACCCAGCTGATGGTTAGGTAATGGTTTTCAGGGAGAGTCTTGATGAAGCATACACGCAATATACTTCCTCAATACACATCACTAAGGAGCCGCTGAAAGGACATAGAAGAAACACAATAATATTGCGAGGGAACGCGATAACAATGTACCAAAAAATTCTCTTGGATGTCCCCTCAGCGGTGAAGTACAACAATTCAAAGCTGAAATGAAAAGACAACGTTATTCACAGATAGGGAAAAAAATCGATCACGTCAAAATTCAAGTATGCATGCTTTCTGAAAAGAGTACATGGTTGAACAATGAATACTGGATATCATCTATAGGCCTATATACTCCCCCAGACAAATGTTTGATATAATTATGTGCTCGGTGTTCACGCGCATCGATGTTACTACCGACACGCCAGTGTAACTTATTGTCATATGTCATTGGAAACTCTGTCTATATGTACATTTCTACGTCCACATGAAAGCTCTATATTTGCTTATAAAATTAACTGACTAGTTTATTCAGATATGTGTATATTAGAATATGAATGATTCATCATTCACTCATATTTTGCAGGGTATTTCGGAAATTTCTGATGTCATTTGAAGTATTTTATTCCATTAAAAGAATGGTCTGAAATCAATGTAATTATTGTGTCTAATATTGTGACATGAACGTAATGTTGGTTTTTATGTTAGGGATTCATTGGGTGAGCAATCAAATAGTGAAAATGAATTTCAGGTTCGAACAATAGTTAACTAAAATTTAAGATGTTGACATTAAAATAGAATCTGTAAAATTTATTATAGTTCATCGTTCAATATTACAAGACTGGGTCATCTACACAGTAAGATTGAATCGATCCTTGCCCCCACCAAGAAACACGAGAAGGGAGCGAGAATGGAATCTCAGAAGGTATAAAACAGGCTAGCAAAAACAACATCTGACTTTTGTTGTATCTACAAAGACACATATTGAGTGTTTTTATTTGCTATTTTGTGTTATGGAACTGTGACATTAACCAAAAGAAAAGCCATTAACAAGTTTTGTATGAATTAAGCTAAAGAGTTGTGCATGTTAAATAATTTAATCATATTGGTTTTCCAGGCCCTCTTGAAGGTTAGCTCTCGACAAGGAAACGAGCTGGTTGTCAACCTGACCTAAACACTGTCTATAAATATGGTTCGGTATTCCTTTGTGTGTGGAAGTGAGGCATAAATACCATTTCTAAGTGTGGTACTCTCAATCATATTTTTTTCTGATGTGCCCTACTGCCCTTGATTGTAAAATAGAGCCATCGATCGTTTTGAATGTTGAATTTGGTTGTCTCATGATTTTTAAGAGCAAGCAAGTCGACAATATTGTATATAACACGTCATCGTTAGTCCGGTTAGCTCAGTTCATATGTGGGCTGACTTCTCACCCATGTGGTCACCAAACCGGGCAAGTGGGTTTTCACCAGGTTCTCTGGTTTCCTCCCACAGTCCCACACTAACGACCACACATACGCCTTGACATACGCCAAGAGATGTTAATATAAACTTATGCCGGTTCATCAGTTGCTGTAAAACGAATGAAGTTTAAAGTTCTAATACGTCACAGCAACAAACATAACACTTGTTTGTCGTTATGCAAGATTGTCCATTAGGCACTTAACCGAGGGGGGGGGGGGGTAGGATTGTTGTCAATACATTTAACATTAACCATTCTTGTGTTAATTGTAAAATCAAGCTAATTCTGCACAAAAGACCACTTGGCAATGTTTCTACCCTGAAGTATAAGATTAAGTACCATGGAAACATTGCTTTAGTGCAGGTGTAGAATGAGACTTGCAGACCGATGAAAACATCGCAAGTGAAAAATATCATGTCAGTTTCAAAGCGTTGGGATGAGATTAGAAAGTGTCAACTGTCAGGTTGACAGTACGCCTGACATCAATATTGGTAATGCCCCAGGGTCTCTCAACCAACAAATGATGTTAATATCAGCATCTAGGATGATAATAAATTGGTCATGAATAAACAATGACATTTCGTCACAGACCAATTGATACAACGCCTCTCAACCTGTGTTCATGTTTGACTTGTATCGACCAATACTTTTTCCATAACTACCGACCTATTGATAAAGAGGATATAAAAGCATTGTATGTACCAGTGTACATCACTTATCGGACATTTCTGATGGATGGAGTTGTTTAGCGTGTGATACTGACTGATAAGGGCATGGAATACAGTTCCAAACGTGTCATTACTGTTAGTTTGATCCTGATGTTATCTACCAGTTCATTACTAGCAACAGACTATCAAGTATCTTTCAAAGACGTCAACAAAAAGCCACATCTTTCTCGTTTACTGGACACTGTCCAGACAGATGACTGGGCAGGGTGTCTGAGGAAATGCAATCCGTTCCTTGGCTGTCGTGCTGCTGTGCGCGAGGCCAACACCAAGTTATGCAGCTTCTTCAACACTCCAGATGTAACTGAGGCACTGGACCAGTCAGAAAGAGCAGCAGTCATGAAAACACGTAGGTAACAGATAATCCACAAAAGCTGATTTGTGTCTTTTTCATCTACTAGTGTTGTTGGAATTTGTAACAAAATGCAACTGCTATCAGGGAACGTGATTGCTCAGTATTAATATTGACGAGAATAACATTTTACCGATGATATAACAATATTCAATGGCCTCAATTCACCCTCCAGCTAGCCGTTAAACATTAATTACCCACTTCTATTGTGTTGGTACCTGGCCGTGTTCGTGTGGACATTCTTTTGTACCAGATGTGGAGTAGAAAGTTGAAAATTCAGTAAACCAAACAAAATATGTTGTCTTCATTATACTGTTTACCTTCCCTGAATATTATATGTAGAATATTTACGACAGTTAGCGGCCCGAAACCCTCCCTTACACTTTATCCCACTCGACATACACGGCACAGATTCATCACATGACTTCATACTCACGAGAACCGGCACACACCGTCCAAGACATGTAAACAACTCCACAAATGACGTCATGCAGAACACACCACCAATCACAACATTTCCAGACACCTAACCACGCCCACACAGACATTACCTCACATTCAGCAAATCACATGAACTCCTGTTCCACGACGCGGGAATAACCAGACACCCATGAAAAAGTCCCCGCGCTTTTCGGAGTCGAGTAGAGAGATTTTGGAGGGAACAGATGTAACTCTGAAATATTGAAGAAATTGTGTGTAGATTTATAGAGAAATATCTGTGATATATCATTCCACGTGTCGGACTATTAATCGGACTATATCGGGAAGTGTGTATGAGGCCGTGATCGTGCCATCGGACTTATCATCCTAATAAACTTGGATTAATCGAATTCGGACTGGTTTGTGATCTTTCAAGCACAACGCTACGAACACTATACGCTAGTAAGAGGGCTGATCGGACCCTGAAGAATCCCGATTTCGTAACATATAGTATGATTTTTTTCTCATGGAGTGTGATTTTCTGCGATAATTTCCACAAAAATGCATCTTATGACTTTAAATTTGCAGAGTATTATTCATCAACAAGATGACAACTATCGTGAGAAATTGAAGATGATTGGGTTGAAATTGAAGATAGCAAGACATAAACATTTTAGTTTATACCACCCATATTTTGAATGTCCCAGAAAACGTCATATCCTTTTAAAATCCAAACATTCCTGGCATATACAGTATACATGTACAGTGAACAGTAGAAATCAACTTTCTTCAATGTTTTTTTCAAATTTTCACCACAATTTCCATCATGTTAATGAATGACATTGCACAAGTTTTGAGGCAAAATTCGCATTTTTGTGGAAATTATCGCAGAGAATCACGTTCAATGAGAGAAAAATCAAACTATACACCTTAGGCCAAATTTTGACTATCAATCTCAATCTCACCAGATTTGCTCAAAACCCACTGTGTAATGTTTCGCGCTGGCTCTCGCGATGAAACATACCCTCATATATGTGCCTTCTGAGTTCATTTCATCAATTGCAGCATTCCACGTTGAGAATGTTGCTGTTGGCGCCACCGTCATGTGCTCAACAGAGAGCACAATTTACAATGGCCCTTGTAGCGGGGCAGTGGATGGTGTGATGCGAGAGATGTCTGATGTTGAAGACGGGACCCAGTGGTGGGCAGGTGGCAACATGGCAAATGGCGACAGAGACTGGATCAAGGTGACCTTCTCTGAGGTCAAGGACGTACTTGCTGTGGAGCTCTATCACAGATGTAGAGATGGGACGCAATGCAGCGAATTCGATCTCATTTTCAGTAATGGATCTCCCCAAAAGGTACAGTGAACCATACCAAAACACTTGTATAGCTTCCCTTCCAGATTTGTGTAATGATCACGCCCCTGTTTTCAATATGTGTTCCCTGCTGAATAAACAGTATATATTCTTTGTGTACTCCGTTGCATAAACAAAATTTACTAGTATATATAAATATGCAGGTATCGAGAGAATGCAATGGCCTTATGGACAGTTCTGACTGCACAAACCAACCAGGTGAAATATACACCATCCGCCGGAAACAGACAACATATGTCCAGGTTGCTTGCTCTGTCCCGTGTCCATCTAACTTCCCATGGGACGCTGGTTTCCGAGAGATCTTGATCTGGGCCATGTAACCTCTACACATCCTCAAAAAAATAAAATAATTTCCCATGGGGTCCTTTAGTCTTAGACCATCCTGAAAATATCACATTTTTAAAACCTATCATTGAAATATAATTAATTTCATCTAAGTTACATGTTATTTGTTCTTTCCGTCACTTCCATGTATGTGTGACGAAATAACTGTAGAAACCCAAAACCGCAAATTGTGCAACGCTAGAATATTTGATTAATTTTGGGGGAAAAAACACGAAATTTGAATGTTTTAAATTTGCTTTGGAAAAATCATGGAGTGCGAATTACAAAAATATTAAGGTGCAATATGATTGGTGATTGTGTGTGGGTCAACACCGTTTGATTGCAACCAGTTAGCTCGATGTGTTTCACCAATGTAAGGCGAGTTGTTGACATATAAATAAATATGTAACATTTCTATATTTATTAAAGTTTGTTGATAAAATTTACCGATTTTGTCAAAATAACCCTTCTGGTGTCATTTTGAGGTACATGTCTATAAAGTACAGACGGAGGATTCAGCATCATAGCCCGCATGTAGAAATTCATGTCTGCTATTGTAAGTCTATTATGATGACACTCGCAAGGTGGTCTAAGACTTTTGGACCCCACTATAAAAGCCACCCAGTTCTGAAAGGCTGGACACTTAATCTCATTCGACGGAATAATCTACTACCCGATCAGCCATCTATATTCAACAGATGGGTCTAATTTATGGCCGTTTAGTTATCAGAATGAACACGATTGTCAACAACTTGTACTGAACGGTTGATAACTTTGAATTTCATAGGCGATGATGTCAATTACTATGTGAATCAGCCAATCGTACTGGGTGATAACTACTTATGTTGTAAGAATACAGTACTTTGTACCGTATAATCGCGCATATAAGGACACTGTCCTTATATTCGAGCCTGTCCTTATATTCGAATATAAGAACATGTCCCTATATTCGAGAAGGTTTACTTTTTTCGCGCCATAAAACAATATTCGTTTATAAGGACACCCATGTCCTTATATTCGAGACACTTGGGTTTTGGCGCCAAAAACATAAAGGTGTCCCGAATATAAGGACACCCATTTCACGTGCTATCACGTGCTGCAAGGCTTACGACCACTGTCGGTAATATACACACGAGATTATTGGGGGCTCATTGAAAATAGGCCTCCAATACCTATGTGAGCCAACATATATAATGTCATTTCACATCAGTGGTGGTTACGACTCGTCTATGCTACTTACACACGATCAATGTGGCTATTATTTAATTGAGCGTACCATGTTCTTATATGCGGGTTATTGGGGGTGTCCTTATATTCGAATATAAGAACATGTCCCTATGTTCGAGACACTTTGGTTTTTTGGTGAGAGCCCCAAAACGCAATATTCCGGATATAAGAACATGTCCTTATATGCGCGATTATACGGTAATATTATAATTCTAAGACAATAAACATTGCATGTCATCAAATATATCGAGCTATATCAAACTATATATCATAGTTGATCCTAGATGTACAAAGTGTGGTAATATAGTTGAAGACGTATGTCATTTTTTATTTCATTGTCATGAATATGCAAGAGAACGAATTCAAATGTTATCTAAACTCAGCAACATAATTTCTCCCAGTGTTCATTACAGTCTTTTATTACCTGTAACAAATTCAGATAGAGAATATACGATTCAAGCTTTATTGAATGGATTCAGTGATTTGACTTACTCAGAGAATAAGCGTGTTTTTGAGTGTATACAGCAATTTATTACAGATACAAATAGAATGAAGTACAAATGAATTTCATCAATTCTATATACAATCGAAATATATATATATATATATATATATATATATTTGTGTTTATAGTGTATATATGTTTGTTGCACACTTGTTGTTATGCACCGAGGAGATCCCCTAGTGGCTCCGGCTGTGGGTGATCCTCGTTAAAGAAATAAAGTTTACATTAGTTCTCGTTGTGTTGGAATATAGTGGAATATTAGTTGTAATACATGGTAATTGGTTTTTTTCCCCAGAACTGTTCGTGCATAAAAGTGACTTATCCCATTTGCGATGCAATCATAACGTTCCTGTGTAAAGTCACCTTCCTTAACTAGACACGTGATTTAGTGTCCAAAAAAATTTGTTTGTCGAGTTCCGTCTGAGAATTGCCAAATATTGCACAGAAAGTCCTGAGATGTGAAAGACATTTTTGTCACATTCATATTTTCGGAGCATTGGAGATAAGTATGGATGTGTCTAAAGTCTCATTAAAATCGATGGATAGCAATGAACACTCCAATTAATACTGATTACCGTGGCAGTGTCAAATTACTCACATATACATGGTGAAAAACCCAAACATGGTATACGATGGCTGCCATCAGGTTTTCTGCCTGCGAAAACTCGAAAATACTAAGGAAAGCCTGAAGTCTGCAAAAAGTCGAATATACCCAGCAAAAACCCACAAACAGGAATCAAAAAACCCTGAAAACACGAAGCAAAACGAGATGCATTTTATTACGACAAGTAGAAAGCAGCCTTGGTGAAGGCTTATCACCTGACTGCCGAAGGTTTCTGATGTAAATTTAGGGAGTCAAAAAAAGAAATCAGACGAGATCCAACACAATTCATCACAATTCAGTTCACAATTCGACAGATGGTTACAGCTAGTTTGTGCCGAGGAAATTTCGGACGTGCAGGAAGTGATGATAAAGGAACTGTTACCCGCAGTGCTCGATTACGTGTGGGTTTTTTCGACAAAAAAGGTCGTTTTGACCTTCCAAAGCCATTAAAGGTCAAATTAAAGGTCACCATTCAAACCGCAATATATGATTTCCGATTTGAACGTGCCAATACTTAGGCTCTATCTTGAAGTGTTATATGAGTTTACTCCGCACAGCTCCCATTATGAAGGACAAATTGGGTGAAATTTTTCAAGTCCAAAAAATTTTTCAGTGGCCAAAAAAATATTAATATTTTTTTTTGCTGGAATTGTCTCAAAACGAATATTGACTTGATATTGGACAGAAAAACTCGTCAGTCGTCGAAAAATCAAAATGGCCGCCACACCCAGACCGGCGATTCAAGGGCAACGGAACTTATACACACCATAGAGGTGAACATGAGGGGAATGTTTTGAAACAAAAACCTCAAAACTGATGAGAGTTTGTTTGAGAAACTCACTGTCGGAACCCGACTACCGTAACGTCACGTTACGGTAGTCATGAAGATGGCGCAAGGTGAATCGATTGGTTTAATTGTCTGCTGTTTTCTTGCTAAAAATAATATACTGACACGAACTATTCCACAGACATATAGTATAAGACATTCAGAATCCATAAATTGTCATGCAGAGTACGCTGTAGAGCAGTTTCGGGATAAAAGCGGTTGATAAGATTTGCTGTTGACTACCGTAACGTGTCGGTCCGACTACCGTAACGTGACCGATCGGCGGTTCAGGACTACCGTAAGGTCACTACTGCGATTTGACAAATACGCACGTAAAATTTAACACCAATCATTTTCATCATCACCGAGATGGTTTTCAGATGCAGAACAAATGACAATAAAATAGTATCTTCACCAAACCGTCCGCTGTAAAAGCTGCTGCGATGATCTACAAATCAAATTGACACACATGAAATCTATGCCTATTTTGGAGTAATTGAAAATTCGGATGTTTGCGTATTCATTACACTAATACATTACGTTGACCACAACATTTTAAACTACGAGAGCTATAACCAGACAACTGCTATAGATTCAACAAAGTCAACATGCGAAGCAGGAAGACATTTCAGGCAATCAATTCCAAATCCGAATTCCGAGCTCCTAATCCATGAACATATCAGTCAACGACAAACAAGGAGCTGTTACGTTCAAGGTCTGTGTAATTATTGATAAGGGGCTATAACCTTGAAAAAAATCATCAATTGTTGCTACATTTCATAATAGTTGCCCTGTAATTGAACAGGATTATACATATAGGCAGTGGGACTGCCTAAGTAGCCCTACATAAACGATATAATACTGGCAACATATACACAACCTGGCAGGTGTATAGCCACAAACGAAAACGACATACATTCATTCCTTTTACACATATATCTATATCAGCTCAATATTTGCTGTGGAGAATTAACATATAGAACAAAATAGCACATGATCTGCGTGGTTTGTAACGTTACGGTAGTCGGCCGTTCGGGTTACGGTAGTCACTACTCTGATATCACCTGACGTTACGGTAGTCGTCATTGGTTTTTATCGAACAAATATCACACGTCCACTCACTGCTCTGGCTACTCTAGTGAACCTGATAACTTCATACATTTTGTGGTTTCAAAATTGTTCCGATCTTAAGCTGTATCGTACAACTTATCAGGATAAATTCAAAGGAAACAAAACGAATCGACATAGCTTCCCCCACCAAATGACTACCGTAACGTGACGTTACGGTAGTCGGGTTTCCGACAGTGAAAATGGCGATCAAACTCCAAAATTGGCCATTTTTCGACCAAAATGGCAAAAACGATTCAATGAATTTTTTTTCAAATGTCTTTAGATACTGGGACAATGTATGTTCTGACAAATTTATGGAGAAATTCATCATGTCAAAAAAAAAAATTATAGACCCGGACGGACGACGGACGAAAAACCACGACAATAGCTTATCGGCCCAAAGGGTCGGTAAGCTAAAAAAATACATGACGCATTCCGGTTGTAGGTGGGCTCGTGTTTGCATGCAATGCGGGTGATCAAGTAGCAATGTGCTATCAATTGTTCAAGTAAAAGTAACACTCGGCTAAACCGAGTATACACAACTTTTCATTGCTGAGTGCAGAGCATTCATTAGTACAACAAATAAACCCCTAAGGGTCCTTCAAGACAAATTGATGACTTACAATGAATATCAAGGAGTCCACCATTTCTATATCTTCATGCGCAGCTTCGTTAGAGTGCATCATTGACAAAACAGATTTGTATGTACGATGTCCATGATGTCTATTGCCTACGGAACCTCTAAGAGGACACGCCTGTGTAAAAAAAAAAACAATTTCGCGCTTCCTTGCGGAGTTTTCGCATTCGAATGTGATCTTTTACGTTCGAATGTGATCTTTTCGAGTTCCCTCGCGATAGCATGTAATGATTGCCCATGACTTCTGAGAAGGTTTTGCTACAAGATTGCGTTCGAACGCGGAAAGATCGTGAGGGAACACGAAAAGATCACGTTCGAACGTGAAAAGAACGCGAGGGAACACGAAAAGATCACGTTCGAACGTGAAAAGATCTCGTTTTCTTATCTCTCGGTTGTGTCCTCTTAGGGGCTTCGTAATTCCCAGCTTTCCAACAAGCAGTTTAAAAAAAAATGAATGATTATTTGCAGGTGGAATTCCATTCAATAGATGGAAAAATGTACAAAGAAAAGTCTTCACATCTACGCGAATTGTATACCGACAAGCGATATTTCTTGATGAGTATTGGCATGCTCTCTTGACATGAAATCCGAACCAAAGGCATGTGCGCACACTGATATAATCAATATCAATATCACCCTTCAACAATTGTGAAATTTGAATTATCGGAGGGTATGTAGAGTACCAAATACAGTGTATGCAGAGTATGGATGAGTGGTATGTAAAACACGGTGAAATCATGAATTAAACGCATGAGGTGAAATCACATCGAAAGAAGATATTTCACATGTCATAGCCTTTTTATTAGCGTTATTAATTAAATTGATCGTGCGTGGCTTCGAGCGGGTGAAAACCATTTCATTCATCACAACAGAAGAAAGAAGTCCGTTACACGCCATGCAGTGGCCGGTACACAGAGGCATTTTTTTTTCGAACAGCAAAAAAGAGACACTGGAATATTGAATCGCCTGATGACTCATCCACGCACTAAGGCTATCACCAGGCAGCAAATACCAAAGATTACTGTTCAAATGCTGCACGTCCCCCCCCCCCCCCCCACAATATAGTCCTGAAGCTGATAGACACAATTCAGCAGGTCCTCATTCAAACAAGCTAATAGACTTCTCAGCAATATCCGTGGCAAGTTCGGCCCCTTTTATTCCGTTCTTTTCTATCCTTTTTGCATCGATAGGGCATCTCGTGTTTATTTTATCGGCCAAAGAACGGAAACATCCGCCTGTTCAATAGGTATTGTAAGATTATGGTTAGTAACGTGAAAAGGGGTTTTGGGTAAGCAGAGTGACCTTTTTTTCAGGGCCTGAGGAACATATTAAACCAGGACAAGCGTTTACTATAGATATAGATTACAACATTTACTATAGATGTTTGTTCTTATGGCCAGGATTACAACAGCACGAATACTTTCTTTCAAAACTAAACATTTCGAATCATGCTGATTTTGAAACGCCGCACTTCTGATAGACGTAAGCCTCTGTAACGCATTAAGGTGCAATTTTGTTCTTGATTTCGCCATTAGAATAACATTACTTTCAAATGCATTGAAATAACTTTGCATGGACCACAAGTGGACTTCAAACAGATTAACGCTCACAGCCACCCTGGTCTCTCTTCTGTGACGATTTTTCTCTTCTCTCTTCTCGTCATCCATCAAATAATCAATTAATGAGTTTAGGTGATTACAGCGACTATGAGGATTATTTTTTCCCTCTTCTACATAAGCCTTCATCATCTCATATATTTACAAATTCATTCAGAATCATTCAAAGACAATGATTCCAAGCGATTCACACGGGGTGTCCTTTTGAACACGTTTGGGCAAGATGGGCGAACGAACACGTATGGTAAACAAACAGATTATCAATTTAATCCGGAATAACCACGTGGTCTAATTGAACCACGGACAGTGGAACCGGTCCCCATATAGAATAAAATGACACAAAATTGGCACATGGAAGGTCACTCTGATATTCACATGAATTGAATGTAATTGAATGTAATAAAAGATTGAATATAAAAATTATTTCGTAGCTATTTGAAATCTCATCGCTTCTCTTTCTTGCAAAGTATCTTGTATATGATTTGATGACTAGGAAAAGGCTTGAACAAAGGCTTGATAATGTAGTGTTATACAAGAGGCGATCTAGGCGATAGGACAAGTCATCTGTATAAAATGATCATAACGTATTCAGTTACTGATCTATGTTCAACACATATTGTCCACACAGGGGTTCGAGTGGAAGGCCAGAACTACTCGCCTGTTGAAAACTAGATCCAAGACCCGGACTGTGCAACCACCTCCGTGGTCTTCTTGGAATCAATGGGATCATTATTAGCTGACATTATGCTATACATACATCAGTAAATATCACATGTGATACATGATGAGTTATTATGTATGAGACAATAAAAGATAATAAGACACGTGGTTATTATTGTACTGTGTGTAATATGTCCATACACATCGATATATTTTGTGGAAAATCATGTCAACAGCACTTCATAAGGGATATGGAACCCTTCCTTCAGGGGGTAGTAATGTTATCGTTTGAGAATAAGAGCTGATTCAGTGCGGTTTCTCCGCCCTAAACTCTGGTCCCCTTCGTCACCCTGATACTTATGAGTAGATATATGTCCCGTCTATTGGCTGACTGACTGTTTTGACTGGTTCTATATTGATCTTCTTGGGCGCTGCTCCCTAGTTTGGGATGTACCGTTGCGTGTTTTCAGTACGTAGTATAGTGGTCCTCTCGGACAAGACCACCCCCCCCCCCCCCCCTCCTCCTTCTATAAAGAGTCTTTTATCTATGGCGCCAGGATTACTTTCCCCCTCTAATAAGACTACCCTCACCCTCAGAAAAGACCTCAATATTATGCGGCAGAAGAGTACGTCTTATCTGAGGGGGACCACTGTACTGAGCAGTGGCAAATGGTATGTTCGTCACAGATAAATTTCAAGACATGGAATGTAATATCAAGACTCTAGGTACATGATAATATGAATACCCTAACAGTCCTAACTCATTGCAATGATTCTTTTTTTTTTTTTTAGAAAATATGAAATGCAAGTGGCGTCAGTGTTCGAGGATTTTCACTGAATAGACAATGATTAGAATGTGGAATAAAATAAAATCTGTAAAATTTGCTCCTTGCAATATAGCGGAGGAAGAATAGCATCCGATTAGAGATCCGAAACTTAAATTGTACTGATATTATTAATATTGATATTTATATCATTTGTATTAGAGTTGGCTACATGATGTTTGTCCCGTTTCAAAATTTTGTTTTCTGGGAATAAAATCTTTGTCTGTCATTCTTACACATTCAGTTGGGTTTTCTGTAAGAATTCACTATATTGGAAATTATTGATACACAGAGAAAATGACACACAATTCAAAATCCCATAAAAGCCCGACTGGCTGTCGGATTCCACCTACATTATATCAAACCCAGGGAGATTGCTGCGCATGTCGGTCTGTTATGCGGCTAAAAGCACATGAAACAAAACTAGCAATTTCGAGTCTTTTTCGCTGTCTTTTAAATGATGATTGACTCGAGAAAACCAAGGAAGACTGGTCCCGATATCCCGACTCCAAAATGCTTTGATGTTTCTCATATTCTTGTGCGGTGAGATATCACGTTGAATGATGTATTGTTCTGATACCACATGCCAGAGCTGACAAAATTGTTCTAAATTCACGTGAACGTGTTGTGTATTGTAGAGTGAAGAAGCTTCAGTTTGAATCAAACGTGTAAGTAATGACATATAAATAATGTAGTATTAGAGATTTACATGTTTTGGTTATATTTGTACACTCATATAAAAACTAAACAATCGACTTGTTTGCAAATTAATTAATCAACCATATAACTTTCATTTTATTATTTTTAAAATATCGGTTCTTCCTTTTGCATATAAGTCTCCATCACATGTATGCATACATAGAGCTCTGACGTGGCGTGGTTTATTTATGCAAAAAGGCTGAGAAGGCACTAAAGCATGTGAATAATGTTTGATCAATGAAGCGGGATGAGTTATCATCCATTGCTTTGTTTGGCTACTGGGTTCAGTACCTTAGGTCAAATATTGGCCGGAATAGTTCAGATTGTGGATATTTGCACACTGACTCAATTGTTTTTATGCTTTTTCAAATTAAAGCGGGACACACGTGATACTACCAAAATTAAGGTCACCATCTTGAAATCAAAATGGCCCCCAGCGAAATACAATTTTTGCTAGCTTTCAGTCCTAACACATCTGGGAGGGGGGGGGGGGTGACTGCATGAATATCAATATGGATCCTGGATAATATGGATATATTATCCTGGATATATGATGCGATGATAAGCTATGAACCACGTACCAATGCAGCTTCAAGTGAACGCATTATTCCGGTTTCACGGAGTCAATAAATCCTCCAGGACAACGTTTTTTTTTAAAACTTAGATCTCACATTTTACAAATGTTTGCTGGGATATTGATTCTTTTGTCCTAAAAAATACGATTATTCAGAACCATGCTCTGGTATGTAAACAGGTTATAACAATCAAAGTATAATATCTAATTGAAATGTCAGGATCTTAACAATCCCCATTACATTCCTTCAGGTAAGTTTTGATTGGTTTTAGGCGAATCAAATTCAATTATCGGTATTTCGAAATTATTTGGTTTTACGGTCAAAAGTGTTGAAACTGACAAACTTCCCTTTCTGGGTATTTTCTTGGTATTGTTATCAAAATTTCAGAAGATAAGATCATATGTGGCCGGATGACGGACGATGAAAACGGACGACGGACGCATCACCAAACAATGGCATATAGGAATAGGTTCGGTAACCTAAAACACACACTCTTCTCTCCACTGTAAGGAATGAACTCATCGCACGGTGAATTATGGATAATGCTTCTCCACGCTTTGCTGATTTCAGGATGGGAATGCATAGTATGATATCCTTATCAATCTTAACGCTTTGTCAGTAACCATTTAATATTAAAAGCCAATACATTATCTCGAAAACTAAATGAACTCACCCTTTTAATGCGTATTTTTGGCTAATTAGCACGTGACAATTAAGTATCGTGTCTGCATTTGGACCATGTTTTCGTCGAAAGTTATATTTGCATCTGAAATATTTTTTGTTTGGGACTTTTGTTCAAATCCACTAACATGTAAAATATATAATAATTCAGTTACTGTATACATAATAATTCTATAATAATTAATCGATAAAAATTTCAAATTCAAAACTAACTCGTGCTAAATGAGATTCTACCATATCATTGTGTGATATCAGTAAAATGAACATTCCAAGTAATTTACCTGATTAAGGCGAGTGCAAAAAATATTCAATAACGCATCGGACATGTCTTTGCGTGTCTCAACCGACCCATTGTGATACTACCAATACATAAGCTGAAGACCTACGGGAGAAAAGAACTGTTTTTTTAATGAATTCCTCTCAATATCGACATCGACAAGTACAACTGCACTATTGATACATAAAACTAAAATAGTGAGAGGAAATGATTGAAAGCTGGGACTATTACCAAATGGAAAATGAAGGAAATAATAATGAAATCAACGTAGAATGTCCCGTCATTAGCTCAACACAGGTAAAATCTGTAATCCCCATAGAATTATCCAAAATCATAATCAACCTCGCCTGGATTTATCTTCAAGGTGTGTTTAATAATACATCCAACACTGGCCCCTGATAAGTCATCTCGCGTTAACGATTGAAGATGATTTAGATGCTTTATTCCCGTGCCTTTTTTTGCCTTTTGGCATAAATAAACGATGTATTAAAGCTCTTCATAGGCACACATGTGCTGAAGAATTATGCAACAAATATACAAAAGGAAGAACCTATGTTCAAAATGTTATATGGTTAATTTAGTTTTCAAACATGTCGTTTGGTCTTTTTGGGAGTTTTTTCTGGAAGTGGGAGTGGTTTTTTTGGAAGTATTTTTCTAACAAATACATCTAATTCTCTTTGAAATGTTTATATTCGTGTTTCTGATAGGTTACATTCAAACTAAAACGCCACTCTCTTTACAATACACAGCACAATCCCTAATCTTAGAACAAATGTTCTCAGCTTTGACGCACGAAATCAGAAACACGCGACCATCTGGCGGAAAACGGGCGGACAGAGACGTAATGTAATGACTCACGGCACAAGATAATGGAGATATCAAGCATTTTGACGCCATAAATTCTTTAGATTCGTAATATGGAGTCAGGATATCAGGACCAGATTGTTTTGGTTCACTCGATTCAGTCATCATTCAAAGGACAGCGAACAGAGCGAAATTACAGTGGCTGATAAGTGACATAATTAACATAATTTACGCGGAAATAACATTTCTTGTGCGGAAAGAGCCTTTTTTATGCGTAAATAACATTATTTACATGGAAATAACATTATTTCCACCCAAATAACGTCATTTACGTGGAAGTAACATTATTTATTCCTGCCGTGTGTGAGATACTAACCAAACACTGCCTACACGTGCTTTTATCTTTTTTAAATTTTATTCCCAAATTTTCGGAAAAGTGAAAAAGATCATAAAGCCAATCATTGTAGACAACATTCTATTCACGATCTATTGCGTGAATTTTTTCTAACACTGACACCGGTTGCATTTCATATTTTCTAAAAAAAAAATAATCATTACAGTGGGATAGACCTATTACGTTATTCATATTACAACAAGCCCAGAAGCTTAATTTTCAATGTTGTTAAAATTCTTGCCCTGAATTTTATCTATGACGAACACGTATAGAATAGAATAGAATAATGTTTATTCAGCAATCTCTGAAAAAGTGATGCATAATATACAAAGTGATGCATAATATACATCCACGTATGTATGTATCAACCTGGTACCACATATAACCTCATTTAATGATACCAAAATCAAAAACCTAACATACTTCATTTTGGAGTAAAAAAATCACGATACAATAATCAAAGCCAAACCACAATGACGTATATCCTATTGGCACTGATCAGGCGTAATAAAAGACAGGAAGGTAGGTCACCGTACATCCCAGATTAGGAAGCAACGCCCAAGAAATCGATATAATACTAGACAAAACAACCATTCACCCAATGTAGGGAAAGTAGAAATGTATACCGACAAACAGACAAATTCATATTCCAAGACCGAATCCATGGACGAATGTTACAAGATCAGTGTGAGTAGTCAAATCCGAGAGATACTAAAATATCAAAGTCAAAGCCATGTGAAAATCACAGGGAACATATGTTCATTAAAAAATATCATGGTGACGAATTGGACCAGAGTTTAGGGCAGAGAAACCGCACTGAATCCATCAGAATATTATTACTACCCTGTGAGTGAAGAACTAAATATCCGGTATAAAGAGGTGATGAATAGTTGACTCGATTCAGCACCACATATTTATCGATGGATATGTGCATAATAGATGGCTGTTCTGAAATAAACATGAACCTTATTATTTGATATTGCCACATAGCCCGAGGTGAATATGTATCATATACCTCACAAATATCTGCTTAATTATGTCGGTTTTTGGACGGGTATGCTGATATGCGCCAATGCTCGTACCGTCCAAACCGTCCATAGTAAGGTCAAATTTGATATCCGAAAATAATTTCTACCAGCCACTCTGAGCCTTGTCTTCACAATGGGTATTAAGCATTCGACTGGACTCTTATTGATCATTATATACAATGGTTTTATTGAATTTTCCTTCATTACTTGTACAGCTTTTCAATCATTGCCATCTAATCAAATACGATCATTGAAATATTGACAAAAATTAACAATTGAAGTGTCAATTAGCTGCATGGTATTTACTAGTTTTGTTTCACATTATATTTTCCATAATATTTAAACTTACGCGGGCCTCTGCTTCATTTTCTGTGGATATGAGGATTTTGTTTTAAAACAAACTATTAAACAAACTACTGTAAACAAACTCTTGGTGTTATTGTAATCCTGGCCTTAAGAACAAATAACTATAGTGAAATTTATACACTATCTTTGACATGGCTGGTCCTGGTATAATATGCTCCTCAGGTCTTGGTGAAGGAAACGGTCACTTTTTCACAAAACCCTCTTTTACGTTTCTAACCATGATCGGACAATTTTCAATGAGGGCATAGTTTTCCAGCGAATCCTTTGGGGGAAAGGCGAGTCTAAAATAAATACTACACGCCTGTATTCGTTCCTGAAAGGAACATAAGAAGAACAGAATAAAAGGGGCCAAGCCAGTCACGGATATCAGCTTGTGGCAGACTATTAGCTTGTTTGAATGGAAACGTGCTCGATTGTGTCTATTAGCTCCGGGACTATGTTGTGTACAAAAGTGCAGTATTAGACGAGTAATCTTTGGTATTTGCTGCTTGGTGATAACTTGAACGCGTGGATGAGTAATCATACTAGTCGATATTTCTGTGTAACTTTTTTTGCAATTCAAAATAAAAAATACAGAAAACTTAAGGCCTCCATGTACGTTAACTTGATGACGTATAAATGTTTTTTTTTATAATATGTGGTGATGAATAAAACGGTTTCCCACCAGCCTAAAACCCGATCAATGTTATTAATGACGCTAAAACTCTGGCATGTGAAATCACTTTGATCTGATTTTAGCTCATGGATTTCAATTCATGATATTTTTGTGTTTGATATAGTATTTACACTGATTAACCAAATTTGTTGTCCATAATATCAATATCTTCAATACTACCATCTTTCAAATTCTCTGCTGTGTATCTGTTGTGTATGTACTGTGTATGTTTTAGTCGTAAGACAAGTTTCCAATTGGACATAATGAAGTATCCACCTATCTATCATTTGGATGGAAGTCAATCTCGTTTGGACTGACTTCCATCTAAATTGAAAACCACACTACTGAGAGAGAGGGACATGTCGCTGGTTGACATACCCATGGCTTGAATGGAATAACTATTCTTCGTATTTCATCTCTTGAATTTAATTCCACTTGTGAATATTCATGCACTTAAAAATGAATTGCATGCTGGAAAAAGACATAGTCGTTACAAATCTCTCGTGTCAATGATGTACAATACAAACGATGCGGTGCATGGATATACAAAAGGAGCTGGAGAACTCCAGGGAATTCAATGAGTAAGCTATTAGGTTGTTCGAGACCTTGTGTGGTTTGCTTGTTGTGACTTCAAACGCTCTGTACTCAGAAATGAGGAGACGTGCATGGTGCTGATTTTCACGTTATTTTTTGGTTTCTTGATTAGAAGCGACAAGATGAATCATGGAGCGATTCAAAGTTGAACAAAAATTATTCACCAATATGAACAGACAAAATCACTTTGACATAGAGAGACAAAAGATTATAAGCCATTCATTGGCATACAACAAAAGACGAATAACCCTATTGGTTTTGTGTGGAAAAGGAATTGTACAATCTTCTCGACGATCTTTCATATCATTATCAACTGCACGTTTGCTAACAGAGCACATTGCCACTCTACCAATGTCTTCACCAATTGTCACTTCACCAGCAAAGCATGCAAGCTTGAGGTTATCCGCAACCCGAATGCTGCATTTCTGCGCAATGCGCTGACATGCATTGGACAGTCAATGAATTCCGGTGTTTTCCCCTAAAAGTGTACGCATCTAAAATTCAGGCCATTTAATTATCGAATATCGAAACTAAACTTCCAGTGGTCTTCCTTACAGTTTTGCAGATTATTGTTGGTAATTTGATGCATTACCGATGTGTCTTGTCGTGGTTTGCATGTAGAATATATAACTTGCATGTAGGATATATATTTGACCTCCTTACTCTATCAGTGTATGAACTATACAGCAATGCCTCGATTCATTAACATGATATTATTGTTTATATTCGTCCTGAAATGGTTTTCCATATAGATATATTAGCGTTTCGGCAATGTCCACCATAAGCTTAAGTTTTTTCTTCAATATCGAATACATTTCGGAACTATATGCCTTCTACCTTCTGAAGTATTGATCGTATATGGCAATCACTATCCCGTCGTAGTCTGGGTTGCCAGTACCAGTATATACTCCGAGCATATCTCCGCATTGAGTTATTTACTCCATGCTTTTAGAGGACATGTGTGTGTTGAGAGGATATGATTTGTGTGTATCCATTGTTGACAGACAGTCTAGACGCCCCATCTGACCAGGGGCGGATATACGATTTTGGGGGAGGTGGGACCAAAACGAGTTTCTGGGGCCCGCTCAAAGGCATCAGCGGCTGAAGATTCATACATCCCCAATGATATGTTCTAGGGATCTCCTTAGTCCAATATCCATGGCCTTGGAGAGTTTATGAATGCCTGATCTGGCGCTGATCCATGGTTCTCAAGGAGGGCCAAGATGTGAAATGTTGCGAAGCTAGGTGGTGAAGGCAAAGGGTTCGGGGCCCGCTGAAGGGCCCCACCCAGTCAACAACTTGACCTCACATTTACCTCACAGTTACCTCAAATTCAGAGAACAGCAAGGTCACAGTGTGACATCGTGGTGACCTCAAACTGTCACCCCTCATCAAACTCACACCGACCTCACAGTTGTGACGTCTCTAATGGCGCAAATTAGAGAAACTTCTTCTCATGTGATATGGATGCAGAATCGGAAATAATATTAACAAATAATAATATGTGCCATATATTACGCATATAGCGTCACAAAGTCTGCGCAAATGGTGTTTCATGGCTGATTCTATGTTAAAGTCATCCATAACTCACGCCCACCTCAAATTCCGACTTTTCCAATTAATTATTATATTATTTACATTTCGGTCATTTTTATAATGTGACATCACGGCAATATCACATTTGTGATGTCATGTATGAAATGTCATCATGTTATCACATCGACCTCACGCCTTTGAGGTCACAGTTGTGATGTCTCTGTGACATCACAACAATATCACGTTTTTTATGCCATTATGTCTGAGGTCATAGTGACATCACATCAACCTATACGATAGAGGTCACTGTTGTGAGATCACAGTGATGTCCCTGTGGCATCACGAATATGACATAAGAGATGTAAGGCGTGTGTGATATCATTGTGAGGTTGTGTGATGTCACGTGTTGACTGGGCAGAAGCTGAAGGGATATGCCTGCCCAGTGGTGTGTTTTAGAAGGTTCCCTTTGGTACATTTTCCATTTCCCTAAAGAGATTTTGCGTGGCTGATTTGGAGCAGATCTAGGATTTTGAGGGAAAATCCAGTTGCGAAATGTTGCTAAGCGAGCTGGAGCAAGCCCCTGTAGGCCGGGGGTCTGGGGCCCGGTCAAGGGCCCCAAAGGCTGGAGTTATTCGCGTGCCTAATACAGCATTCCAGAGCTCTCCTGGGTCTAATTATCAAGCATTATTTAATACCCATAAATGCTTGATCACTGTAGTTGAAATAAAATAAGGCATAAAACATTAATTTTTTTTGGAACCCATCAAAGGATTATGTGCATTTGCCCATTCAATGCTCTCAATTCAATCATAAAAGGTGATGGCCATAAAGAGAACCTACTTGTTCACTGAGAACAAGTGAGTTGGTTGTAGAGCGAATGCATTGCTCACGATATGGGGCCCCAGAAGCCAAAGCTATTTCCCGGTGTAAGTTATCTCAAAAACACTTCCTCCTCTCTCTTTTCCCCCTTTCTCCTTCTTTCTTTTTTCTCTTTTCCTAAGGGGGGGGGGGGGGGGTCCGCTCCAATCATCTGGTACAAAATACACTGTAATTAACATTCATTCGTGTGTCTATTATCCAGGAACTAGACCTTGCGTTAGATAGGTCAGCATCACTAACAATACTCGTGATAAACTGTTTTGTGTGAAACTATAATGTCTGTTACATACATATACATCTATGTATTGATAAAATTCATCTATTTGTTTCGGTATCGGGAACCTGAAACATAGGCATAATTGTGATATATACCAGTTTCCCTTCCTGTTATTAACAATAAGTAATCAATTAATTTCCCTTCCTGATCCTTTGTTGAACGTAAATTGCAGAAACCTCCACATCATAACGATACGACAGTAGGCCTACCTACGCGAAACACAGTAATCACTTTATCGTAGCAATTGAGTGGTGACTCATTAATCGTTGAATTATGAAGGATGCACCTCCACGCTCCCTTCAGGATGTGAATGCGTGACATGTTACCAATTTCAATCGAATCTCCTAGGCAACGATTTAATATTTTAAAAAGCAATACATTACCTAGAAAGCAACTGAGCACCCCTCAGTAGGAGAATTCTTATACAAATATTGGATGATGGGAAGTCCAATACAGAGTTTACGGGATTCAGAAAAGTTATATTGGACGAGGAGCAGAAAAAAGGATGTGATAATAATATTTCTAAAATGATGTATATTTTTCAGCAGTTTATTTTACATTATTGGTTTAAAACTTACATTTTTACTTGCATGCATGACGCATTACACACTAATAACTCCATGTTAGCACGTCCATGCTTTTAGCGTGTTTTGTATCTCGGGTTAGAAAACATTGCTCCCTGTATATGTTACGTTCACTTGCGGGTTAATGATGCTGAAGCTATAGGTTGCTCTGAATGATGTTGCTCACATTTGCTTTTGAATAAACTTCAAAAGCAAATGTGCTTGAATTTCATTTACCGGTAAACGTTATGATAGGTATCCATGATAGTGTTCAAATAAAATCAATGCCTGTAGATCTACGACGCTGATTTCAAATTGTTTGGAATGAACTATAAATGTGTCTGAATTCATGTTTCTGACACATAAGACTCAAACTGAAGCTTCTTCAATATACAATACACAACACATTCCCATGAATTTACAACAATTTTTGTCAGTTTTGACATGCTGGAATCAAAAACACGCGAACATCTGGCGGATACTATAACAGTGATAACTCACGGCGCGAGGAAAAATGAGAAACATCGAAGTATTGTGAAGCCATAAACTCTATAGATGCGTGATATGGAGACGGGATATCAGGACCAGTAACCTCTGATTTTTTCTCGAGTCAATCATCATCAAAAAGATATCAAGAGGAGGGGAAATTGCTGTTTTTTTCATCTGCTGTTTATTACATAACATGCGATATGTGCACTAATACCATGGTTTTGATTCAGGGTGAATACAATAGCCAATTGGAATTTTGTCGAATTTCAAATTGTGTTTCATTTTCCTCGTTTATTATTGTTTTTTTACAGAAAACACTAAACACAAATTTTGCAAAAACCTACTGCGGAAAAGAAACAATGATCATATAGCCAACGGTGATACCAATAATATAAATATAAGTGTTGGTAATAAATATTATCATATGCCAGATTGACGGTCAAAGCAAGTGTTATCATACAGTAATTTGATTTAAAATCAACAGATGTAGTCCTAAACATACACCATTTCTAATATTTTGTTTATCGATAGTTGTACCAAATCTTCCATTACCAAACTTTAAATATTACACACTTTGCCTCGGCAGCTCTCAGTTCAAGAAAACGAAGATCTGGTGGCATAGTTATTCACCCAATAGAGGGAATAAAAATATATTCATAAATATCAGGATGGTGAATGGGACCAAAGTTTAGGGCGGAGAATCGGCACTGAACCAGCACTCATCCGACAGATGATAGAATTTTTACCCTCTGAGTGAAGAGTTCCATATCCGGTATGTAGTGGTGTTGACATGATTTACCACAAAAAAATTATCGATAGGTATGAACATGTTACATGGCTGTACAAAAATAACCACGAACATCACAATCATCACCATCATCTCCAAATGATAAGTCACCATGTATCATGTGTTATACTGAATAACTTTATTAAATATGTCAGCTCAATATAATGACATTGGTTCCAAGATGGCCATAGAATTGTTTGCACACTCCGGATTCTGAAGCTACAGTCAGGTAGCTTCTTTCTATCGCCTGCGTAGACAATATTGTAACGGTTTTCGGGTGTACCCAAAAGTTTCCCCTAGGTAATTCTGTTAGTGTTTTGTGATATTATGGTTAAATAACCGTTTATTAGTGTGTATATGTGTTTAAAGGTTCATACGGTTCCGTATTGTTAATGTTTTAAAGGTTTTCCGTCTCGGAACTTAGTAATTTATGATGTCGGTAAAGCCGGAGACGGAGCCGGAACCGGAGACGGAACCGGACACGGAGCCGGAACAATGGAGTACAAAAACGTAATGACGTTATTTCCGGAAGGTCATGTGATCAGCCTCGTTTTCGGTTTAAAAGGTGACGTGTCAGCCACTGATTGGTTCTAGAGTGTTTTTAGAAATCCGGAAAATATCAGTGTTTTGGCGGACTATGACGTCACAATAGGTTGGTCACGTGACGTGGGTCTCAGGTCTATAAAAGCCCCCGCTTCACAGCGGACGGCGGAGTTGGTGTCCTGACGTCGACCTGTGCAGACCCCTTCTCCCATAGCAGAGTACTCCCTTGTTCCGGATAGAGTCATCCAGATGATAGCAGTTAAGTCTTCCGACTGTGCACTTGGAAAATAAACATGAAAACTTCAACCGAGTTGTTTTTCCGTGTTCGTTAGGGAACTGGAAGTTATAATAAAGTTAGTTTCCCGGAAAAGACAGTTATACGGAGTAAAGGGAGATAAGACTACAGTCGGTTAAGACCAAGTTGTAACGACGTCTTAGGGTGATCCAAGAACCCAGATCACCGAGGAAGGAGACGGAGACGGAGACGGAGGTGAAATTCAACGGAGCAACTACGGAGGCGGTATCGGACGGAGCAGTTGCAGAGACGGGAACGACGAAGCAGTTGCAGAGGCGGTACCGGACGACGGAGTTGCAGAGGCAGTACCTGACGGAGCGGTTGCGGTAACCGGGAGTGGGAACACTTCCGAGATACTCCATTTCAGGTGCGGTACCAGGTTGCAGTGAGGCGGAGCCAACCGGAGCAGATTGCAGTGCGGCGGAACCTGGCAGAGCGGTTGCAGTATTCGGAAACGGCAACGTTCCCGGATTCTTTATTCCAGGCGCAGTCGCAGTTTGCAGTAAGACGGAAAACGACGGAGCTGTTGCAGTAAAGCGGTTTCCCGACGGAGCAGTTGCAGTACCCGGAGACGGAAACGCCTCCGGATCCTTACTTTACAGGTGCAGTTGCAGATTAGCAGTCGGACAACGGTTAAGAGGTCCATTCCAGACCACGCTACCAACCTTAGAGACTTCTAGCCGGAGTTCAACCGTACAGCAGTAGCAGTTTCCCGGAGTTTTACCGTTTCAGCTCCGGTTAAACAACAACTCACCCACCTCCCTGGAAAACCGGTTCATCAAGACGTCACAGAAGGGTGCAAACCCGTTACAACTTTTTGGTGGCAGCGGTGGGATCATCTGCAGTATGACTACTAGACGGGGCAAATTGGCGGAACAGCAGCTGAAGGCAGCCGTGTCGGACACGGAGCAACCTGTAGGAGCAATAGGAGCTGAGCCGTTGCAGATGCCGGTTGCGGAAAAGGAAGCAGTTCGTCCTGCCGAGCGAAAGGTGTTGCAGCCGGAAATGCAGAAAGCAGTTGCAGAAGAGCCCCTTCGGGTTCCTCAAGGAGTACAGCCTGCAGAGCAGTTAGCAGAGGCGGAAATTAACTTTCCGGACCAGGCTGGCGATCGGGAACCGGATGCGGACCCGGAAGGCGGAGAGAATTTAGTCGACAACCTGACCAGATTATTGGCGACCCAAATGGAGGTGTTTCAGCAGCACCTGGCAGTAACCGGAAAGCAGCAGCAGGCAGAAGCAGTACAACAACCAGCACCAAGGGCAGGAGTAGCCAGATTAATGACATACGACGGAACTGATCCGTGGCCGGAGTATGAGGCTCACCTCCTTGAATACGCTCGGTACTACCGTTGGACAGCAGAGGAAAAGGCGCTGAACTTATGTGTCAGTTTGAGGGGTAACGCCCGCAGCATACTACTGGATTTGTCCGCGGAGCAGAGACGCAGCTTTGATATGGTTGTGGCGGCATTAAAACAGCAGTTTTGTCCGGGGGAGAAAACATTTGTTTTCCAGGCGGAATTGCAGACACGGAAATTGCAGCCGGAGGAGGAGCTGTCCGAGCTGGCCAGAGACATACGGAGCAAGACGCGGCTAGCTTACCCAAAAGCAGATCCGGCAACAACAGAAGTGCTCATGAAGATGCATTTCTGCAACAGTCTGACTAACCGAGATATGCGGTTGTCGGTATTGAAAAGCCACCCGGAAACGCTGTCGCAGGCCCTGGCTTTCGCTACCGAGTATGAGAGCATCATGAAAACGGACAACAGCAGACCAGCGGAGCGACACCGGACGAGGCAGCTGAACACGGAGCCGGAGTGGAGCCAGCAGGTGAACGAATTGCGGAAGCAAGCCGAGCAGACTCAGCAGCAGTTGGCGGATCTGATGACTCAGGTCAAGGAAGCGGTTAGCCGGCAGCAGCAGCAGCGGCGTCAACCACAACAACAGCAGTCGCCGCGACAACAGCAGCAGCAGCCGCAGCAGCAGCAACAACTGCAGCAGCCACGACAGCAGCAGCAGCAGCCGGAAAACTAGAGCGGGTCGCGGAAAAGGGGAAATCAGGGACCCGGAAGAGAGGACACCCCCATAACCGGCAGGTGGTTCACGGACCCGGTCCCAGGGGCGAGGTGGGCATGTGTGTGACAGCCAGAGTATGCGGAGAGCCAGTAACGCTGATAATCGACACCGGCAGCACTGTCACAATGCTCAACCTACAAACCTGGGAACGGATCCGGAAACCCGGAATGAAGCTGAAGCGGTCGCCGATTCCTCTTTCAATGGTTGACGGAAGTAACATACGGACACATGGCCGGAAAGAACTCCCACTCAACATCGCAGGAGTAGCTGAGACCGTGACATTCGAGATTGCAGACTGTGAAGACGAAGGAATACTGGGAATGGATTTCATCCGTTCCCGGATATCCGGCATAAATTTCGACCGAATGACCATGCAGATGGGCAGCCAGGAGGTGTTCCTCACCATGTTCGAGCAGACCAGGGAGCCGTTTCCGATCAACGCTGTAGCAGATTACCAAATTCCGCCGGAAACGGAACAGCTGATTATAGGACAAGCAGAGAGTGTCCGTGAAGCAGGAGGAGTACTAGAAATGCCGCAGGAGCCTACTGAGAAAAGACCTTGGCTGATCGGGAGAACTTTATCCCGGATAAAGCAAGGAACAGTCCCGGTTCGAGTGATCAACGTGATGGCAGAGCCGGTAATCATCAAGAAAGGAGCGCAGTTGGCGACGATGACCACCTTAGCAGCCGGTTGCAGTGTTGTGCCGTTGGCGGAGCGGAGCAGGAAGGTGCAGATTTCCACGGAGTCGGAGGCCGGGCGGAATTGGAGCGGGTACGAGAAGCTGCGGCAGTTAGCAGAGCAGACCCAGGATGCAGTGCCGAGTCATTTCCGCGAGAGAGTAACCGACCTCCTATTTCGGAATAAGCCGACCTTCAGTAATGATGCCGGAGAACTGGGGCAGACCAACGAGGTACAACATCAGATAAACACGGGCAGTCACCGGCCGATTAAGCAGCCAACCAGACGAATTCCGCCAGACAAGAGAGAGCTGGTGAGCAGTCTGATTCAGGAGATGAAAGACAAGAACGTCATTGAAGAAAGTAGCAGTCTGTGGGCTTCCCCGATTGTCCTCGTGAAGAAAAAGGATGGGACCACCCGGTTCTGCGTCGATTACCGGCGGTTAAATGCAGTCACGGAGAAAGATGCTTATCCGTTGCCGAGAATAGACGACACCATAGCAGCCTGTGCAGACGCCAAATGGTTCTCCACTCTCGACCTGACCAGTGGCTACTGGCAGGTCAGGATGGATGAAGACGCCCGGAAAAAGTCGGCCTTCTGTGTTCCTGGCGGCCTTTACCAGTTCAAAGTAATGAGTTTCGGCTTGTGCAATGCTCCGGGTACGTTCGAGCGGTTGATGGAGAAGGTGCTAGGCGGATTGTCCTGGAAGACCTGCCTCATATATCTGGACGACATCATAGTCTACAGCAAGACCCTGGAGGATCACATCCGTGATCTTCAGGAGGTGTTCAGCAAGCTGAGAGAGGCAGACCTAAAAGTCAAACCGTCAAAATGCAAGTTCTTCCAGCCGGAGGTGTCTTTCCTAGGTCACATAGTCGGCAGAGACGGTATCCGCACCGACCCGGCAAAAACGGAGGCAGTACGGAAGTGGCGGACACCCACCAACCTGACGGAGCTGCGCAGTTTTCTGGGACTTTGCTCCTATTACCGGAAGTTCGTGCCGAAGTTCTCCGAGATTGCAGCGCCGCTGAATCACTTGACGGAAAAAGGGGTGCCGTTCCGGTGGCAGACGGAGCAAGAGCAGGCATTTGCAGAGCTGAAGAACCGCCTAGTATCCGCACCGATACTCGGGTACCCAAGGGAGCAAGGCCGATATATCCTGGACACGGACGCCAGTGACACCGGGCTGGGAGCAGGACTGTCACAGAAGCAGGGCAACCAGGAGCGGGTGATAACCTACTTGAGCCGCAGCCTAACCAAAGAAGAACGGAGATACTGTGTCACCCGGAAGGAGCTCCTGGCGGTTGTGTTTGCGGTACAGAAGAATAAGCAGTACTTGCTGGAACGACACTTCCTTCTTCGCACGGATCATGGCAGTCTTACCTGGCTTATGAATTTCAAGGAGCCCCAGGGGCAGGTAGCCCGGTGGATTGAGCTCCTGAGTGAGTTTCATTTCGACATCGAACATCGTCCGGGGCGAATCCATAATAATGCGGATGCCTTGTCCAGATCCCCATGCAGCCAATGCGGAAAAATCGACTGGAAACAAGCCAAGATAGACGCCTGGAACTACGGAGAAAGGATCCGGCAGAGACGAAGTGAAGAAACTCCTCAGCCCAAGCCAAGGAAGGGGGGACGCCGGAAGCGGTCACGGAGATCGGGCGGAGAAGCAGAACTGACGGAGGAAGCAGTCCCAAGGAAGGCGGTTGCAGTAGCGGAGAAAGCAGCGTCCCGGAAGCCGGTTGCGGTTGCGGTGGCGGAGAAAGCAGCGTCCCGGAAGCCGGTTGCGGTTGCGGTGACGGAGAAAGCAGCGTCCCGGAAGCCGGTTGCGGTTGCGGTGACGGAGAAAGCAGCGTCCCGGAAGCCGGTTGCGGTTGCGGTGACGGAGAAAGCAGCGTCCCGGAAGCCGGTTGCGGTTGCGGTGACGGAGAAAGCAGCGTCCCGGAAGCCGGTTGCGGTTGCGGTGATGGAGAAAGCAGTGTCCCGGAAGCCGGTTGCGGTTGCGGTGACGGAGAAGGCAGTTCCAGGAAAAGCGGATGCGGTTGCAGAGCAGATTAGGCTGGCGGAAAATGCAGACCAGGATACTGTGCTGGGGCAGAAATATCGACCAGATGATTTGCGGAGAATGCAGCAAGCAGAACCTTGGTACCCACTGGTGACGTCGCTGATCGACGGGAGCGGTACAGCTGGCAGTGCAGACTTTTCCAGCATGAGCAGCGAGGAGAAAGTGCTGTACGGGATGCGGAAGACCTTGCTGAAAGTCGACGAAGTAGTCTACCGGAAATGGAAAACGGCAGAAGGAACCAGCCGAATGCAGTTAATAACCCCGAAGGAGCTGAGACAGGAGATTTTCCGTCTGGCCCATCAGAGCCGGACGGGAGGACACCTCGGAAGCAGAAGGATGGCGGCTAGCATTCGGAGGCGGTATTTCTGGCCGGCTATGATGCGGGACATAAAGCAGTGGGTGCTGAGCTGTGACGAATGTGCGTCAAGAAGTATGCAGAACTTGAAAGGATCTCCGATGCAGAAATACCGGGTTGGAGCGCCCATGGAGAGGGTGGCAATGGACGTGATGGGTCCGTTACCTAAATCCACCCGGGGGAACCGGTACATCTTAGTAATCGGCGATTACTTCACCAAGTGGGTAGAGGCTTACCCGATGCCGAATCAGGAAGCGGTGACGGTTGCGGACATATTTGTCAACCAGTTTGCAGCGCGGTACGGCATCCCGATGGAGATCCACACCGACCAAGGCAGAAATTTCGAGTCCGACTTGCTGAGAAATGTTTGCAGAATCCTGGGGATTCACAAGACACGGACAACCGCTTTCCGACCTCAGTCGGACGGTTTCATTGAGCGATTCAACCTGAGACCCACGTCACGTGACCAACCTATTGTGACGTCATAGTCCGCCAAAACACTGATATTTTCCGGATTTCTAAAAACACTCTAGAACCAATCAGTGGCTGACACGTCACCTTTTAAACCGAAAACGAGGCTGATCACATGACCTTCCGGAAATAACGTCATTACGTTTTTGTACTCCATTGTTCCGGCTCCGTGTCCGGTTTCGTCTCCGGTTCCGGCTCCGTCTCCGGCTTTACCGACATCATAAATTACTAAGTTCCGAGACGGAAAACCTTTTAAACATTAACAATACGGAACCGTATGAACCTTTAAACACATAAACATTTTAATAAACGGTTATTTAACCATAATATCACAAAACACTAACAGAATTACCTAGGGGAAACCTTTGGGTACGCCCCAAAACCGTTACATCCCCTGGATGTACTACTCTCTTCATTTAGTATGATATACATTCATACTACTTCAATTACTAAAGGGGGCTTACAGCGCACCCCCCCCCCCCTCCCACACACACACAACCTGGAACCAAGCACCTTGTACTCGTCCCTGATTGATATACGAAATAGGCATCCAATAGTCCCAGAAACGTCTCCGGAAACCACCCCAAATGCTCTCATAAAACACCAAAATGCTATTTTTTCTCGGGGGGCTTACGGCGCCCCCCGAACCCCCAGACCGCATTTACTTTGTTTGCGCCCCCCCTAATCTAAATTCCTGGATCCGCCTCTGCAGTTTTGACATGCGGAAATCAAAAACACGCGAACATCTGGCGGATACTATAACAGTGATAGCTCATGGCGCGAGAAAATGAGAAACATCGAAGTATTGTGGAGCCACAAACTCTAAAGATGCGTGATATGGAGACGGGATATCAGGACCTGTAACCTTTGATTTCTTCTCGAGTCGATCATCATCAAAAAGATATCAAGAGGAGGAGAAATTGATGTTTTTTTTCCACCTGCTCTTTATTACATAACAGGCGATATGTGCACTAATACCAGGGTTTTGATTGAGGGTGAATACAACAGCCAATTGGAATTTTGTCGAATTTCAAATTGTGTTTCAATATTCCTCGTTTATTACTGTTTTTCTATTTTAATATCAAATTTTTACGGAAAACACAAAACACAAATTTTGCAAAAACCTACTGCGGAAAAGAAACAATGGTGATACCGATAATATACATATAAGAATTGGTAATAAATATTATCATATGTCAGAATGACACTTGAAAGCAAGTGTTATTATACATTAATTTGATTTAAAATCAACAAAAGTAGTCCTAAACATACATCATTTCTACTTATTTTGTTTTTAAATAGCTGTACCAAATCTTCCATTACCAAACTTCGGATATTACACACTTTGCCTCGGCAGGTCTCAGTTCGAGAAAACTAAGATCTGGTTGCACAGCTATACACCCAATAGAGGGAATAAAAATATATTCATAAATATCAGGATGGTGAATGGGACCAAAGTTTAGGGCGAAGAAACCGCACTGAACCAGCACTCATCCGACAGATGATAGAATTTTTTCCCAGCTGAGTGAAGAGTTCCATATCCGGTATGTAGTGGTGTTGACATGATTTACCACAAAAAAATTATCGATAGGTATGAACATATTACATGGTTGGTGTTCAAAAATAACCACGAACACCACAATCATCACCATCACCTCCGAATGATAAGTCACCATGTATCATGTGTTATACTGAATAACTTTATTAAATATGTCAGCTCAATATAATGACATTGGTTCCAAGATGGCCATAGAATTGTTTGCACACTCCGGATTCTGAAAGTTTTAACAGTCAGGTAGCTTCTTTCTATCGCCTGCGTAGACAATATGCTCTGAACACGGATATATAACTGAAATTTTGGTAATCATTATATACAGATGGCTTGTCCAATTAGCCTCGGTCGCCTCTTGTATGACTCTTAATATTAGCACGCATTTTCCTAGTCATCCATTCATACACAAATTCGATCATAAATAAATGTTGAAAGTCATATACTTCATACACAGCAACTTACATGTATGTAAATCGATTGTTTTTTTTCTTCAAATTATGTCTGTTTATGTCATATTTTGTCAGTTTATTTCACTATCATTTCAAGTTGCTGGATAAAAAAGGTATTCTATTCTGTTCTATTCACAAGATACCTGGTAAAAAGAGAGGCAATGAGATTCCTATCAGCTGTAACATATTTACTACACGCAATTTTTTTTCTATTGCATTTATGAGTTCATCTTCGTCAGGTCAATGTCGAAGCCTCTGTAATTATTCCTGAAAAAAAATATATTCATATGTGGATATTTTGCGTGGCTGACATGAATACTCATTGTTCAAAAGTAAAAGCTATCTTGCCAACATGTGTACTTTTTACTATCACATTCCATTCTATATGGGCATCACTCCTACCGTTCGTGGTCCAATTAGACTTTATGGTTATTTTTGACTATATTCTTCTGTTTTTATACCATAAGTGTTCATTGTCGAACAGTAACGCCTATTTTGTCAAAACGCGTTGCTCAACCGTGTTCAAAATTGACAATCAATTTTGAATCAATGTCGAGTGATGAGAGTGACTCGACATTCACATGTAAAGGCTCAAAGTATTGTATAAGAGTAAAGAAATAATTAAAAACTCCTCATGGTTGCTCTAACCACTTGCATTCATTAATTGATTATTTACTGGATGATGAGGCTGCTTGGTTGACTTGCGTTAACATCTGGCGAATTTATGACAGGGATTCCTGATCGAAGAACAACAACTCAACAATGGTTTCATTGAGTGATAATCCCTTTGAAGTTCCCTCACGGTCCATGAAAGATTGCCCGTTTGGTTCATATGAAATAATATTCTTTTGGCGAAATCAATACCAAAACGACACTTGAATGCAACATAGAGGCTTACGTCTGTCAGAAGTGTGCCGTGTTAAAATCACCATGTTCAAAATCGTTCAATTTTCAAGGAATATGTTTGTGCAGATGTAATCCTGGCCATCAATATAAACATATCTAGTAAATTTTCGCACTGTTTCTGCCGGTCCTAGTATAGGATCCTTCTCAGGCACTGGTGAAAGACACAGTCTTTCGCTTAAAACAAAAGCCTTTTTAGAGTTTCTAGCCATGATCAGGCAATACTCAATGAAGAGGCAGAGGTTTGCATCAGGTCCTTTGGGGGATAGGGGAATCTAACATAAACACGACATGCTGTACTCGACACTAAATGGACCGGATAAAACAGAAAAAAGGAGCCAAGCCACCACGGATATTGCTAAAGAAGTCTGTCAGCTTGTTTGAATGGGGACCTGCTCGACTGAGCATATTAGTGTCAGGACTATATTGTGTGTAGAAGTGCAGTATTAGAAGAGTAATCTTTGGTATTCGCTGCTTGGTGATAGCTTGAATCCATGAATGAGTCATCGGACGGTTCGATGTTTCAGTGGGGTTTTTTTGCAGGTCAGAATAATAGCGCAAGAACATCAATGTACCTGCCAATTTGTGGCTGATAAAAGAATTTTTTCCACACGGTATCGATGGATGAACCAGTTTTAACACCCGCATGTGTGAAAAGGCTGGAGTAGAAAGCCATGCCATGCAGGATCAATATATTAATAACTCTAATTGGTTTGACCGGTAAACATCTTTGATGTGATTACAGCTCCAGATTTACACCATGTGTCAGATTACGGTTATTCGATGTTTTGTGCTCATTTGCCTAACATTCCATTAGCTGACTACTATGAGGTAAGATAAGGACATACTATGAACATGGAATTATTACCCGAGTACAAAGTATTCCGAGCAAACAAAACCAAGTGTGAGTCCAGTGTAAGACATAATCGAGAAAATACACTTCGATGCAATTCTTTTAAACAATATACAACAATTGATATTATTATTATGTATTTTGACTTGGATAGCATTCCAAAAGAGCAAAGCACTCAACCAGATGGACACTGTCATTGTTTTGTTTTTAATTCTATTGACTTTTCCTCGTAGTTTGTTTTATCTTTCAGCCATTAAGTTGTCTGACATGCAAACCCGATGTTACCCTGTCGAGTATGTATTGGATAACGACCATGTTCATTTCTCTACTACCTCTCATATCGTTATCAATTGACACTTCTGCTAACAGGGTCGAGTGTTATTTTTATTTGAATAATTGATGTCACATTGCCACTTCATCACGTCAGCAAAACATGCAGGCATGAGCGCATCTACAACGGAAATATTGCATCTGCACAACGTTGGGATACGCATTGAACAGTCAGTGCTTCCCTGTAATTTGCACCAGAAAATAGAGAGATACCTCTAAAAATTAAGTCATAGAATTATCGACTGTGTGAGACTAAACTTCCAGTAGTCATCCATACATTTGTGTAGATTATTTTTGGTAATTTGGTGCATTCGTGTGATGTATCTTATGATGGTTTTCCAGAGTGTTCATGTCATTTAATCTCACATGTTTATACTTGATCCTCTATCAGTGTATAAACTTGACTTTGTACTTGCTTTGTACTAGGCCTACCTGATGAATATTATCATCTCCTATTGTCCTGAAATGATTTCCCGTATATAAATCTAATAGCATTTCCGCAATAATCATATATAAACCTATTTCAGTGATTATAACATTTTGGAACTGTACATCTGTTGCAATAAAGTATTTCCCAGTATAGCCCATACACTCTTCCCGCCTTTATCGTGTCAGAATTTGTGTTCTATTTTGACCTTTTACTTCCTGGTCCATATATAATCCGAGCGAATTTGTTGCATTGTTGACATACAGTCTAGACGTCCCATCTGGAATAAAATACACTGTACATAACATACATTTGTATGCCCATTATCCAGGAACTTGACCTTGTGTTAGATAGGACGGAATTATTATCAATACACGTAATAAATGCAGGGGGGAAACCCTACTATTCTGTTAGAGATATACATCAATATATTGATGGAGGTCATATATTTATTTTGACATGGGAAACCTGAAACCTGGAACATAATTGTGATGTATACAAGTTTACGTTTATGTTCGATTTATGAATCGTAAAAAACCGTTACCTTCCCTACATAAATCGCATTTGAACGTAAATTGCGAAACGGGATACGCAGACGAGCGCACACAATTATGTCTGCATATTTCATTGAGCGATGCGCTACCTTTTCAGAATTCCGGCGCCGTGTCTATTAGCAATCCGTATTTCACAATTACTGATAACCAGTGCGCGTGCAGTTGCAGACGAAATATGACCTAGGTGTGTTTGCTCTAGTTTCTGGTTAGGAGGCTTTCCTCCCAATTTTTTGCCTGGCATCGTGGAACAACGGTGTAATTTAGAAATGAGACAAAATCGAAAACACTCAAGACAAACGGATCGACATGCTTCATATAGAAATGACAAGTTTTACTAATGGCTAAAATTTTGTATGTCACACAATAACCCCTCCAGCAGCAACTATATATTATGCCGCCTATTTAAATATTAGACAATAAGGCAAATTATGCTAAGTAAGTGCTAAGTAAAGGCAGTGGTCCAAGCATGAGCAGGAGAGAATTCCGAACTTAGAGCAAGAAAGACCTGGAAATTTCCTCTGGAAACCATTCTTTAGACAGTTTGCAACGAGAGACACTATAGTCGTGAACAGTAGTAGCAAAGAAAAGAGGCGAATTAAGCGAAAACGAGTTCTCGTCTGCTGGTGATTTACAATCAGACGTCCTATTCCAATGGCCCATTTCACAAAAGACAAGCCACGGGCACATGTTGCTCTGCATCCAAAATGACATCCCCACAAGGTCAAATCCATCCCGTCTGGTCTACTTTTTGTCCTCGGAATGTCCCCAATTTATACCCCAGGGGAAGCCTACTAGACTCATCAAAAAGCCCCGGGATAGACATCGTCGTGGGGGTGCCGCGTAAATGGCAGCGTCCCGTGCCGTGCTGAACGCTGATTGGCTGGCGGCCAGACAGTGGGGACAGGTGCAGCGCGTGCAGAGTGTCTGCACGTGGGAAAACGAACGACAGCGGCGCCAGTTGTGAAGGGAAGTCTATCGCGCGCCTAGTGACTGACTTTAATTGGCCATAGTGAGACCGTGGTGCACGGAGCAGTGCAGATAGCAACGGCCGGAGGGGATTGTAGGGAAAATGGGAAGCTAGGCGAGAGAGAGAGACACACACACACGGAAAAAAGACCGAGAGAGAGAGAGAGAGAGAGAGAGAGAGATGCGGGAGAGCGTGGTGAAGTTATGTGGGAGAGAACCAGCGAAATGGGAAATTGTTTTTTACCACGCGCGGTCATTTTCGCTGCACTGAATGCGACTCGTCATGCAATGTCTCGTCCAGACCTCCTTTGATTAGATGAGGATATTGGCCCGGTCTATACGGGGCGTGATTTTTACGTCTGCTCTGCAATCTGTTTCGCCAGTAAATGAACTGTGTTATTATATTCGTGAGGCGTTCGAAAGAACGGGGACTAGCACATCGCCACTATTCTTGGAATTACATTTTCTCATCGAAAAGTCTCCATACGTAACACATTACCGCATTGTGACACAATTGCTCAAAGATATATCCGTATTCGTACCAGAATGGAATACGTAACAGTTATACTTTGCATTGTCCTGAAATAGGGATGACAATTCCTGGATACATCCAGCATCAGATTCCTCACGATAGGCCATACACTGGCACGATGTGGTCATCCACCTACGCGGGATAATGGATCAAAGGGAATTATTGCATATATTTACTCATTCCACCTATGGTGCTTCCACGAAATAATAATTTCTTCCACAAAATGGATGCGACTGAAACTGTAACTTCGGATGATACCGCAGCAAGAAGTCCGACTTGTCAAAGCGGAATCTCCAAATTAGATACCGCGGATACGCAGCATATTAATATCACATCATGCGAGGGCGGAAGTGATCTAGACACACAAGGTGCTCAAAAAGGTGACCCGGTGATTTCAGTGCCAATTTTCTGCGTGAAATGTCAAAGAGAGAGACATCTTTACGAGCCCTTAACCGCTGGAATCAGGTGTTCTAAAGGATTATCGTTGCTAATTGGAGGAAATGGCAAATTTCCGCCCGTACGGTGCGTGCTGCAAGATGATCGGAATACTCAATTACTGACCGCGTCTAACGCATGCTCAATGGAGTGGAATAACTACTTCAAATTGTCGTCGTTTGAAGAACCGCTTTCTAAAGTGGATTGTGAATTGCTGTCATTTCGTAAATGGTCTCTCTTTTCACGTATAAGTGGCGAGCTTGGCTCTGATTTGGAATTCGATCCGATGTTCAGTGGTGATTTGGAATATTCATCAAAATATGGCTGTCATGAATTTCTCGAGGATAATCATGAGTTACAGTCGTATTCGTTGCTGGAAATGCCGAAAGGCAACCGGTTTCCACACTTTCACACCGGCTTGGACATGAAGATGGAACTACACATAAAAAGAGGAATATACTCTCAAACGATGCCATGTAATTCGCTGGGTACATTTTGTTGTCCAGCGGTCATGAACGAAGTTCAAGAATTTCAAACCGAGTTCAGCAGCGATTATGCAATTTCTTCATTCTCTACGTCATATGCAAACAGTTGTCATCATCAGTGTACACATTGTAACACGAGTGACGTCATGTCCGCCGGTGAACGTCACAAAACGAAAGTAGAACTCGGGAATTCCCGCCCCGCTCGTAAACTCGACTCCGCATACTCATCTCTTGAGCGACAAACACAGCCTCTTTACGTACGTGGCTGTAATATTTCTCTGGATCGTCGGTCGTTCGACGGTTGTGACACATGCACTGTTGTGACGTCAGATGACACTGATACTGACAGCGGCACGGAAGACACGAGCGACACTGACGACACGTCAATTGTATACCGTCCGACAAAATCTTGCACCAAAGAAAAGTGTAAGGATTCCTTGGTGTTTTCGTGTGGTGATAATAATTCTGACAGGGGAAACCACAAACCAGACCTACTTACACAGGCCATTTTTTATTTGGTATATTTCCAAAATGATATAGGCCTACATATGTTGAATTGTCGCAGAGAAATGGCGTCATTTCCAGATTCAAATTTGATTATATAGTATGAGGTCATTGTCAGTGACACTGGTTTTACACTGTCGATGTTTATCAGCACTCTTAGACATCAATCCCAGACAGTCATCAATCCCATTTGCTTCTTGCGAAAACAAGTGGACCTATGCGTCATACGTTTCCCTATGACGCTAATATATTGCCCTATTTATTATTTAAGGAGAGTCAGGTGAGAGAGTCTGCAGCTACCAGCGTTCCCTATATGATTTATAAGGAACTACACTGGTAATTTACGACACACAATCCCAGTCAAATAACTAGACCAAGATCAGTTCCTAGTAGTCGTCTCTCCCCCCCACTGACTACCAATCAGCAATTCCACCACCGTTATTACACCCAAAGGGGGGAATATAGGTAGCCGCCATGCAATAACGGGCAATAGCAGCCTTACATGGGTCTGTGTAACGGGGCAATATCCTATTTTACCAGCGCACAGCCACTGTGGCCGCTGTTCAGTGCAGCAATGAGTCATAGTTCCATATATAGGCCTAGAGCATCAGCATAGATTCTACCTTTGCGAGTGGATGGGGCCCTCTCTTCTAGGGTGTCGCCGTGAAAGAGCTGAGGCAATATTGTAACGTCCGCGGTGTTAATCTGCGGCTCTAAGGGGTTGGAGGGGTGAAGCGATAGGGAGCCCCGTCGGTTGCGTAGGTTTCAACCCCCTACATTTAACGCATACCCCAGTAAAAAGACATTCGTCTTCCGTGCAGATACGGTGTGATATATGCGTTGAGCAAACACCGTGTAGGGGGAGATTCTTCGGCGGAATGAAAAATGTTTGCACCGTGTGTGGAAAGGGGAATGGGTTCCTAGATTAAAAATTCAACCTGTGGCCTAGACTCCCACTGAGTGTGAGTTAACCCATGCCGTCTTTTTGTCCTTCATTTCATGGTCCTAGCATTCTATGGGCAAATATATTCTGGCGAATGACACAATTCTCGGCACACCAAAATGAGCTTGAAAATATTCACCTAAATCATGAATGAGAATTAGTTATGTGACATGCAAAATCGAGTTGATGCATTAACGTCACAATTAATGTACTTTTAAACACTATTTTCAGTGCAGCACCGGACTAGGGAAATGCTACAAGTGCTGAAAGAACATCATGTCCGACTGATACAAGGCAAGTTATCCAATGCATTGTAACGTGTGATTTAGTTTTGGTCGCATGAATTGTGACAATCTATAACAAACTAAGTAGGAGGATGGATTAGACTCCTATCCATTACAAAATATATGCCCCAAATTTCTATACACCAACGGTCAATTTTACATTCGACGTTTATAAACATTATTTTGGAAATAACTGACCACGACTGTTGCTTCCACATGCAGACATTCTTAATTATCTTCTTTTTCTTTCAATGACATATATTTTTCATCTTTTTCATCTTTTTTTCAAGTTTTATTTTTATTCTTATTATTTTTGCAGCCGTCTCAGAACAGCTGGTCCACCTGTTGCAAGAACGACACGAACTACGGGAACAGGTGGAAATGAGAAAGATAGCTGTTGAACAGCTGTTGAGATTCAAGTCACATGACGCCCATGTGCAAGTCGACACAGCAGAATCCTAGCATTGTGTTCATAGGCAGTTCTATGTGTAACTTTGTATGGATTTGTCGTTATTTGTTGGAAGTTTTGTAGGATTTTTATCATGTTTGTTATATGTGTTATATATGTGTTTCATTGAATTTGACAAAATAATGTCGTGTTGTTTCTGTGTAAGGGGTTATGAATTGTGTTAGTGACTGTGCTTACATTTGTTTGATTTTCCAAAAATCAGCTCAACGCGAAAAGGCCTTATTTTGTATTGGTTTATTTACTTTAAAAAGAAAAACCGTAAACATACAGTCTTTCATGTATTGTTCCTATGTTTGCCTTATCGTACCTTTATGGATATGTTCACAATTTTGCCATGGTGGTATGCTATAAAATAAACTTGCTATATTAGTTGTAATATTTGAATATTTCAGACATGTGTTCACAAAACGTCCATAGTTATTGTAACATATCATTTCCACCAAAGAATCCGGTGGTGTTTCAGTCTAGTAAATAAAATATTTTACACGTCTTCTCAGTAGTGCCTTTTCTTTTTTCTTTCATACCACTTTGCTCTTTGGATCAACTATACATGTAGTAGTGGATAAAATAATTGTCCCTGATATCCTCATTGATTATGGGCCACTAACTAGCGTACGCAATGGGGCATGTACAAAGCTCATTCGATCGGTGGCAGCATTGCAATAGTGGTAATTTTGGCGCCAAATCACTAAGGAATATCATCTGTTGTGAAGCATGCAAGTGACATTTGGCGCGAAAATTCCGTATGTTTGGAGTGATACCATGGTATCGCCATGATAAATAACGCTATGACGTCATATCACCACTAAAACAGTGCTACCACCTGATGATTAGGGCTTTATCAGCCCTACCCCATTACCCCATTATATCAGAAGTACTAGTATCATATGAGTTATATTAAAAGTTACAACCAAAATTTTTACCAATACATACATTGCATATATATACAACATCGCACGTAAATACAATGTTGTATCATATACACGCCATTTGCCAAGTTAAACGTGCATGCCAACAGAAATTGCATAGTTTAAAAGCCGCAGTCTATTCCTTTACCGCCCCCCCCCCCCTCCCCCCGCCAAACACACACAAATTGAAGATGGTGTGATTACGGCGAACTCGGGAAAAATTTGTGGCAACTTGCCCCTGATGGTTTACCCAAACCATATATCCCTACGCTTGCAGCCTTTATTTACAATATAACCGTTTTGCCCCCGTTTTGGGACATCTTCACCCTCTCCCCTCTCCAAACCAGATCCATTGATTAACTATATTGTTATAAAATGGTTTTATGAACCTCTGCGTCCGACTCCTTCCACTGTCCAAATAGTGCGACGGCCATGAAGTAGGATACTGGTGTAAATCATGGACAGAATGTGTCCCAGTTTTACAGAAAATTGATGACCTAGAATTATTTGGTATCACACACTTATTGCCTGGTCAATACGGACAAGCAATAACATTGCGAAAGCTAATGCTTGTGGTTTCGAGGGATATTATCAGAAGTAACACCTTGATATCGATTGACTGTTTTTTTGTGAGTGTTGACTAGAAAATGTACAAAAGTATATAAATAGTATATATCAGCCTCTTACCACCAACATCGCAAGCAACATTTCAATGATGTCCAAAGAAGAAAGTATACAATGGACCATGTTCGAATATACAGAAGCCCAATCACACATGATCACTCCAAAGACATCAGCGTCATCAGGGACAGATCAGACAGTGTGTGAAATGTAGGCGTCATCAGACAGTGTGTGAAATGTAGGCGTCATCAGACAGTGTGTGAAATGTAGGCGTCATGAGACTGTGTGAAATGTAGGCGTCATTAGACAGTGTGTGAAATGTAGGCGTCATCAGACAGTGTGTGAAATGTAGGCGTCATCAGACAGTGCGTGAAATGTAGGCGTCATCAGACAGTGCGTGAAATGTAGGCGTCATCAGACAGTGTGTGAAATGTAGGCGTCATCAGACAGTGTGTGAAATGTAGGCGTCATCAGACAGTGTGTGAAATGTAGGTGTCATCAGACAGTGTGTGAAATGTAGGCGTCATCAGACAGTGTGTGAAATGTAGGCGTCATCAGACAGTGCGTGAAATGTAGGCGTCATCAGACAGTGTGTGAAATGTAGGTGTCATCAGACAGTGTGTGAAATGTAGGCGTCATCAGACAGTGTGTGAAATGTAGGCGTCATCAGACAGTGTGTCAAATGTAGGCGTCATCAGACAGTGTGTGAAATGTAAGCGTCATCAGACAGTGTGTGAAATGTAGGCGTCATCAGACAGTGTGTGAAATGTAGGCGTCATCAGACAGTGTGTGAAATGTAGGCGTCATCAGACAGTGTGTGAAATGTAGGCGTCATCAGACAGTGTGTGAAATGTAGGTGTCATCAGACAGTGTGTGAAATGTAGACGTCATCAGACAGTGTGTGGAATGTAGGCGTCATCAGACAGTGTGTGAAATGTAGGTGTCATCAGACAGTGTGTGAAATGTAGGCGTCATCAGACAGTGTGTGAAATGTAGGCGTCATCAGACAGTGTGTGAAATGTAGGCGTCATCAGACAGTGTGTGAAATGTAAGCGTCATCAGACAGTGTGTGAAATGTAGGCGTCATCAGACAGTGTGTGAAATGTAGGCGTCATCAGACAGTGTGTGAAATGTAGGCGTCATCAGACAGTGTGTGAAATGTAAGCGTCATCAGACAGTGTGTGAAATGTAGGCGTCATCAGACAGTGTGTGAAATGTAGGCGTCATCAGACAGTGTGTGAAATGTAGGCGTCATCAGACAGTGTGTGAAATGTAGGCGTCATCAGACAGTGTGTGAAATGTAAGCGTCATCAGACAGTGTGTGAAATGTAGGCGTCATCAGACAGTGTGTGAAATGTAGGCGTCATCAGACAGTGTGTGAAATGTAGGCGTGATCAGACAGTGTGTGAAATGTAGGCGTGATCAGACAGTGTGTGAAATGTAGGTGTGTCAACTGTACATTGTGATGGAAAAAATGCAAAACATCTTAGTAAAACAATTCAGTGTTACAGTGCAAACTCATGAAATATAACCAAGAGGGAACTGATTAGACGAAAGTAACGGAACAGAGTGGGTAAACGTGGAACTATGACCCAATTCTGAGTCAGAGTTTGTCCCTTCACACATGAATGTTCTGCAAATTACTCCGGATATTGCACTACAAGGGCTTTTTAAAGATAGTACAGGGAAACACGGCATAGTTATGTAACATATGGGTGCTCATTGTTCTGGGATAGATCGAGAAACGTGTAGTTATTATATAAAAATTCGATTATTATTAAAAACTGGAATACACTGTAATATCTACGTAATTCATAGATATTTATATATATAATGAACTAAGATTTGTCTCACAAATCATACGCTATTCTAGAGCTAGTTGCAGCTATGAGGGCTTTGTCACCGAAGTTCCCAGCTAGTCTCTGAACTGCTGCAACAGGGATATGTTTTACCAAGACAAATAGCTGCTTTCGAGAAATTATATGGACGTGATAACAATCTGGTTGATAAGTACGCAAAACCCGTCACCAATATGCAGCATGGCCTCTTTGCATGGTAATGTTTTGAATTTATGACGAGTACCACACGCGGGGCAGGAAATGCTCACCCTTTCCGGAACACGTGATCTCAGCCCTTTATGGCCATATATCGGGATTCATGAAGTTCCATAAAATTTTCTCGATTTGTTTGCTCGGATACTTTATATTTGGGTGTTGTTTCCATGTTTATTCATAATCAAGTAGATGAGAAAATACCCACACATGGGGCCGACCCATAGTCGACATGTATATAACTCTTGTGTATAGAGTTGATGTTTTCACCCTATGGGTTTTTACGTAGGCCACAAGTTATGTCACACTGAACCTATTCATTTATTCGAGCACTCACTTAGGCGTCTTGATTAGCACGATTTCATTATATTAAATGGAAATTGAATGATCATAACGACCACTTGGTAGTTTTCATTTTGTGCTCTTTTATAAAATATCATAGAGTCGTGATAAATATCGTCTTGCTGAATAGATAGTTGGGTTCTTTAGGGTACGGCATCGTTTAAGTACATACTCCGTTTTATCACTTGAACAAAACACAGAGACAGGTAGCTTAAAGAGCAGACACTTACTCCTACCCCCCCCCCCCCCCCACACACACACACACAAACTTCAATGCAGCGAAAGCCAGTTGTGTTTTTTTTCATGTGAAAATGTAGTCTTATAAAACATCTATATAATGGCGTCATCCTCCACAAAACAAAACTGTCCGAGTCGAACTATGATTTCAATATTGCAATCAAGAATAAAACAACCGATATAGACGAATTGGACACGTGTTTGAATTCAATTGCCAAGCGAAAATGCCTTATGATGACCACTAACCTGCGTGACCGGAATGAGAATCATACAGCTTCATCACTTTGAAGACATTACCATGTGGACAGATCTGGGCGATATTAGGGTTATCCCAATGCTCCGTGTCTGCGGTCACGTGGTAGCTGGTGTCAGCATACCCATCAAGTTCCCGGATGGATACCACGTGTAGACCGAATACTTTGTTGACCAGACCTCTTAATCGGTCCTTTGGACTGGGTTTGAAGACTTTCCCGGAGGAAACCTCGGCCATTTATAGTGTAGCAGCAGAGAGCTGAAAAAATCCATATTTGAGGAGTTACCTAAACCAGCGGTATAGCTTTTGTTTACATAGCTAAACTTGATCATTAGGGTCCCCAGATACCAACAGTTTTGTAGACCTACCCTCATTTCGACCGACTTTTTCACTAAAACTTCTCAGTTGAGGCTACAGTTGTACAGTATGTAGATATACAAATAAATTAAAGTAATTCAACCCAACATCCAAGGTAAATGATGGACGATAAAAAATGCAAGTTGTTGTAGACATAACGGTATAATTATCTGGATAAACTTGGAAACAATACCCATTTAAGAAGTATCCGAGCAAACAACACCGAGTCCATTATCCAATTTCAAAGTCCGGTGTCAGGCAAAATTGAGGAAATTTTATAAAACTTCATGCAGCCCCATATATGGCCATAGAGGGGTGAAAACTATCATAGATAGTATCATAGATATGATAATTACAATGCCTGTTTTTTTTTTCTTTGCAAAATGTTGAGAGAGAGAACAAATAAATATGCATTATATCTCCGCCCTCCATCCAAGCTTTTAATTTTCCAAAGGAAGAGGAACAACAAAAGCAATCATAAATAGCCTTGTCAAAATTAAGCCCATGAGAAATTACCCTAACTTGGGACCCACCCAATCTCAGCGTACATATTACACTTGTGTAAACACTAAACAGTTTATGTTTTCACCCTAGGGGTTTTAACATGTTTAAGTGGGCGACAAATAAAAGTGAACCTATTCGTATTCAACTTCATTATATGAAATGGAATTTAAATGTTCATAACGACCACTTTATGTTCTTCGCTTTGTGCTGTTTTTACAATACAATCTCATCTAGTCATGATAAATTTCGTCTTGCTGAATAGATACGTTCAAGATTACACGTACGATACTACATGGCATGTAATATCATTGCACTGCATTGCCATGTATTTTATGCAAGCACTGTGCAATTTTTTTAATTAATGGGCATATGTAATTGATATCACAAACCTCACGTATAACCATAAGTCACAACAGTCCCTGAAAGTAACGAAATGGGAGGGAAAGAATGAAATCGTGACCCAATTCTGAGTCAGTCTGGCCCTGCACACATGCGATTTACCAATGCTGCAATTCACCAATGATATTGCACCCCAATCGCCCCTCATCGATATTGTATGGTAACGGTTTTTAGTTATCTAACATATGGACACTCGCTGTTCTGTGGTATATCGAAGACACGAGCAGTGTATCAAGACTTGATTATTTATTTCATACCATTCACTATAAAAATTTAATAATTGTATTTTAACGATCAAGACACAATCATAGATATGATGTATTATTCTCCAGAAGGCTACAAACTGGAAAGCACTGTAATGTGCAGTGTAATTCACAAACTAGTGTCATTTACAGTCAAACCAATGAGAAAATACCCATACATGGGGCCGACCCATATTGACATACACATAACACTTGTGAAAACAGGTTCCATTTTCACCCTGTGAGTGTTCCACTTGAACGACAAGTTATTCAACACTGAACCGATTCATATATTACAGAACATCACCGGGATATCTTGATTGTCATTTAACATCATTATATTCACTTAAATTTAGATGTTGATAATGACCACTTTATGCACTTTTTTTGGAAAAAAAACATATTCTAAAGCAGAACACTAGGACGAGACGGATTGCATCTCGGTGAATATAAATTCGAATGCTCGCGGATAGAGCAATGTTTCTCTAGATACACTTGTTGTTGAGTTATTCAATAGTCCTGAAGACATATACCTGACATAGGAAACCTGTGGATGTGTGATTCAGGAAGTTGCACTGTCAAATTCCCCTTTCTCCAAATTTCCTGAACCTCGTAATACCGAAATAATACCATCTACGTTGTGGTTTTATTCACATGTATATATATCACTTTATAATAACATGTATCTAATTCAGAAATAACATGTAACGATTATGTGTACTTATGAATTAAGGTACATGTGATATAATATGTATTGCATGTAATACACATCCATAGAAATAGGAAAATGTTCTGTATATAAATAACAATACCAGCAACAAAAGCAGTAACAAAAAGTAGATACAATCTAATGTATTGAATACGATTATCGAATAGTTCCTTGAATATCGATCATGAAATGATTGAAGATTAGATATGACAGAAAATGAAAAATGTCCTTGATGTTATCCATAAAACAATTGTTCTCTTTATATGATTAAGCTCACAGGACAATCGATGTAGCATTTCAATAATATGATCTGTTTTACATCACTTACATCACAGTTTATCTCACAACTGTGAACTGTCCTCCACAATCACGACTTCTTCATAGTCATTATGAACTTGGACACTTCTGTCGTTTTCAACATCATCAACTATGATATATGGAGCTGAACAGTCATCCACATATTCGTTCTCAACAGCTCTTCTCTGGTCCATGTTCCGATGTCCAGCATTTTCAACTGCCCTCGTTCCACTTGTGTTTTGAGTTCCCACCATTCCAACTGCTGTACTCCGACGCATAGTACAAGGTAACACGTTTTCAACTGCTGTATGTTGGCTTATGTCCACAACTGCTCTTTTCGGGCTCAAATATGGAGGTTCAGCATTCTGAAATTCTGTTTTTCGACTCATGTCTGGATGTCTCACGTTTCCAACTGCACTTTGTTGGCTCATATTATCATGTCCGACGTCCTCAAGTACTCTTTTTGGGCTCAAATATTGGGGTTCAGAGTTTTCAAATGTGCCTTGTTGGCTCATAATTCGAGATATTATTCGGTCTTCAGTTTCATACACATGAGCTGCATTCGTAATTGCTTCCAATTTCTCCAATCTACGGCCTTGTGCTTTCTCGTTCATCTCTGATGTTTCTAGGATAACTTCTTCATAAACAACGCCGATTCGATGTTCGGATTCCATCGATCCCTCATTCTCGTAATTATTTGTATCGGAAGGTGGAGCCTGTGTAGTGATGTATTCATCATTTCCTGGCAGCTGGATTGGAGAATGTGGCATGCTATCCAGGTGTTTCTTCGATGGATGCGTCCTCAGATGAGCTCTGTTTTTCTTGGGTACATCCAGTGTGTCATATCGTCTTTTTTCACTGGAAGGGACGTTTGTTTGTTCTTTGGAGCCAGTGTCTGGTTTGCTTCCATCTTTTGCATCTTTTACGTCATTCTTCTCCAGTGAGTTTAGATTTGAGTTCTCAGTAGCAGTTGGCTTAATTTTTCTGAAACAAAATGGTTCTTTAGGTGTTTTCATATTCGTTAGGTTGACCTTTCTCTCTGTCATGTGCTAGATAGCAAATTGGTAGCTCTCATTTAAAAACAGTGTGATGTAAAATATGATATTTAGTCAACAAGATACCTTCTGATCAACAGAGTAGTGATGATCACAATTGCAACGAAAGTACATCCTCCAATAGAACCGCCAATTATACCTATTGGAAATGAAGATCATACACAATCACCAGCTGACTGACAAAGACATCCGAAGTTGAAGACAGTGATGTCCAGGTATATTAATTACAGACTGACGTATGTACAAGTTTTGACAAAGTGATGTTCAAGTTAAAATAGAAAGAACAGTTATGATTATTATGATGAGTAAATTTCCAGCTGTGCAGCCACGAATAATGTAATAGATAACATGTAAACAGAGTGAATTTTGTGGTGATACACAACACATATTTGTATTTGACTACGCCAGAAGAGGTACTGTCAGATGGCGACATGAAATGATATAATAGTGATATGCCAAATGTCAAGCTTCAGATGTTGAATGTAAAAATTAGTGTGGACAATGCGCACACAGGAGATAGCTCTACCTGTTGAGGTATCTGCCGGGGGATCACTTTCTGTTGTGGGAGAAGCTGAGACTGGGGTTTGAGTGGGATCACTGACGACATTAGTCGTCGCTGGGGCTTGTGTATGTTCTCTAGACACACTGGATGTTGCTATTGCTGTAGTTGTATCAGTTGTCAATGTGGTTATCGCTGGACCTTCACAGATGAAGTAGCCCCTTGTGACGTCACAGTCACTGACTCTCCAGCCCCCGTTGTGTTTGAGATCCACGACCAGACACTCACCAGACACTGGTTCTGATGGCAACCAGTTAGTGTAGACCAGCAGGACTTCTGAAACTATTAGTACTCATTGAGATATCATGGTATCCAGTACAGCTGTTGACACAGAAAATAAAAAAAAAAAAAAACAAACACATAATCAGTACGATGAGAACGTATCACCTGTTAATGTTCTCCAGATCCATGATCTTCTCTGGATGCCAGTCCAGAGGTAGCCTTCACTCTTGTCGTATGTCCCAGTGAATTCAGAACCTCTACTGATGACACTGAAAGCCAGGTTACCCCTAATGGGAGTCCTCCTACAGTGATCCTGTGCCTCCACCCAGGAAGTGAACGTGACGTCAGACACCAAGTGACACACAAAAGAGACGTTGAAATGATCAGCAGATGTGTCAGTGCTACATGGTATGCCTACAATGTATGTATATATCTTTGATTATATGATGTCATAACAGATGCTCACAGCGCAACACGATACAGTATTCGTCGCCTGCACCATTTTGATTGAGAAGGATTGATTAACGCATTTACCATAATTTATTGCATAGTGTATCATTGTATGATAAACTATGCATCAGTTCAATTAAATACAATCAAAAGCAAGTCAATTCATTATGTGTTGCATAATGATATAATCGCTTACCAATCTCACACACGGCCCTATACCCATGTGTGCCTGAGCATGGGAGGGGAAACACTTTGCTATCTCCTGGGAATGTGCTCAGTTTGACACCAGAGCACCAGTAGCCATGGTCCTTACTGACAGCAACCCGATCTGGAACAGACATGACAGGCAAGATAAATGTTTTAGTACAGTGCAAGGCGTAAGGGTCGGGAAATGTAGTATAACACATGTGTCGCCTCTTAGCAGTACGTAGCTTGATTTCCATGTGGGGCAATCGGGAATGTGACAGATTCTTAATCCATGAAGACATGATCTGCTTCCATTATAATCAGTCATTTCTGTGAAGGTTTCCCTCAATAGAGAGGTCATCCCATTCAGATTGATTCCAACATTACAATTGGTCGTCAATACATTCAAGATCGATAGGGCCTATCTTTCAGAACAACCGAGAATATCCGGGAGAATGTTGTCTGATCACTCGTTGGTATAAACTAAGATTTTCTATACCAAGATAGTCCACTCAGAGCAAAACGAAGCGAACAATTCCCCTGGCGGTCAGACTGAGGAACTACTACATTTGCGTTTTTATGAATGAATATCTGTGACCAAAACGTAATTTTATGAATGGAAACTGCCTTCACTATTGGAAATGTGTCCAAATTTCAGTCTCATCGCCAGGATCGACACTGTTCAAATTTTCGCATCCGTTTTGGCCTGAGTGGACTATCTTGGTATAGAAGATCTCTGGTATAAAATATCAAAGTAGTTGCATTATTGTGTGGTTGACAGACATCAATCAATTGAGAAAACTTTTTTTCAATAACGTTTATTTAGCGATCCCCAAACATGCCAAAAGGCATATATTAATGGGTTCTGGACACGCCGAAGTGCATTGCAAACTCCGTCTTTATTCTATTTGAATATATCCTGATGGAGGCAACAAATACTGGTAAAAGTATAGTATAGGGGGCCAGATTCAATTCATTGTTGGGACCACATTTTCGCCTCTGTAGGGCGAAATTGCGGTCCCAAATGAAAGAAAACATTCTTGTCTCCATTCTGGATATGTGTTTGGTCTCATATGTGGGCCAAAAATAAAATTCAATGAATTTTTTCACTGCATGTTTTTCACTGTATGTTTTTCACTGTAAGTCTTTCTGCAGACATTTTTGTGTGTGCACGCATATCGATGACGTCTCTTTTGTGTTGACTGTGCAGATCGCTCCATGGCGGTAAAATATGAACAAAAGGATACCCCCAGAGATTTCCCCTCACGAGAATAGATTGAAAATATAATTTGGACCACATTTTTTTTATATGAAAAAAGTGGCCCAAGAGCAGTTGTCCTTTGGAGATTACCTTCACTCAGTATTGGAATTAATTACAGGGACCATATTTTTTTATATCTAAAACATGTGGTCCCATTACTTTTTTTCTAATAAAATAATAAGACCACATTTTGGATATATGCCAAAATGTGGTCGAACAGCTATTGCCTTTTGGAGATAAAAATAGGTTCATTCAGTATTGGAATTGATTACTTCGACCACATTTTCCCTATATTAAACTAAACGTGGAGTCCCATCACTTTTTATTTCAAATTAATGGGACGACAATTTCAGCATTAAATATGTGAAAATGTGGGACAAATATTTCAACACAATATTTTGTAACTTAAAAAAAATGTGGTACAACAGAAATGTTTTTGGATATTCAGTATTCTGATATTATGTTCATTCAGTAATGAAAAAAAAATGGGACCACAATTTTGCCTATAGCCAAAAGTGTGGTCCAACATCAATTATTGTTTTTGGATATTAGGTTCATTCAGCATTAAAAAAAATAATGGGTTCACATTTTTTGCTTATAGCCATAAACGTGGTACCAATATATTCTGATAAAAGTTCTCAATGGGTCCGCATTTTTGTCTATAGGCAAATTTTTATTCAAAATTCTTAATGGGACCACATTCTTTTCTATGACCGAAAATGTGGTCCAAAATAAAAATAAAATACAACACATATTTCAGGGGGAATAAAAGGCTGGGAATTGTCTCAATTCTGGCAGATACACAGAATGAATCACATTTATTATCCTATATTGGACATAAAACAATTGTCTTTGTTTCACATGTATAGACTCTATGTCTGAATGTGGTTCAGTTCAAAGCAGATAGAAAGAATGAATCACATATAATATCAAATAATTTAGAACTAATGTGTTATAAATATTAGGTTCATTCCATGTAATTTCATGCAACAACAATAAATTTAAAAAAATCTAGGGGCATTCCCTGTGACGTCGTATGAATGATGTCATAATATGCCTTTTTCTGAAATAATTCTGCACAAATTTTGATGATGTCATATCAAAATGAAGGGATGTTTAGACCCAGAAGAGTTTATGGAAATGCTTGCAGAAACAGGAATAAATTGCATACTTATAATAAAACCTCATTGATGTATGCATGCTCTTATGATAGACGAGACTCTTCTTCTTTCGTGGGACCACATTTGTGCCCTATATAGCTAAAAATGTGGTCCCATTGAAGAATTGAATCTGGCCCGCTATACTATACTTTTACCAAAATAGTCGGGCACTTTTCCTTTGATCATCAATATTAGATTAAAATTCAACTCATATATTCATATGTATTATTAAGCAAAAGTTTTCATTCCCTTTTCTTATTGTCCCATGATAATTCATTTCTTGCCTTCCGGAACAATGCCATATGCATTTTCTTGCACGATTTGAGTACTCACATCGTATCTATCTGTTTAAAAGACCGGAAATATTGCGCAAATAAACACATTTCAGATCAAAACTAAAGAGTGAAAAATCAATTTTGATTTTACACTCTTTGCCAAAACCTGCTCCATTTTGCTGATGTTTACATAACCATAGTTACGTAGCTTTGGCAATGATAATTTTTTCTTTCTTTTTCATGACGTTTTGCTTGACAGCCACAGAGTGCGGTATGGTTTTTTTTTTGCCGGCACTGGTCTCATCATGGGACAATGCATGCGGAGTGCGAGAAATCATCCTACATAAAGCACGGACTGTATGATGGACATACCTGGATTCTGTACAAAACGATCACCAGGATCCCTCCATCTTGTACCCCGACCTCTCAAGCCGCCGACCCAGGCGAGTTGGTCTGTCCCAGTCCCTCTCCCAGACAGCCTGCTAATGACATTCTGAGTGTCCTCATCAGGTATGACAGCCAGACTCCGGCCTATACCATGGCAGTATGTATCCGCTTGTGCCCTTGTGAAGCCTGGGCTAGTTTTGTATAGAGTGAAGCAAATGTCCGAGTCTTTGCATTCTGAGTTGCCCACCGTCTCTTGTCCAGTTGACACAGTGAAACATAAACCTCCGAAAATCCACACACACTGATAAAGCTGAATTAAGGCCATGTTCAAATCGGATGCAAAATGACTCCAATTATATTGGGACACAATGGCAGTATCTAGCTGCACCGCCCGAGTGAGTGATATATAGAAGATATACTATCTGATTTGGGTGTTGCATATATCACACCCCCAACATGTCTTTACATGGGTATATATTTGTAAAACAAAAATATATATCTTCAGGACAAATCAAAGTGATGCATGGTAAACCCACAAACATTTGCGCCACACAAAGAGGCAAGCTCTCTGCTCTGTTTTGACTATCTCTTTGTGCTACTACAGTATTACAAAACTCAAGCAAAATTTTGTAAACACATTGTCGACTGCATCTGTGATATACTGGGCGTCTACTAGAACACGCCTCTGTAGTATCGTGCAAGAAAAAAGTCGATTTCAGAAAAAGTCTTTTCTAAAACCCAAAAGAACTTGATGTGCGATCTTTTGAAATGCGAGCGGTTAGGCAAAATATGAGAACAAAAATGCATAATAGAATAGTTCCATTTGTGAATGTGCCACAGATCTATATTCCGAATTTTGGAATCCAAAATTCCGAATGATGCAAGGGCTTAAAATACTTTGACAACAATGATTAGATTATACATGTAGTGCATATTTGACGCCTTTACAACAATTATCTGTATTTTTTTTTTTCAAAATAAAACTTATGGTGAACAGTTCGATCTGGCTCCAACTTCTTCATCTTGAAATGCAATTCTGGTCAAGTTTTGCTTTGTATTTCAACTTGGAAACAAGTTTGTTAAATATTGTGAGTTGAAATATAACTTTTGGTGAAAAGTTTGATTTGGCTGTAATTTCGTTTTTTTATCGAACATGTCGAAATGGAAATTCATATGCACAGTTTTCAGTGGTGATCTTGGATTCCACCTTCACTGACCTTGAAAGGTCAATACAGCAATGGTCCGATAACCTATTGGCATGGCGTTGCGTCCGTCATTTTAAGCTTTGAGGTTTACAGGTGAATCTTTCTGAAATTTTGCACACAAATGCCTGAAAATAATTTCAAAAGGATGTATTTTTGAATTTTTTGATTTTCGCGTTTATGTTTCAAAATGGCGGCCATTTTCGAAGAAAAACAGCCAATTTCTGACTTTGACGGCCATTTTCTCAAAAACTGTTCAGACAGATTCGAGATTTTTAATTCAAAACATCGCCCAGATATACCTCTGTAATGTGTATAAGTTTCGTTGCCCCAGAATCGCTGGTCTGCGTGTGGCGGACATTTTCATTTTCTTGCTCTTATGCTTTACAATGGGACACATTATGCCTAATATCTCACTCAATATTGAGATTTGAGGCTAGGAATCAATTGTGGACACATAAGAAATGATATATGCTGATTATTGTCATGACCTTGAATTTGACATCTGCCCTCATTTTCAAGGTCAGAGCACAAAATGGCTAATATCTCTTATTATCGGCTTTACAGCTTAGGAATCAATTATGCACATATAGAAAATGATAGTCTGAATATTTTGATGACCTTGATTTTGACCTCATTTACAAGGTCAAAGAACAAAATGGCTAATATCTCGCATATTATCAACTTTACAGCTTGAAATTAAATTGTGAACGTATAGCAAATGATGTATGCCAATATTTTGATGACCTTGAATTTGACCTTTTGACCTCATTTTCAAGATTAGACCCAAAATGGCTAATATCTTGCTTATTATCGACTTTACAAATTAGGGATCAATTGTGGACACATAGGAAACGATATATGCTGATTGCCTTGAATTTGACTTTGACTTTGAATTTGTCTTTCGACCTCATTTTCAAGGTCAAAGCACAAAATGGGTAATATCTTGATGACGCCAGTGTACCTTTGGATAAAATATTTGGTCGGGCTTTGTTTCTAATGCAAATTGTTGTATTTTACGTTTGTTATTGGCATCATCAAAATCTGACTGTATCGGTGGTAATAGATTGATACTTACATTCATACCACGGAGTCGGTGTCACTGCTGACGGACGATAAATCTGTCCCCGAGGATACCATCAACTCAGTAGCCTTCTGGCTTGTGATTAGGTACTTATGCGCTTGTCATATATCTATTCCATGGGGTTTGTTTCGGATTTCTAGAATATTTTCATAGGCTGTGGCCAGTTGTATACTAATTCCATCAGGTGTACAGTAGAAACAACTACATTCAACACACTGTCTGCCCCTGACGACACCAGTGTGTCTTTGGATAACTATTTGGTCAAGTTTTGTTTCTAAGGTAAATTGTTGTATTTTACGTTTGTTATGGGCATCATCAAAATCTGGGCATCATCAAAAGACTGTATCGGTGGTAATAGATTGATACTTACATTTATACTACTGAGTCGGTGTCACTGCTGGCGGACGTTAAATCTGTCCCCGGGGATACCATCAACTCAGTAGCCTTCTGGCTTGTGATTAGGTAATTATGTGCTTGTCATATATCTATTCCATAGGATTGGTTTCGGATTTCTAAAATATTTCATAGGTTGTTGGGCAGTTGTATACTAATTCCTCCAGGTGTACAGTAGAAACACCTACATTTAACACACTGTCTGCCCCTGATGACGTCAGTGTGTCTTTGGATAAACTATTTGGTCGGGCTTTGTTTCTGATGCAAATTGTTGTATTCTACGTTTGTTATTGGCATCGTCAAAATCTGACTGTATCGGTGTTAAAGTCATAGTAGCAAGGTACCATTATATGGTTTTATTCCTGTTCAGATAAAGGCATTGTGGACATTTGGTGATAAAAAAGATGTTCACCTTAGATGCTAATTAATAACCGCGACATATAATCGAGTATATTGAGCCAGTATTGCAATCGCCTTCTCATGTCGATAAAAAAATTAGCTTCGGCAGTTTCCGTCATCGTGACGTCAGTTGAGGCAGAATGTGCTTTGATGGCTGGCCAAAAACGTAAAACACGTAATTTGGGCGGTCAGCTCAAAGATAGAAAACCACCCCAAAATGCATGAGATTCAAAAGAAAACACGTGAAAACCAACAAATACTGGACATCTTGCAGTTCAACAAACCTCCCTTCTGGGAGAATAAATAGTACTGATTCCAAATATCAAGACAAGAAATGCCGTATTCCCACCATCTCACTCATTCACTTGAATTGTCAAACATACACAACGAGAATGAATATGCGACATGCAGTTTATCTTGCTGGCTACATGTACTTTCAGTACTGCCTCAAATGACGTCACAAACCACGTGACCCTTACTAAAATCGTGATCAAAATCTTCGACAGTTTACGGAAGGAGTGCCTATTTGATTCAATATCTCGAAACCCATTGATTGTATTTGTAAAATTCGTTCGAATTTACAGATAACTATTCATAATGAACTAAATGAAAAGCACTTTCATCGGCATGCTACTAGGTCTTTAATAGATTGATACTTACATTGCTTATTATCAACTTCACAACTTGAGAATCACTTGTCTACATATATGGAATGATATATGCTGAATATTGTCATGACTTTGAATTTGACCTTTGACCTAATTTTCAAGGTCAGAGCACAAAATGGCTGATATCTGACTTGAATTTGATATTTGACCTCATTTTCAAGGTCAAAGCACAAAATGGGTTATATCTCGCTGCACAACTTAAAGTGGTACTGACACCAAAAATCATCATAGCCATTGAATTGAATATCAGTTATAACAGCTCCTATTCATACTATATATCAAAAAATATTGTCCAAGAAATGCGCCATTAAGAGTAAATCAGGACTTTGTTCACAGATTTGACCCCAAATCACCGCCAGCTCTGTGCAGCCGCAGCCGGTTTTATGACTCTGACTGGCTGCAGGCGCTGACGTCACATCGGTGTCGGCAGCTAAGCAGATACCAGATTTCTGCAGTGGGAGCATGGCCGGACAGTAGTCTGACACAGAGTTATAGTGATTTGGAGGATTTTTCTTTTGAAGCATCCGAGGATAAATTGACATAAGCACTGTGTTGTCCCCGTTAGGTACTTTACCACACCAATTTGAGTCTATACTGTCCGACATGGATTCGGATTCAACTGATAGCGATGATGATAATGATGATAATGATAATATATATCCCAAACAGAAAACCTTGTGAACATGAATGTTGGCGATAACAAATCTTAACCCGGTATGATAAGGAATATTATTATGTACCCTACGTGAAATTTCCCTCTATTTTCAATGTAAAGCGATCGTTCCGATAAGTTACCACATCGGATCGCTTGTGTGACGCAATACAATATGTAAAGCGATCGTTCCGATAAGTTACCATATCGGATCACTTGTGTGCTGCACTTATTGTATTGCGTGTCCATAGCAACGGCGGCTCAAAATGCTGGTAACACGAAAACGTCAATGACGTAATTGTGGTCGGGCCGGAGCCCAAATCTTGTTTCCAAACAGGCTTGCTAGCACTGAAAACGCCCTAAATATCCCCTGAATTCAGACAAATAACCACTATCTTATGAAAATCAACAAGTATCTATGTGGGGGTATATAATAATAAGGTTATTGAGTGATAACGGGTTTGAGGCACTCGTTCTTGTCGCGCAAACTCACTCGCAAGCTCGTGAGTTATGTAGCGCGAAAAGAACTCGTGCCTCAAACCCGTTATGCTACGTTCCTTGTGTATATGTGTACAGTAACATCTACATAATCCTATTATCTGATTTTTAAAACTCGTTTCAACGTCTTAGTCATATTATTGTAAATGTATAATTTGGCATACATCTACTAAATCTGGGTGTCAAATAGCATTTTTTTTGCCAAATTTCAAAATTTCTATGTGTATCAAAAAAATTTCAAAAGTTGGCAATCTTCCGCAGTGTCAATTTTAACCCAATCATGGAATTTCTAGGTCCACACACTATTTTGTGTAACCATGACAAAGTCCCGGAATATGCTCAGAATCATGAGATGTCGTTTGGGGCTGAAATTTGATATGGGGGTAGATCGCCAATTTTTTTTTTTTGCAATTTGGAATAGCAGCCTGACATTTAGTAGGGAATTCATGTGTGACTCCCAGGTGAAGTGTGTCAAGTTATGACAGGATGCCATTTAGCGTCACATAAATATGATCAAGAAAAACGGTGTAAACGAGGTTAAAATCAGAGGGTTTTTTTCCTAGATAAATGTTTTTCATACTGGTGTAATCATTATGGGCAGTAGGATGAGCCTGGATGACATATAACACACTAAATGAAAGAATATAAAAATATTGGCTATTCCATCATCACCGTCATGGCATGATGTGATCAATCCTATTTTAGTTCAATGGTAAAATTTGACAATATGATACATGGCCCTATATAACCCGAAAAATCACACCGCTATCCCAATAGCGTTATCCCTTCCCCATCCCATTCCGACCAATTCCCCTCCCGCCTTCACTCTGCTAGTACAATGTGTTCACAACCGGTCTCTTGTATATTTAGGGGAGGGAGACAGGTCCAGTGATTACTTTCATGTAGCATAAATTATCATGATTACCAGACCAAAGTACTACAACTCTTGGTACACCAAACATTTTATTTTCTCCATAACTGAGACCCACGTCAGTCGGTAAACAAGCCACAATGATCCAGTGAGCGAGGCCCAACAGTACACATCTGCCGGCTGATACACCAATGTGACGTTCCGCGACCTACTTCTGGGATCTCTGAATGGCGGCTGTTCCTAGCCGGCGGAATAATTGTGCGTGAAATTCAAAATGCCGAAAGATCCTTTAATGAGCAGAACTCAGCAATTTTATTGTTAGGAATGTTGTCAGTACAGCATATACTATTAGAGGTGAGATTTTGTGTTTTTCGTGTCAGGGGTACTTTAAGAATCGATTGTCGACATATAGGAAGATATGCTGATTATTGTCCTGATTTGAGTTTGACCAAATTTTGAGCACAAGATGGCTAATATCTGGAGTATTATCGACTTTACAGCTTAGGAATCAATTGTGGACATACAGCAAATGATAAATGCTCAATATTCTGTAGACCATTACTTTGAGCACAAAATGGCTAATATATGGATTATTATCGACTTTACAGCTTAGGAATCAATTGTGGACATACACCAAATGATAAATGCTCAATATTCTGTAGACCATTACTTTGACATTTGATTTCATTTTCAAGGTCACAGGACATGATGATTAATATCTCTCTTATTATTGAATTTACAGCTTAGTAATCATTGTGAACGTATAGGAAATCAAATATGCTGAACACTTTCGTGACTTTGAATTTGACCAGTGACCTTATTCTCGAAGCTACGGGACAAAATAGCTATTATATATTGTCCGGTAACCTATCTTAGCCCATGGGCTAATTTTTTTAGCCCTTGCTATGGTTTTTCGCACTTGACAGTAATATATTTGGGGCAACAGGGATGATAGGGCTACAGGGGATACACCCGAGCGGTCGTAGGTGACCGGAATCGTCTAGTTTTATCTGGTGTAGGCCCATATTTTACCTCCAGTTGTTGACATGGAACAGATGCACCAAACTTGTGATCTGAGTAGTTCCTACCTCTTTCAGTGGTTGGATAAGGTAGCATGGACTGTATAGAAAAGTACTTCATATGACGAACAAAAATGTTCTCCTAAAATCGATGACACTATCAGATTTATGCATTGAATCTTCAAGAATACACTAGTACTACATGACAGAAAGGAACAAAAACTGTGTATTTTCAGACCTCCAGGCACTGCATTGTATATCTTTGTGTTTTCACACTATGGTAACTTTTGTGCTTTCGCACTGTTGATTTTACGAGGACAAGTTATGCAACGCTGATCCAATTCATATTTGAGCACATCACTGGGGCAAGATAGTAGGCATAACTTCATTATAGTCATCGCAATTTAAACGACCACTTCATGTTTTTCTCTCTAAAGAAGAACAATACTGACAGATAACAAATAACTTTTTTGTTCAGGAATATAAGACATATACGCGACACAGAAAACCTGTGAGTGTATGATTCAGGAAGTTGCACTGTCAAAATACCCCTTCTCCAAGTTCCCTGAACCCATAATACCGAAATAATACCATCCATATTGTGGTTTTTATCACATTTAAATACCATTTTAATTAGATACAATAACATGTATCTAATTCAGAAATAACATGTAAAAATTTATGTTTACTAATGAATTAAGGTACATGTAATACAACATGTATTGCATGCATCAATAATACTTGCAGATGTACATCACACAGCCCGGAAAAAAGAAAATAATGCTCTATATATTAACGACAATACCAGCAACAAAAGCAGTAACAAAAAGTAGATACAGTCTAATGTATTGAATACATATATTGAATAGTCTTTTTTAAATATTCGATCTTGAAATGATAAATGATGAGATATGAGAGGAAATAAATTATAACCTCGATGCTATCCATAAAATAAATGTTTCATGATTAAGCTCAGAAGACAATCTGACAATAATATGATCTGTTTTACATCACTTACATCACAGTTTATATCACTGTGAACTGTCATCCATAATCACAACTTCTTCATAGTCATTATGAACTCGGACACTTCCGTCGTTTTCAACTTCATCAACTATGATGTATGGAGCTGAACAGTCATCAACATATTCGTTCTCAACAGCTCTTCTCTGTTCCATGTTCCGATGTCCATCATTTGCAACTGTTCTCGTTCTACTCGTGTTCTGAGTTCCCCCGATTCCAGCTGCTCTACTCGAGCGCACAGTACGAGGTAACACGTTTCCATCTGCTGTCTGTTGCCGTATATCCACAACTGCTCTTTTCGGGCTCAAATATTGAGGTTCAGCATTCTGAAATTCCAGTTTTCGACTCATATCTCGATGTCCCACGTTTGCAACTGCACTTTGTTGGCTCATATTATCATGTCCGACGTCCTCAAGTACCCTTCTTGGGCTCAAATATTGGGGTTCAGACTTCTCAAATGCGGCTTGTTGACTCATGTTTCGATGTCCATCATCCTCAGATATCACCCCGTCTTCAGTTTCATACACATGAGCTGCATTCGTAATTGCTTCCAAGTTCTCCGATCTACGACCTTCTTGTGCTTTCTCGTTCATCTCTGACGTTTCTAGGATGACTTCTTCATAAACAAGCCAGATCGTGGTTCTGATTCCATCGATCTCTCATTTTCGTAATCATTTGTATCAAAAGGTGGAGCCTGCGTAGTGATGTATTCACTATTTCCTGATGACTGAACTGCAGAAAGGGGCATGCTATCTGGGTGTTTCCTGGATGGATGCGTCGTCAGATGAGCTCTGTTTTTCTTGGGTACATCCAGTGTGTCATATCGTCTGTTCTCACTGGAAGGGCTGTTTGGCTGTTCTTCGAAGCCAGGGTCTGTTTTGCTACCATCTTCTGCACCCACGTCGTTCTTCGTCAGTGAGTTTAGATTTGAGTTCCCTGTAGCAGTTTGCTTGAATTTTCTGGGGAGACAAGATGGTGGTTATTTCAACTAATTCCGTGTCATTTGCTGATGAGCAAATTGTGAGCAAAATTGTGAGAAAAATTAATAAACAAAATGATATTTTAATCAACGGGATACCTCCTGATCAACAGTGTAGTGACGACAACAGTTATAATGACAATAATTCCTCCCATGCAACCGCCAATTATACCTCCTGGAAAAGAAGGGTATTTCTGTTGAGTGTAATTGTCGATCACTAGACGAATGACAAAGACAATCGAAAGTTAATGACCAAGAAGATTAATTGCACACTGACGTGCACAGTCGCCGATTAGGTATTAGAGAACAGCTGTAAATGATATATGATGTGGGATTTGTGTTAGGATAAGCCAGAGGTTTTTGAAAATGCCGCTTTAAATTGATCCAATATTCCCATGTCGAATGTCAAGCTTGGATTTAGTGTGGACAGTGCATAACATTCACCTGGTGAGGTACCTGTCGAGGGGCTCCCCTCTGTTGTGCGAGAGTCTGCGACATGTGCTGTAGTGGGATAATTGATATCAGAGTTCGTGGCTGGGAATTGTGTCTGTTTCGTAGACACACCTTGTGTTGTTGGCGTCATTGCTGTTGTTGTCTTATTTGTCAGTGTGGTTATCGATGAACCCTCACAGATAAAGTGCTTTTGTGTGACGTTACAGTCACTGACTTTCCAGCCCCCATTCTGTGTGAGATCCACGACCAGACACTCGCCTGTGTCACTGGCTCCTAGCTCTGATGGTAGCCAGTTAGTGTAGGTCACCTGGATTTCTGAAAATATCAGGATTCCTTTCTCTGATGAGGGAGGGCATCCTGTATAGCTATATATATCGAATATTAATAATTATATAATTCCAGAAATTTATTATTCTATTTCCATTGTCATCTTCAAAAACCTTGTACTAGTGGTAATATATTAATACATACGATAAAAAAAGCAAATTATTCAAATTGAAATGGAATTTAAGATTTGAGTTTTTGTTCTGTTTTGTACATCTATATGTTAAAATGCATTGATTTGTCTATTGAATATACGCCGTTATATATGTTACTGATGGTACAAAATCATATTGGTGATAATAGCTAAATTAAAATGGGACTTATAAATCGTACGACCTTTTGACGTTTTCCAGACCCATGATTTTCTTTGGATACCAGTCCACAAGTAGCCTTCACTCTCGTCATATGTAAAGGCGAAGTGAACACCTCCGTCGATGACACTGAAGGCCAAGTCACCCCTAATCTGAGATTTATTACAGTGATCCCGTGCCTTCATCCAGGAGGTAAACATGCCATCAGATACAACGTGACACACATCAGAGATGTCAAAACGGCCAGCAGATGTGTCAGTACTACATGGTGTACCTACAACATAACTATTTGAATTATAAAATATTCGTAAGACTGATATTCCGTACAACTTTATATTATGTAACATGTCTCACCAATTTCACACAAGGCCCTGTGCCCATTTGTTTGTGTGCATGTGCGAGGAAACACTTTGTTGTCTCCTGGGAACGTGCTGAGTTTGACACCAGAGCACCAGAAGCCAGGGTCGTTATTGACAACAACCCGGCCTGGAAAAAATAAATCACAGATCAGTTGTGATGATTTTGAGTGATGGTGTCTCATACCTCCCTAGCAGTTTCCATTGGACCATCAATGTTTATATTGGACCCGTATCAGATGGCAATGAAAATGGGTTTAGGAAAGAAGTACATATATTTCTGTTATCAATATATTGCATATGTGTGTTTTAAAGGCATTATCATATCCCTAAGTACAAATAATGGCACTATGTTGATATGCTTGTAATACTCTTGATTATGTTTTATGTAGTTATACATTTCAATAAAACCTCACGTTTCAATAAATACCTGGATTCTGTACAAAATCACCATCAGGGTCTTTCCATTTCGTATGCCTTCCTCTCATTCCGTCGACCCAGGCGAGCTGGTCTGTCCCAGTCCCTCTCCCTGCCAGCCTGCTGATGACATCATGAGTGTCCTCGTCAGGTATGACAGCCAAACTCCGGCCTGTAGCATGGCAGTATGTATACGCCTGTGCCCTTGTGAAGCCTGGGTTAGTTTCGTATAGAGTGAAGCAAATGTCCGAGTCTTTGCATTCTGTGTTGCCCACCGTCTCTTGTCCAGTTGACACAGTTAAATATAAACCTCCAAAAATCCACATACACTGATAACGCCAAACCAACGCCATGTTATTATTCAAATCGCGTGTAAAATGACTTCAAATGTCTCATGATGCCATGTTGATATCTACCTGCATCGCCTGAGTGATATATTACTATCATCTGATTAGGAAGTAACATATATCATGGTCCCTAGGTCTGCGTGGTTTCAAGTACAACTAAAATTATTTATCGGCATGACAAGTAAAAAGGAGCCAAGGTAAACACACAAACATTTGCGCTACACAAAGAGGAACACACGCTCTCTACTCTGGGCTGCCTATTTGTGTTACACATCAAACACACACATGCAAACGCTTGTATACGCGTTATCGACTCCACCATAGATACTGGGCGATCTAGAACCCGCCTCTATAGTATCGTGCAAGAAAAAAAACGAGTTCAGAAAAACAAACATTCTTTTAAATATTAGCTTGAAGAATGATCTTTTGAAATGAGGAATGGAAGGTCATATATGAATTTAAACAAATATCTGAAAAGACATAGTTACATTCGTGAATGAGACACATATTAATATGGCAGAAAATTCCGAATGTCACAGTCACTTAAAATATTTTTCACAACGACTTAAAACTAAATTAATGTATCTGTATCTGTATGCCGCACAAATACAGAAACATTCCCAAGACAAAACGTAAAGGGAAGTTTTGCTGGTACATGTGAAGTAATTCAATTTTTCCATACAAGAACAGACTGAAATTAACACTTCCTATCGAAGTTATAAATCAGCACCATCTAGTTTTTCAAACAACAATTCCAATTATTAAAGCGACATCAAGCTTTATTTATCATAACAACACAAACAAAATTTCACATAAACTCCAGTTTTCATATTTATAATACATAACCATGATAACTCTTATCTGCTACTTCCATCTATACTAAGTAACTATATATAACTCATTATGATGTTTATCAGGAGGACATATCCACGTATTAGAGAGTATAGGGTCTGAGCTGCCATATTTATCCCAATACTAGTAGATTCACGTGCCGTAATCGCGTGCTGTAGAAGAAAAGCGTCTCTTTGAGAAACAAATTTTGGGTACTTCACGGGCGTCCTCATATTCATATTCTCAGATCTTATTTTGTCACATAGGCTATTGTCACCAAATTAACACATAATAAACACTGTATATGTAAGAAATAAATGTATATAGATGTGCGCTATACTGAAAGTTTTGCACCAGAGCACTGCTCTTTTATTAGGGCTAAAACGGTATCTGGTCTGAGAACTATTCGGTAAATTTGGTTGCTTTGGGGAAATTTGGTGTATTCTGAGCTTTGTTGTGAGATACTTAAATGACACTCATATCAAAAACACCAGGAGAGGGGAGGGGGGCAAATAAATCAGCAAATATGTATTTCAATTGGACACTTTCTAAGGTACGTATCAACTCGCTACCTCAACGCTACCTAGCAAAACATGATGTTAATGATGCCCATAGCGAATATAACGGTGAAGTTTATCGAATGAAAAAAACAAAATGGATCACACATGGATCCGAATAGGTATATTGTGACATTAATTGTCCTCACGTATGACACCCTATCTTACTTCGTTAAAGACCAAAGGTTAAATGAGCAAACCGCCCCCTCAGGTAGACAAAGATTGAACAAAGAAAGATTGAGGAGTTGGACATTAGGAGGTGAAAAAGGTTACGTTTACTGTAACACGGGAAATCCCCTTGGAGTGTTTTTTTATCGGTATATAGGACGGTGACCTAAAAATCTTTCAAAACTCACAATGGAATCGTGACTCGTTGGTTTATTTATAGCTTATTAAATGTATAGCTGTAAAACCCTATACTTCTCGACACTCAGATAGTATGTGAAATAGTAAACATCCAAGTCCCAAGTGGGTACTTAATGGGATGGCACTTTACATCCTGTTATTCCTGAGAAGTAGAATTTGGAACAGTGCCAGGTTTGATGGCTCAAATTCATGAATTCACAAGTGTATGTTTATCGATTTCTTATTTCACATAAAGACGGAAGGAGTCCAAGCTATTTATTGCCGTTCAATGTTATATGGGTATGGTGACGATTGACAGGGTTCGGTGCCTATATATACAGATAGCATATATACAGATATAAAAATCGCTTCATTCCAGCAGTAGGTATTTAGTTTACAAGTTCGGAATCTCCCAAAAGAGGTCATGTTGAGACACTGGAGTGAATATCGCTGAATAAATATTGTATAACAATAGGGCATTTTATGATATTTACGAACTGCTATTGAAAAGTACATACACATATCATGTTAGTTATTTAAATGCAGGAATTGTATCATCTCTCACTATAACACAGGCTCAATGACGAGCATTGTATGTTACAGTCGTATTACTAGTACATCCAACATTATGAGATTTTGATGATACCAATAAATAACATAGAACAAATCACGTTTGGAATAAAAATTAAATCCCGACCAAACATGGTAATCCACACACAAACACGTTGGCGTCAACAATAGTAGACAAGGTGTGGAATATGGTTGTTTCCGTGTATACTTGATGGAATTGGTATACAACTAAACGACAACTTAATTAAACAATTCATAAATCGGAAACAAACCCCAGGAAACTAATTGTGTATGACATTAGAACCTATTCACGGCCGCAAAGGCTACTGATATGAAGATATGCAAGCATTACTATATCAGATCATATAGTGATATTCTAATACTTGGGGATCTTCGTCAAGAAATAAAAAAAGCAAGCTCTACGTCGAAGATGAGAACAAAGATACATGACATCTTGCTCACATTCAACTTATAGTGATCGCAATAACACCATTGTTACATACAAGTTTATATTCTATATAAAGTTTCAAAATTAGGCTTAGCATACTCCTAATCTCATATATCCACTTAGCTAAGATCGACCATCGAACCAGCTACCAAAAAAGCTATCATTGATGGTGAAATATGTATCATGTTGGACAAATCAACTCACTCTGTCAACCACGATGTTCTCTCAGCTAAGATGGCACATACAGAGCATTGTCCACAATCTCCAAATCACTGTCCCTGCTACTGCTAGATCTATCTCTCATCCGGACCTCAGCAGCAGCATCATAAATGGGCTCCTGTCTGGACGCTCCTCCAGTGGAGATAAGCTCCTCAGCCTTGGTCATTTGTTCATCAGAGTCCAGCGACTTGGCAAGCTTTTGAGGATCTACTTTTACTGACTGTAAATACTATTCTAGTGATGAGATCATACCGTTAGTTTCTGGCGCTCATAGCCATAATGCAAAATCGTTCTCGTTCTTTTCACTGAATTGCCAAGGTTTAACTAGTCATTGGGATAAGTTTAATAATTTAATAGCGGACATGAGCAGTGAATCTTTCTCATTCGATATTATAGGCATAACTGAATGTTTTCGTATCAACAGTCGTATGTCTCTGAATGGATACCATGAATTATTGTATAACACGAGACCAGAAAGCGATGATCCCAGAGGTGGTGTGGGACTTTTTATCAAAAGCACTGTAAAATACAAGGTTCGCCAAGATTTATCGATATTTATACCACATGTGATCGAAACGTTATTCGTTGAAGTTAATGATATTTTAAATAACAAATCTATCGTCGTAGGTGTCGTGTACCGACCGAACACCCCACCCAGAGCTGACCTCGATATTTTCACCCAGTCGATCATCGATATTGTCATTGAAGCAAATGACAAAAACAAGAGCCTGGTATTATTGGGAGATTTCAACATAAATTTATTGAATTATTCACAGCATTCCAAAACAAACGAATTTTTAAATGATTTAACAACGAATGGTTTCCTTCCCCATATTACGAAACCAACTAGGATCACCGACCACTCGGCCACTCTCATTGACCATATATACACGAATTGTTCAACTCGGAATGAAATCCTACCAGGCATACTGGTAACGGACGTAGCTGATCATTTTGGCACGTTCTTAATAATTAAAACTGAACGGATTATTCCGAAAGAAACCAAGCAATTCCGTTGCTTCAATGAAACGAATATTGACAACTTCTCGAATATTTTGAACCTGTTGAACTTCGATACCGTCTATACTAAAACGTGTGCTAACGATGCGTATGATACATTTTCTGATTTATACAGATCTGCCTTTGATAGAGCATTCCCAATAAAGACATTTTCCAGCAATAGTAAATTTGTAAAACACCAACCATGGTTCACCAAAGGCCTTTTGATATCGTCTCTAAAGAAACAAAAACTACACAAACAGAAATTAGCTAAACCAACTCCGGATAAAATCAATAAATACAAAGAATATACTGATATATACAACACGCTATGCAGAATTGCTAAAAAATGTTATTATAGTGATAAACTTGAATCATGTAAATACAACTTGAAAGAATCATGGAAAATCTTGAATCAAATTATAAATAGGAAAAACACCAAATCAACTTCGTCTCTGTTCATGATCAACAATATCGAAATAAATGACCAGAGTGTGATAGCAAATGAATTTAATAAATATTTTTCGAGCATTAGTACTGAACTAAGTAATTTGATTAGTGAACCGGACAATGACTATCAAGCCCAAATGCCACAAAAATTGCATAATAGCATGTTTCTGCAAGCTGTGACCCCTGCCGACATAGTATCTGCTGCCAATCAAATTAAACCGAAATTAAGTCAAGGTTTTGATAATATATCATGTAGAGTAATGAAAGCCACTACTCAACAAACCAAAGATGTCCTAACATTCATATTTAATTTAAGTATTAATACCGGGACCTTTCCCAAGAATATGAAAATTGCAAAAGTCGTTCCGATTCACAAATCTGGCGATAACAAAGAAATAAAAAATTACAGGCCTATTAGTATACTTCCCGCATTCAGTAAATTACTTGAAAGAATAATATACAAACAAGTGTTTGCATTCTTGAATAAATATGATATTTTCACAAAACATCAATACGGTTTCAGACCAAAGCATTCTACAATTCACCCAGTGATGCATCTCATTAAGGCGATTAGCGAAGCTAATAATAAGCCAACGAAAGACGTAACTTTGGCCCTTTTTCTAGACATAAGTAAAGCATTTGACACGCTGTCACACGAAATACTTTTAAGCAAACTGGATCACTACGGCATAAGAGGCATCTGTAACCAGTGGTTTCGAAGCTATTTATCTGAACGCCAACAATACGTAGATATGAATGGGGCTAAATCTTCTCTCCTATCCATGAATAGCGGAGTGCCTCAAGGTTCAATTCTCGGGCCACTTTTGTTTTTGATATATATTAATGATCTCCCATACTCTACGTCTCTCAATATATTGTCGTTTGCTGACGACACAACATTATACCATTCGGGCAATAACTTCACTCGGCTATTCTCCACAGTAAACCTTGAATTACGATCAATCAATAACTGGCTGAAGGCAAATAGATTATCCTTGAATATTGGCAAAACTAGATACATGATCTTCACTCCTAACACTAGACTAATTATCCCAAGAAAATTAGATTTGAAGATTGATGATACAATAGTTGAATGTGCCAATATAACCAGTCCAAATGACACAAAGTTCCTTGGCCTAATCTTAGACCCCAACCTCAGCTGGAATCAACACATTAGGTATTTAGGTAATAAATTATCCAAGAATTTATATATGCTGAACAAGGCGAAAAAGGTTCTTGCGAACCACACATTGCGAACTTTGTATTTTGCGTTAATTCATAGCCATTTAAACTACTGCTTATTAGCATGGGGCAAAAGCGCTTCGATAGGGAAAATTTGTAAACTGCAAAAAAGAGCTATCCGAATAATCACCAAATCTAAATACAAATCTCACACAGAACCATTATTTAAACGAAGCAATATTATCAAACTGTGTGATCTTTATACCCTGACATCGGCTTTGTTTGTTTTTGACTATCTGAACGATCGTCTTCCGGTATCGTTCCGCCAATTCTATCCGCAACACCAATCGAGCAGCAGAACCCGACAGGAAAACTGTGTACATCTACCGATCCCTCGAACCAATTTTTCCCGAAACTGTGCTTTTTACAATGCTGGACTTGTATGGAACAATTTAGAATCGTCCTGTAGAACATGTTCTAACAGAAACGTATTGAAATCATCACTTACTCGTAAGTTAATTGATAGTTACAGTAATGTGGTGAATTGCGATAACCCATATTGCAATGAATGTTTTTGAAAAATATATGATCTTGTCCATAACTGTATTCAAAATCGCTTCCCGGTCAAGCAGGTGGTGGCCTTGGGCGGCTACCACTTGCTTCATGCTCTCCTCTTGGCGCTCAGGTGGCTCGTGTCATTCTCGCGTTGCTGGGGTATTGGCGTGTCAGCGCATTAAATCCCATCGACGGCAGCACATACCATGCCATACTGTATGAATGTATGTTAAATGTATCATTACATTGATGTCTGTAACAACTGTACTATTTTCTATTTCATGGGGTCAGCACGGGAAGACAGCCTTGGCTATGTGCTGTCCCCCACAGCAATGTATCTTGTTTTCATATATAAAATAATTATTTTGTTATATACATGCTGTGGAAATAAACTACTACTACTACTACTACTACTACCACCTCAGCAATATCATATGGAGACTCGTCCAGTGCATTCGAGGTTTTACTGGGTTTTGCTGTTGTACTTGGGTCGTAGGTGGGATTGCTTATGGAAGTTGAAGAACCGTGTTTTGCATACTGGCCTTTTTGCAGAGTGTCAACTTTGGTTGTTGGTTTCTCAGATAGAATTGTGAATTTCTCAACTTCATCTTTTTGGCCATCATCAGATCTAATACTCGATATTTCATCATTTTCTTCTTCGAACTTCTCCATTATGGTCTTGTTGGATCTTTTGGCTGGCTTTGCATCAATTGCTATTTCAGTCTCGTTTGCTGTGCCACTAGATGATGGCTTGGATGTAGTTTTTTCTTTTGCTGTTTTTATTTCGTGAGATGTTTGGCCATTCAAACCTATGGATGGCCCAGCTGCATAGCTGATATTTATTCGGCTTCTGTCAGACTGGCGTCTCTTGGATCTCCTTTGATAAAAGCATGGAAGTATGTTCATTGTATGATTCAAATAAGGTATTGGTGATTTTGAAACAATATCAACTCCCCAAAGGCTATTTTTGAGACGATGCCATGATGTAATTATCAGCACATGTTACCTTTTGGAACAAACTGATGCAATGGTGATTATCATGATGAGTAAAAGTCCAGCTGCACAGCCTCCAATAACGTAATAAAGAACAGCTGTAAACAAAATGTGCAATGCAGTGATGCAGAATAAAAATTAGGATATGATATGTCAGAAGAGGTTTTGTTAAAAAAAACGTTTCAAATTGATTCAATAGCCACATCTTCTGTGATGAACTTTATTGTGATATTCTGATTGGGTTAATTTCATGATGATGAGTAGATAGACGTGGAATCAATACCCAGTATTAAGTATTCCGAGCAAACAAAACAGGGTCCGTTATCCAATCTAACTTTGCATGGTTAGATGTAATATGCCTACAATAACAGCTAGAATCTGCGTTCTACTTATTATTCTCCTTCTCAGTCCAGATAGGTGGAAATTCCGTGATTGTTTATGTGGAGAATATGCTACGAAAAATGTGACTTACGCGGTTCCAGTGCTGTACTCTTGGATACTGATGTTTTTTCAGTAGTAGCTTGAATCGTGGTGTTTTCTATGGAATGCATTCGGAAAGATGTTTTTTGATAAATTTTTCACAACTTCACCATATGCAAAATAAGCACAGCGTATAGATAATATGAAATGTACCTGTGGAAATATATGTTGTAGAATCTGAGACAGATACTGTAGTGGAACCTCCATCCATTGCAGTCGTGTCTGAGGTTTGTGTGTTTGTTGCAGACACACCTGTTGTTGCTGTTGGTAGTGGTAGTGTTTCCATCGTCGTCGTCACTGTTGCTGTGGTTGTTGCTGCTGCAGTTGTCGATGTAGTTATTGGTGGACTTTCACAGATGGAGTAGCCCCTTGTGACGTCACAGTCACTGACCTTCCAGTCCCCGTTCTGTGTGAGATCCACGACCAGACACTCGCCTGTGTCACTGGCTCCTGGCTCTGACGGTAGCCAGTTAGTGTAAGTCACTAAGGCTTCTGTAAGTATTAGTATTGATTCACAAAAAAGACATTCAGAATCTCTTATACCTAGACAAATTTTAGATGCTCGAAAAGATTTGATACTGGAGTTATATTTATGCTGTGACATTTCTTTTAGTTTATTAGATTATGGGAAAATGCATTCGTGTCTCTCATATCTGAAGCTATGTCATGAAGAGTTTTTTTTCTACGAGCGATAGTCAGATGTTGATAACACCAACAGAAAAAAATAATATTCAATAATATCAACGTATCACCTGTTGATGTTTTCCAGACCCATGATCTTCTCTGAATCCCAGTCCAGAAGTAGCCTTCACTCTTCTCATATGTCCCAGTGAAGTAAGAGCCCTTGTCAATGACACTGAAAGCCAGGTTACCCCCAGTGTGTGTTCTCTCACAGTGATCTTGCGCCGCCAGCCAGGAGGTAAACATGACGTCAGACACCACGTGGCAGACACCGACGATGTCAAACTTCCTCGCATCTGTGTCAGTGCTACACGACATACCTACAATTCAAGCAATGCTGAATCATATGTGAGATCCATCAAACTGTCATGTACCATTGATTATCAGTTAAGAACCAGAAGCATTCATTCAATAATTCCTATATAAATTGGATCCTACCGTTCTCACACACGGCCCTATAGCCGAGTGTATATGAGCAGTTGAGAGGAAACACTTTGTAGTAATCTCTGAATGTGTCAAGCTTAACACCGGAACACCATCGCCCGGGATCGTTACTGTCTGCCAGCCGGCCTAAAACAGAAGCTGCTTCATGGTTTGGTATGTCACAATGGAAATGTAGCATCTTCTGAAATCATCCATAGTAGGTCATGAATACTACTTAATTTTAAAAATATTTTACAGTACTATAATCTCATAATTTGTAAACGGCAACTACTATTTTTAGCTGCATAACATTATGATTCAATAGAAACATAGCACCAAGGGTGCTGTAGCTTACTGGCAGATCATAAGAATGGCACAGATTATTGATTTTCCAAAATATGAATTGTAGTAGTAGTAGTAGTAGTAGTAGTAGTAGTAGTAGTAGTAGTTTATTTACAACTTCAATATACAAAAAAAAAACATTAATCACATTCATTCATCTCAACATCAAAACTATTGGTATATCTATTAGTAAATAAAATGATTTGTACATGTTAAATGATTTGAATGACAAAATATTTCATTAATGCATGAGATAGAACAATATATTGAGGTCGTGGGATTGAATTAGCTGTAGCTGTCTTCCATTCAACCCCAAAATAGATGTAATATTTTGATACATAATATAGGATAAGTTATAAATAATAAAGGAATTTGCGATGCTGCATAACGACAGATGCCACAAGAGACCCCAAGCCACACCACGAGACGCCACGGGAGATGGAAGGCTAAGTGTATGGAGAATGAACACTGGACCGAGTCGACTTTCAAATAAATGGTGGAATATTTGAAGAAGAAAAAAACAGATTCAATTCATACTGTTAGTTATTTTTAGGTTACTTCGTGGCAGTCAGTGCAGAATATGTTTGTACAAGTTACGGATCTGTTATATCAAGCGAACAGTAGAGATTTTATTTTCCTTTTGGCTTGTTGTTTGGAAATAATGTTTTGGAGATTCAAAGCAGTTTGATTCCATACAGTTGGGAAATTGAATAACGGAAGTCTCCCTGCGAACCGAGAATCGCAGCGCTTGATGTGCAATAAATTTGACTGCCTTGTATGATATTTGTCACTCACCTGGTGGTTGTATTTAAATAATTCGTTGAAAGAAGCTGGTAGTTTGTTCCTGACATAATCATGCATGAAAAGTATTATTTCATATCTGTGTTGATCGAGGATATTTAAAATATTAGATTTGATAAACAATGGATCGGTGTGACTATTGTATGATGCATTATGTATGGTCCTTATTGCCCGTTTTTGCAGAATTATAGATCTTTTCATTGTAGAGGGGTTTGCATTGCCCCAAGCCAGAATTCCATACAGTATATATGGGTGTATTAGAGCATAATACAGTGTTTTCAGACTGTCAGGAGGCAGGATCTTCTTGACTTGTTTGATTTGGAAAAGCCCTGAATGTGTCAAGAATTGTTACACTGATCGTCAACTCTATTGTTATAAAACATGTTCGTAAATGCTGCTGGACACAATTAATGTAAGCAACATCTTGAAAGTTTTTTTCATCAATGACATGTATCCACAGTAGATACATTTGGTTTTTTTGGCTGGAAATCACTCAAAACCGATAGTGACTTGATTTGGGACAAACAAATGCAGAATGTGGAATGTCGATTCAAAGGCATCAAAACGTATACACATCACAAGGGTACATAGGCAGAATCTTATGCACTTTGAGGACAACTGTCTGAATAGATTTTGAGAAAATGGCCACCAAGGGAAAAAATCTTCGTTTTTTTCGACAAAAAGGTCATTTTGACCTTCCAAGGTCGTTGGAGATCAAATTCAAGGTCACCATTCAAACCGCAATATATGATTTTAACATAAGATTTGACATTCCCATTTGAATGTTTTAATACTTAGACTCTATCTTGAAGTGTTCTAGGACGTTGCTTCACAAAGCTCCCATAACTAAGGGAAATTTGCTCCAAAAAATTTTAGTCGAAAATTTTTTTTCAATGGCCAAAGAAAGCTGTTATTGTTCTGCTGGAAATGGCTCAAAACGAATAGTGACTTGATTTGGAAAAAAAATTTCGCCTACCCGTCAAAAAATCCAAATGGTCACGCTACGTAGACCGTCCATTCAAAGGTAACAAAACTTATACATATCACAAAGGTATATAATCAGAACCTTATGCATGATTTCGAAGGAAATTGTCTGATCAGATTTTGAGGAAATGGTGACCGAAGACATTTTTTTCGATAAAAAAGGTCGTTTTGACCTTACAAGGTCATCAAAGGTCAAAATTAAGGTCACCGTTCAAACTGCACTATATGATTTCCTTTTTAAATGTGCCAATATTTAGGCTCTATTTTTAAGTATTTTGGGAGTTTACTCCACAAAGCTCCCAAGATGATGAAAAAATTGGGGGAAATTTCCGAAGTTCAAAAAATTCTTCAAAGGCAAAAAAAAATTGGGGGATGGAAATGGCTCAAAATTACGGAGCGCCTGAGGTGACATACTGAGAATATTTATTAATCTGCGCGCACAAATTAACAAATCATGCACACGGTTTACTAATCCGTGCGCAACAAATTACCAATATCATGCGCAAAATTCAACAATTCTTGGCCAAAAATTAACAATCCGTGGGCATGATTCACTATTTTATGCACACGAAATACTAATTTGTGCCCATGAATGGTATACCAATCCATGGCCACGAAATACTATTTCGAGTGCACGAATTGTTGAATCATTTGCAAGAATTGTTAAATCGTGTCCTCGGATTAGTTGAAGTAATCCGTGCGTACGTTTCAACAATTCATGTGCACGAATTACTTGTTCATGTGCACGAATTAGTATTTCGTGGCTAAGAATTAGTGTTTTGTGCTCACAAATTAGTATTTCGTGGCCACAAATTAGTACTCCGTGTGCACAAATTAACAATTTGTGTGCATGAATTAACAATTCGTGCGCACAATTAACTATTTTGTGCGCACGGATTAATAAATATTTTTGGTATGTCACCTCAGTGGCACCATACAATACGGATAGTGACATGGTTTGGGACAAATATGGCCACCACACGAAGACCGGATATTCAAGGTCAATGAAACTTATACACATGATAGAAGTACACGAGGGAATTGTTTTAAAACAAAAATTGATCAGACAGTTTTTTGAGAAAATGACCACCAAAGTCCCAAATTGGCCTGTTTTCCACAAAAGTGGTGCCAAGTCGGCAGAAACGATTGAATAAAAAAACAAAACAAAAAACATTTCAGGGTATTAGCCCAAGGAATGTCTCAGTGAATTTTTAGGAAAAAATCAACCCAAAAACAAAAATTGGCCCAAAGGCTAAGGAAGGTTTCCGGACAACATATATTTTAGATATTAGCCTTTTGACCCAAGACCTTGAAAATAAGGTCATCGGTCAATTCAAACTGATGAAAATATTCGGCACATATAATTTCTAGTATGTCCTCATGGATTCCTAAGCTGTAAAGTCGATGATAAGTGAGATATTAGCCATTTTGTGATGTAACCTTGAAATGAGGTCAAAGGTCAAGTTCAAGGTCATGAGAATATTCAGCATAAATCATTTCCTCTATGTTCGCAATTGATCCCTAAGCTGTAAAGTCGATAATAAGCTAGATATCAGCCATTTTGTTCCCTGACCTTGAAAATGAGGTCAAAAGTCAAATTCATTGGTGACCAGAATATTCAGTATATATAATTTCCAATATGTTCACTATGGATTCCTAAGATGTAAAGTGGATTATAAGCGAGATATAACATGTATAAGCCATTTTGTGCTCTGACCTTGAAAATAAAGTCAAGGTCAAATTCAAGGTCATCAAAATATTCAGTGTATATCATTTTCTATCTGTCCACAATTGGTTCCAAATCTATAAAGTCAATAAAGAAGCAAGATGTTTAGCTATTTTGTCCTTTGACCTTGAAAATGAGGTCAAAGATCAAATTCGAGGTCATGGCAATATTCAGCATATATCATATTCTATATTTTCACAATTGATTCTTAAGCTATAAAGTCGATAATAAGCTAGATATTAGCCATTTTGTCCTATGACCTTGAAAATCACGTCAAAGGTCAAATTCAGTTATGAGAATAATCTGTATATATCATTTCCTATATGCTCACAGTTGATTCCTAAGCTGTAAAGTCAATAAGAAGTGAGATATTAGCCATTTTGTCCTGTGACCTTGCAAATGGGGTCAAAGGTCAAATTCAAGGTCATAAATATATTCAGTATATATCATTTGCTATATGTTCACAATTGATTCCCAGGCTGTAAAGTCGATAAAGAGCGAGATGTTAGCCATTTTGTGCTATGACCTTGAAAACTAGGTCAAAGGTCAAATTCAAGGTCACGAGAATAATCTGTATATATCATTTCCTATATGTTCACAATTGATTCCTAAGCGGTAAAATCGAAATTACCTAAGCGGTAATAAGCGAGATATATAGCCATTTTCTCCTGTGACCTTGCAAAATTAAGTCAAAGGTCAATTCAAGGTCATGAGAATATTCAACATATATCATTTCCTATATCTCTACAGTTGATTCCTAATCTCTAATCTCAATATTGAGTGAGATATTTGGAATTTGGGACCCATTTGGGCTCGTTGAAAAAATTGGCAACAAAAGGGCAACAAAACCTATACACGTCACAGAGGGATATAAGAGGAATCTTTTTAAACAAAAATCTCAAAACTGATCGGACAGTTTTCGAAAAAATACAGACCAGGTGCATATTTGAGCATTCAAATTCAAGGTCACCACACAAGTCGCCATATATGACTTCCCATTTGAAAGTGCCAATTTCTAAGCTATATCTTCAAGCGTTCTATGAGTACAGTCCTGACAGATCCCATTATGAAGGAAAAAAGTGCCGACAATTTCTTAAGTCCAAATTTTTTTTCAAAGGGTGAATTTTTTTTTTTTCCCTAGAAATGGTCCAAAATTGGTGGTAATGCAATTTGAGGTGAAAAAATTCTTTTTTCGCCGACTCATCGAAAACTCAAAATGGCCGCCACACGAAGACCGGCGATTCGAGGGCAATAAAACTTATACACATCATAAAGGTACATAAGGGGAATCATTTGGAACAAAAATATCAAAACTGATCAGACAGTTTTTGAAAAAATGGCTGCAAAAGTTCAAAGTTGGCCATTTTTCGATTTTGGAAAAAAAATGCGAAAATAAAAAAACTAAAAAATACCTCCCATTCGAAATATTTTTAGGCATTTTTGTGCAAAATTTCAGGAAGATTCGATTGTAAACTTTAAAGATGTTATCGGTTTTGAGTGATTTCCACGACGATGACAGACGCAACGCCATGGCAATAGGTTATCGGACCAAAGGTCCGGTAACCTAAAAACAAAGTTATTTGCTGGATGGATGACGGACGGACGGTCGGCTAGATGACGGACGAACGATGGACAGACGGAAGTACGGAGCACGAAAAACAACGACAAAGCTTATTGACCTATATGGGGCGGTGAGCTAAAATACCAGAATGTTGTTTTAGTCATGTATGGAAATTACCTAGACTTTGTATTAGGGCACCGCCAGGGTCCTTCCATTTCGTACCACGACCTCTCAAGCCGCCGACCCAGGCGAGCTGGTCTGTCCCAGTCCCTCTCCCTGCCAGCCTGCTGATGACATCCTGAGTGTCCTCGTCAGGTATGACAGCCAGACTCCGGCCTATACCACGACAGTATGTGTCCGCCTCTGCCCGTGTGAAGCCTGGTATTGCTTTGTACAAAGTGAAACAGGTGTCCGAGTCTTTACACTCTGAGTCACCCACCATCTCCTGTTCACTTGTCATACCGAAGAGGAAACTGGCACAGAACGCTGTCCACATGAAATATCCCAACATATCCATGGTAGAGAATGGTAGAGAATAGTTCCAAGTCGCCACTTTGTTGTTGTCACCGTCAACTTGTCTGAGGTCAGGGTTGAACTATAATTTTGATTTCTCATATAACGCTCTGTACCAGGAAGATAGGTTGGATTGTTGACACATACATGTACACAAACTTGTGCCCCTCACTTACGCACACCTTACAAAACCACAACCTCACATCTACCTCCATAATGAAAGGTGTTCCGCTTCGGTGGCGATGTCGTGAAAGGCAAATAAAGCACAACGAATGTAAGGATTTCAATACCTTTTTTTCAAATTTATATGCTGTTCTTTTTGTGAAATACCTTTCAAAAGTAAAAAGCAGTAATTTATCAAAGTGACGAAAAATACAAGTGGATATACATGTATACCTACTTGTATGAATTGAGGTACGAAAGACTATTTGTCACATATAAAGAAAGCATATATTTGTCGTTTCCATGCCATGATCCTAGCGCTCACTCCACCTCCATCCCCTTGATATGAGAGAGAGAGTAAATATATTATGGTACCTAGATAATATATTCGAGGTAGAGAGCTAGCCTAATAAAATGTAGATCTAGGCGTAGTTCTATGACTGTTATTTAATTTAACTTAACTTTCGCCTAACCATGATCATGGACCGGCTCAGGTGCCTACCTCTGGCGGTTACATACACCACTTTGCAACTAAATGACCTTTCCTGTATCTCCGCCCCTAATTAGCACACGAAATAGGCATCAGGAGTCCCAGAGAAGTCTCCAAAATGCAAACTTTTCTCGGCTTACGGTGCCCTCATCCGACCCCCTCCCCCACCACATTTAGGCTGTATGCGCCCCTACCCTAATCAGATTTCCGGGCTTCGCCCCCGAGTAATATCACATAGGTCCGTTTTCAAATATTTTGGAGGTGATACATGCTTTTATCTGCCCGTCAAACTTCAGGAATGTAAAACGAAAGTTGGAGGGGAACATCATGGGAACAATACACACATAATTTTTATATCTTGGTAAATCAGCGTATAATCCACATGTGGTACCACAATTAAAAACTAAGCTAATATTTTGCACACATCATAAGATATAATTATCATTCGTATAATGGACATGATCGTATAGATGGCATTTTGGTAATCGAGAGATAATTGTGAAAATTACTTTTATCATTAATAACACATTTCGTCAATCATCACACATGTTCTGTCACGCCCTGTACAACATCGTTCCCCGTCATATGTACAAACACTCCTAATATGTATGAGTACAACCATCAGGTCCAGTGCCAGTATCACAGATTTATAACCTCCAAAGCCATTATATCAGCCCGAGCGCCCATGCAATGAGACATGCCGTAAATTTGGCAATACCACGTGACCTTGGAAGTGAAGCGCTAGTCACGTGACGTGTCAAGAGGCGAGGTCACGGTGGTTATTCGCTACGTCCTGAATCATAAGATTGATGTGTGATCAGGTATGAATCTATCGTCGGTGTTCCTGATAAATAACAATTTTTGAACTGTATGAAGTTTTTGAAACCATCTCCACGAATATTACACGGTATCCCAATTCAACATTTTATATCCTATACATGCTACTAGATCTACGCCAGCTATTCAAATGCCACTACACAAACCAATAAACAATTGAGTGATAAAAAAGAAAATTAGTTTCTTCACATACATCCTAAACACGAAAACACCTCAGTCAAAAATTAATTAGTTGAAAGTTTTCAATGAAATATAAACAATATAAAAAGGACTCTATGAGACCTGCACAAACAGGCAATAGTTATCGCTATTACCCATTTTCCTTCATAATTGGTTTCCACTTTGAGTTTAATTTTGACGTTTTCACATCGATCGATATATGAGATGATTAAAAGTACAAAATCTTATTTGCAAGTATGTTCATATAGCAGACCTGAATATAAGTGTCAGCCTATTACCATCAATGCTAGATTTTGATGATCAATAGCAAACCTGAGATACAACATTGTGGAATAAAAACTATGCCCCAACCAAACATTGGCGTCATCAGGGGCAGACAGTGTGCAAAATGTTGTTGTTTCTACTGTATACCTGACGGAATTAGTATACAGCTGCCCAACAACATATAAATCATTCATATATTGTTTTTCATGTGGTAAAAGAATGTTGTCGGTCGGACCTTTCCAATGCTCATTTTATTCAAGATGATTCAGTGAAACGCAAAAGTCAATGAATGGAAAAGCATGAAATGCATAATGGAGGATGAACCCTGAATGCCACGTACAAAGTCAGCACATGAGGCATTCTGGTTCTCCTTGCCCATGTGATAAGTGAAATGATCTGTGGAGCAATACCACTATAAACACGTCCCACGTGCAATATCAGGCACGTATTGCTCGCCAAGAACTTATGCATCACACATTGCATGTGGTCTCTCCTGTCAACAGAATTTACGGCCCGGGAATGGTCGTTATGGGAATTACCAAGTGGCATCAATCACTTAACGGGACATCTGTGTGTCACAGATATTAGGATAACCTTCGTGGGGATGATTAAGAAGGTAGTGTATCAATACGGATAGCAGTTGTGACGGAAGGGGGGGGGGGGGTGGGGGGGGCGAGGGGCGAGGGGTATTAATTTAAAGGCATGTTAGGCATGTTATATGATTCACCGATTGCACGATTGCAGAATTTCAAGACCCATAGCGACGTTTGTCGCTCATGATGGATTCAAATCAATTTTGTATGGCAAAAGCATCCGATTAGAGAAACATATATGACATACTTTGAGATGAAATGCTGTTCCACACGATTTTGCTCCCAACTTACAAATCATTGTATTGAGATCAGATAATCCATGTATAACCCCATACTTTTTCGATGTGCTATCATGGTCGAAATGAATGTGCAGAAACTACCTTGGAATTTGGAATTGAACAGCCGATGACGTGACCTGTTGAGTAACAAGGTCACGGTGGGTATTCATACCGTCCTATCGGGTGAACATTAACGATGAGTCATATCTGCGTTAGCTTTCTTCGTCTGTCTCCGTTAATTGGGCATCTGCTTGAATTCGAAGAGAATAACATTGTATTCCAGCAGACGTGCTTTGACTGTGCTCCTGGTCTTATAATCTGCCAACCCTTCACCAATGGTTTGTGCCATATTTAGCAGGAAACGAAAGAAATATTTATTTTCCGCGAAGCGTTGGACAGCATCGAGGAACATGTTGCCATGATTGGGACCTCTATGATTGACTATTCCGAGAAGTATTTTATCATACTGTTTATTCCAAACCACACATTGTGTCCTATTTCGTTCGTTCTGTGGAAACTCACTCTCGTATCTGTTTTACTGCAAAGTAGTAGTGGAGTGACGATGTTTTTAAATATCAACATATTACAGGTCAGTACAAGAGTTTGATGATGCCAATATGCAACTTAATATCAAACACCTTTGGCACAGAAACAAAGTACAATCTTAAATTTTTTTGTCCAAAGCAACATTGGTGTCATCAAGGGCAGATAGTATGTGACAATAGTTGTTTCTACCGTACACCGGGTGAAATTCGCAATGAAATATTGTCAAATACTACGTTGATAAACTTCACACGCATATTTATATTGCTGATGCAAGACTAATGATCACCATTTCAATCCATTGGAGAATCGTAAAGGAGAAGTCCCAACCTCGAATGCAAGGAATCTAAGTAGACAAAAATAAAACTTTGATAGAGATAAACATTTACGTGACCTTCATGCAGTTTAATGTTGCTAGTGAGAAACTATTGACAAGCACTATTCATAATCTATAGAAAGCAGATTCATGTAAGCAATAACCCTGAATGTGCAATAGATAATGACCTTGATTGATTTCCAACCGATGTACAATGTTTGGAACAAATCGGTATAAACAACCATTTGTGGTGACTGGTGAATTGATCGAGCACAATTAAACACAATTAGGCGTACATTACGATAGAAAATGATGCCATAAAAGTCCTATGATAAGCAAAAAAGAAATGGGATTTTGTGTTTGATAGAATCGTATGTTAGGTGTGGTCGAGTATGATGCCTACATATCACACCATTTGGCATGACACTGCTAATTGTCTGAAACTCATTATCAACCATTATGCCTACAATATAATGCGTCCTGCAGCTGATTCATAGCGCATGCGTATGTGTAATTGCTCAGTTTTTGGATGCTTGAAAAACAGGACTGTGTATAAAAAAATCATATACATGTAACCGAAGGAGCAACACAACATCAGTGGTAAAGATTTGATGTGCGGTCATGAAGTCGAATGCGATTTCAACACATGCTTGAGGATGGGTAAACACAAGCCGTTCCTTGGCCAAATGGAAGATGAAAACTGGATTCTGATATTTCACGAATCAGACATGAATACGGCCTAATCGTCGGTTCAGGCTTTGGAATATATATCGTGATTTGATATGCTAAATTTCACCTGTCGTAATGAAGCAAGCTATATATGTATTTTCCCAAATGGTTGTGATGATGTAAACATCGTTACTTTTGAATCTAGAATCTAGAATAATTTATATAAATAACAGATCGGCAAATGTATGTGCACGATAAGAGAAGCTGAAGAGAAACTTCCGGAACTTGAACTATACTTTTCCATTGCTAAAACTTCACCCGGAACTGGAAAAATATCCATCATACTTCGCCCTGTTTGTGGGCGCATGTAATGATCAGTGAAACATTCCATTTTCGGAAATGTTTAGGTTACCGGACCTATCGTCCGATAACCTATTGGCATGGCGTTGCGTCCGTCGTCCGACGTCGTCCGTCGTCCACATTTTTATCTTTTTTGTTTACGGGCGAATTCTTCTGAAATTTTGCACAAAAATAATTCAAGAAGGAGGTATTCCAAATCTTTATTGGAATATCTACATGCTCACACACTTTCAAAAGTAACGTCTATCAAAACATTTGATTTCTCCACTTTGTACACAACTATACCTCATTCTGAACTGAAATCTCAGCTTAAAAAACTAATCAATAATTCATTTTTCTCTAAAAAGGGACAACGTCGGTACCACTATATTGTAGTTAAATATAATACCGCTTATTTTGTTAAAGGCGACTCTGATGCCCCATACAAATATACTGAAATAGATGTGGTAAATATGGTTAATTTTCTTATTGATAATATTTTTGTGGAATTTGGTGGTCGAATATTTCAACAAACTATTGGTATTCCCATGGGTACAAACTGTGCACCATTATTGGCAGACCTGTTTTTATACTCATATGAATCAGATTTTATCCAACATTTACAAAGAGGAGGTTCTAAGAAACTAACATGTAATTTTAATTTCACTTTCCGTTACATAGATGATGTATTATCGCTAAATAATCCCAAGTTTGGTGATTATTTGGATGTCATATATCCTGAGGAACTTGAAATTAAGGATACTACAGAATCCGCTAATTTTTCCAACTATCTAGACCTGAGGTTGGAGATTGATAATGATTCTAACCTGTCAACTAGATTATATGACAAACGTGATGATTTCAATTTTTCCATAGTCAATTTCCCTTTTCTAAGCAGCAACATTCCTATGTCACCGGCATATGGTGTGTTTGTTTCTCAACTTATACGCTATTCCAGAGCTAGTTGCAAATATGAGGACTTTGTCTATCGAAGTGCCCAGCTAGTCTCTAAACTTCTACGACAAGGATATGTTTTACCAAGACTTATCGCTGCGTTTAAGAAATTCTATGGACGTCATCATGATCTGGTTGATAAATACAGCAAATCCATGTCTGCCATGCAACTAGATCTATTTTCATGTTAATTTTGGGGAATTCATGACGGGTGCCACTAGTGGGGCAGGAAATGCTCACTCTTTCCGGAACACCTGATTTCACCTCCTGATGGCCATTTACGGGGGTTCATGAGTTTCCCTGTCATTTTTGTTTTCTCTCACTTCGTATGCCTGATATGACTTTCTGTCCCCGGACTATGAGATTGGATAACGGACCCTGTTTTGTTTGCTCGGAATACTTGATACTGGGTATTGATTCCACGTCTATTCAGTTTTTTTATTTTCGCATTTTTTTCAAAATGGCGGCCGTTTTCGACGAAAAATGCCTGATTTTGGACTTTGGTGGCCATTTTCTCAAAATCTGTTCGGTAACTTTTTTTCTTTTTGATACATGACACTCCTCATATGTACTCCTGTGATGTCTATAAATTTCGTTGCGCTTAAATCGCTCGAAGTGGGCCATTTTGGCCCAAACTCGGCCGAAATGGGACTTTCCCATGTTAAATTCTCCGATGCTTTATAATGGGACACATTATGCCTAATTTCTCACTTAATATTGAGATTAGAGACTAGGAATGAATTGACCTATCGCCAAATGCCCCAAAAGTTGTCCGAGTTTCACATATTACGTCGGCCAACTTCTCTTTGGCCAATGATAACGTTTTGCAGAATGCGTCGTAAATGGCGTAAAAAGACTCGGACAAATGGGCTCGGCGATAGGTCAATTGTGGACATATAGGAAATGATATATGCTGAATATTCTCGTGACCTCGAATTTAATGGTCAGAGCACAAAATGGCTGATATCTCGCTTATTTTCGACTCTACAGCTTAGGAATTAATTGTGGACATATAGGAAATGATATATGCTCAATATTCTGATGACCTTAAATTTGACCTTTGAACCCATTTTCAAGGTCATTGGACAAAATGGCTAATATCTCGCTTGTTATCGACTTTACAGCTTAGGAATCAGTTATAAACATTTAGGAAATGATATATGCAGATTATTGTCATGAACTTGAATTTGACCTTTGACCTCATTTTCAAGGTCACAGGACAAAATGGCTAATATCTCACTTATTATCGACTACAGCTTAGGAATCAATTGTGGACATATAGGAAATGATATATGCTGAATATTCTGATGACCTTGAATTTGACCTTTGACGGCATTTTCAAGGTCATAGGACAAAATGGCTAATATCTCGCTTGTTATCGACTTTACAGCTTAGGAATCAGTTATGAACATATAGGAAATGATATATATGCAGATTATTGTCATGACCTTGACTTTGACCTTCGACCTCATTTTCAAGGTCACGTTACAAAATGGCTAATATCTCACTTATTATCGATTTTACAGCTTAGGAATCAATTGTGGACATGTAGGGAATGATATATGCTGAATGTTCTCGGACCTTGAATTTGACGTCTGACCTCATTTTCAAGGTCCAAGGACAAACTGGCTCATATCTTGCTCCTCTATTGACTGTATGGCTTGGAAATCAATTGTGGACATGAAATAGAAAATGATATACACTGAATATTTTGATGACCTTGAATTTGAAGTTTGCCCCTTCATTTTCAAGGCCACAGCACAAAATTGCTAATATCTCGCTGATTATTGAATTTACAGCTTAGAAATCAACTGTGGACATGATATATGCTTAATGTTATATATGCTGAATATTCTCTTGACCTTGAATTCAACCAGTGACCTGGCTAACATCTAAAATATTAAACATTGTCCGGTAACCTATCTTTGGCCCTTGGCCTAATTTTTGAAGGTGCATGTGCCTGTAAGTTAAATAAATATGTATATGGGTCTTTAATAAGATACATAAAGATAGAGAGGCCTTTCAGGCCAATATTGTCGTTGGTATTCATGATGCGAGGTGTATTGAGTAGTTGATATTATTAACATACACCGTGACGCCTCACAACGCCTGTAGGCTACCAGCGTAACAATGTACCAGCGTTAAGAAGACATGCATGACAGGTTCAGTACTACGACTTTGCTCAGGGATATGTGAAACCCCATTCCACCTGAATAACAAGTTGCTGTCGAACCAATGCATAATACCTCAATCAAACATGTTTTGAATTGGCATAGCTATCGGTACAGGGCAGCCAGTTTATTCATACACAATATTTCAAAGGGTTTTGATGCTGCCGTGTGGACTGGCAAAACTAAATGGCAAAATGGCGGCTATTAGTAATCGGCGGGCGCGGGCACGGGCGCGGGTATGACGGGGATGACAAGTCGGCAGCAACGGGCGCGGGTATGACGGGAATGTCTCACCCATAGGCCTACGTATCTAAGGAATGCTGGTTTATGATCACGAGTAACTATCTTGATGATCCTGCCTACATCGTCGTTTATGACCCACGAGTAACAATTTACAGCCACCCCTGTCTTATTTACCAGGGTAATAAATGGCCCTAGTGACCCACATGTCAGACCCCTTGGGAGTGGTAGCCTCATGATACTGTATACTAGTAACTGATCCAGATTTTACTGTACACAACAATGTGCAACACAGTAATTATGCAGATAATTCTGAGAGAATACGTGTATCCATACGTGTAGATATAGCTCCGTGTGCATTCCATAGACAGGACTTTACATAACTGTGTTTAAGGGGTTGTTACCCTCGCCATATTTTAGTCAGTGATGCGCACTGAATATTTTTGAAATTGTTTTTTCTTGAAGAAATGAACACATATTTCACATAAATGTTATATTATCATGTTAATAACTAATTTAAAGCATTTTACGCGCAGTTATTATGCATCTTATGTTAAAATTGGTGAAATTGACTACCAAAATTTCGGGACATCCGTTCTTGTGGAAAACGTCGATTACGAATGTTCCAAGTATTTTTCTGAGCATTTCCCCCTAAAGCAAAAATGGCGTAACTCGATTTTTGGCGTAACCCAATGAGACATACCAAAGTAATGCTTGACATGTCCACTACCTGCTCGTATATCACTCCTGGTTGTATTCAGCACCATAAAATAACTAGAAGCCTATAACATATTGGCGTATCTCGAGGCTAGACTTACGCCATTTTGATCTTGAGTTATGCCAAAACTGTTCTAGTGTTTGTGGTGACTTACGCCAAAAACGTCACTAGTGGGTATTGACTTACGCCAAAATTGCATTCAGCTGTTGAGTTACGCCATTTATGCTTTAGGACCTTCGTGAGATACGCCAAAATTGCATTATTGATTTTGTCCAGCAAGTTGTCAATGAGAGCATCGTTGGCGTAAGTCATGCTAATCTTAGTTAACTAGTCATTTTCTTGAAAGTAAGAATAACATTGATAGTAATTGAACTACAGTGGTATTATACTTGGTAATTTATGCAACAGGTCTCTGAATTTGGAAGCTTTTACTTGGAATTTAAGGGCAAGAAACCTTTTAAACTGATTATCTCAAAACCACCAAAAACGAGTTACGCCATTTTTGCTTTAGGGGGACGATATTATGCTAGTTCATGAGCCGAGAAATATTTTTTTGAAATTCAAATCCATTGCATCACAAATGATTGATTTATGAAGTTCAGACATTTATTGACAACTGAAAATTTTTCCCAAGTGGCCATCACAGGCACTATTTTTTAACCCTTCAAGACACTGCCACAGTGAGAGGGAGACTTCAATATCATATGCTCCGCTGTGCACACTTCACACTGGCTTTTACATGTAGACTGCTACATGCTAGGGCTTCTGTGTGCATTGGGCCATGACACTACTCTATTCACCTGATCAATGCAAATAATAACCCGTATTTCCAAAGTGACAGTTATAAGTTTAAAACTTCTGGGGAAGTAACACCTTCTTGCACTTGGCATAATTCACAACACTCTTGTGTTCATCAAATAACTAACAGTACATGTATGTATTCACTGACCCTATTGTGCATAATGCTTGTGTCTATGCATACAAAGAACACAAACCCCAAGCTAGATACAGGATACATCCTGATCCCAATAACATGTAAATGTAAATATCACCAGGCTTTTGATTCATTGTCATCATGATTACATGTGACATTAAAGTATCATTATTGCACATGGGTTGTGTCAACATAATTGATGTGAAATTCACACAGTGGTAGCATTTTATCAGTACAATTCATGAGTTATGAATTGGAGCACTTCATCTTTTGGCATACATGGATCACAGGTATGATATCAAACATACCAGACAAGAAATGTCATGAATAAATAGTGTATTTGGTAGTATACTCCTTATCCATATGTTTATCTTACAAAGTTTGTACATAGAAGGTAAACAAGAACAAAATAAATCAAATATAATACCAATCAAAAAGATTATGAATTTATCATAATTGGCAAACAATATTGCACATGGCCATTTGATACACTGCCATTCAAATCTTCATAATGTATTTCTGACCTACACATGTGTATCAATAACAAATTTTTGATACATACAATGTGTTGGCCACTTTATCCATTAAAATATAAAATATGGAAATATTATTAATTGGCCATTGAATCCCCAAATTGCTGTTGTATAAAATATCCAATTGTCTTATAGTGACAATACAATACCCAAAATGGTGGTGTGCACTTCTGTACAGGTTTTTCAGAATCACAGATCCAACATGCACTTAATTTGAATTTATATATATATTGTTTTAATATACATGTATATATTGGTGCAAACTTTAAAACACAAGTTGTTGTTATGCTTGGACATCCATATTGTTGGCCAACTGAATGATTGCTCCTGGGTGCCTGTCATTGGGGGATCAGTCAAGTGGTGTGGAGCTGCTATTGCCTGTCTTCTGATTGAGACTTGAACCAGGATTTATGGAGCTTCTGGTTGTGTTGTCTTCTGGCTGAGCTGTCAGGAAAGTGGTGTGGAGTTGTCAGCAACATCTGGAGTCAGAGTCAGAAAATATGAGATGATGGATTTGTCAGATGACACCCTATTCTGTTGCTGATACCAATCACATTGCCTTGAATTGATCATTGGAATTTTACAATCAAGTAAACTTCTTGATTTAGAGAAATATATATATGTTGGTGATATGAATAACTCATATAGCTGCTTATTGATAATTACCTCATATACTTGTACCAATCAAGGCACCTGATTGAAATTTCTTGACATACATATAGATATACTAGTACATCTACATACAGTTTCATTTTGTTATCGAGATGTATTTAACCACGAACTTATGGAATAGGTACTCATAGATACTTGATCAGTGTTGATAGAGACGGGGCTCCAATATACAGAATGCTTAAATTACGTGTACGTACCTGCACATATATAGTATTATATTACCTATTTGTGAAAATGAACTCCCAATGTGCAATAAGGGTTGAAAGAGGGTTAATAATCCGCCCCAGGACATGTGCTCGACGATTTTCCGTGTGGTTCCATGCGATCACTGACCGAGACTGGAGTTGAGCAGCTAGTGAGTATTACTCTTCACATTGAACTCAAAACCCTGTGCACGGATTTCAACGGCTTTCTCACCGGAGCGAATACAAACTCACGTGGTGAGCGATATGTCAGTTATCGTCTAGAAACATGGTTTTCAGTGTTTGTCATTCCCTGATCTACAACAATTCTTTGTCTATGAACTAATATGTCTTCGATTATGTACATATACATACCTAGAGAGAGTGTATTATATGAAAAATCCCACGAGGCGATATTGCGCCTTCATGCGTGGAACCAGCCAACAACAACTACAAGTGTACAAACTGTGTATGCCAAAACAACAACAACACGTGTTTGTTTGCTTGAGTCATTGTCATCATTGCCGAAAGTTAATTCGGTTGACGGCACACACTGTGGGTCGAGGCAGAATTATATAGATACCATGTTGCAATATGTTTGTGGTGTTCATACTGAACCCATATCCATTTGACGATGGGTGTCAAAGCAGCGACCAAACAGGAGGGTTGGTGATATAAGTATTTAATTTTCAATGATACGGATGTATGACTGGAATGACCAATCAATGATCAGCCTAGATGTATTCAATCTATCATTTGCATGTAGAAGGCGCACGACAAATTTAACGTTTATAGCCTTGTGTGGCATTACCAGGAATTGTACCAACAAACGAAATTCATTCCTTTATCATAGCCAGGATATAGAACATGAAAATGGTGTCGATACCAGGTAACACTGGCGCCACCTAGTTTAGTTTATGTATTGCTCTTATGTGTGGAGCAGACGTATGTCTCACATGTACAGGCCTTGCTGAAGTGAAGCGCGACGGGCGAGTCCATTGTTCATATCCCGCTCTAGGGGCGATATGAGGACCATTCCACATTATTTGGGGAGGTTCTGGTCGTGTTTGGCAATAAAAACAATCGGTTTTACTCGGTATGTATGACAAATAATACACTGTCACCCCTTGGCGATATACACGATCATCACGCCTCGCTGACGCTCGGCATGATATCGTGTATATCGCCTCAGTAACAGTGTATTATTTCACACATTTCTGGGATTACCTCCGTCATATGCCGATATACATGCATAACACATGGGACTGTTGGTGCCTCGCGGGAAAACATTTGGAGACGAAGCTACCGAATCTCATAGTCGCAAAATATGGTCTTCACAACCGAAGGAAATATTCCGAGGATGACCGCTACCAATTGATATCACAAAACACATGTAATGTGTCGTACTGCGAACATTTTCTGCCGTAGTCCCGTTCAGTATTCAGAAAGTGGATTATTTGGTGTGATAAATGGATTATACAGATTATCAGAATCGACATGACCAAAGATAAGTCTCGCGTAAGGATACATTAAACTTTGACCTGGGAAATATGTAAACACGATTTCGTGGCACCTGACGTTGAAAGTAGCCGATGTTCAGACTCAATTTTACGGGAGAAAACGCATTGTCACATGGCTTTGGATAGCTCATTATGGAGTCTACGATGTACCAATCCCAAGTAAGTCAGCTATTCTTTGAAAATCATCAAAATAATAGATGATATTTCAAGTCTGTGTGTTGTCCAAATCCACGTGATATTTTGAAAATGGCGCACTTCGTAAATGTGTCAAAGACAGTCGGGCATTTTGTGACAAATGTAGGCGGTAAATTCAAAAAGTAATTCTCGGCTCATAGACACTGACTGCTCCACTATGTAAAAAGTCGATGTATTCTAAAGATTACGTGGTTGATATTGAGAACGGATGTACCAACTTTATCGTTATGATCCGGAATGATCCAGACGTTTCAGGTCGAAGATTGTATTTTTCTAAAACAAGAAAATGACTCCTCTATTCACTCCAACTGCAAAAAGTCACTTCGGACTACCAGAAGTTTTATGACAAATGCTTAGATTTTGTATGCGGTACTAAAGTCGTGAAATTTACTGCCAACAATCGGCAGGGTTTCACCATCTTAATTCTAGCCTACAGTAGTCTGAAGGTAGCATGAACACATTGGAGACCATGCATTGATATATGTGTCTCAGATACACATGAATTATTTGCAATAATGCTGAAAATTGGCTTTGATGCCGGTCTGTGAATGTATTTCTCTGTCGGATCTTATTTAATGACCACTAAAAGTAAAATAAGTAAACCTTTTTTTATTTTACTACGCAAGTCCACATGGAAAGATGTGATAGTTTATAATTAGTAGAGGTAACAAATGATTTTGTGCAAGGATTGGAAAATAAAATGTGGGTGTTTCGCAAATTCAAATAGGCCTACTGATTAGGATAAACGTTGACGTCATTCACTAGTATATTTGCAGTCCTGATTGTGCGAAACATTTATAAATAAAGTACAGTGAGTGATCTTAACGAAATTCAGTAGTTTTCATACCATGAAATGTAACATATATCTAATGATATACTATGAGTACACAAATAATATACATTTATAAAAGATGATGTATCAATGGTATCATCTTGGAGATTTCTTGAAAATGAATCTAGTCAAAAACTGTGTGCAACTTTTGATATCCCGACATTGAATTTTTACCCAAATTTGTGATTTTGAACTCATGACAAAGCACCTGAGCTCATCGCAGATACCAATTTTCGCCCACCGTAAAGGGGGGGGGGGGGGTGGTGAGTGAGCCCCCTCCCACACCTTCCCCCCGCTCTGTGCTCCACACCTCGATCCGCACACATATGCTTAGAACCTTACAGGCCTGACGAGTACACAAGAGTCATTGATACATAATGCAGGCCTATACATACACATACACACACATGCTGCTCAGGCCCAGTCGGCTTTGTTTTGATACCTACGGCAGCCACTCAGCCTGTATCCAGATGCTAAAAATAGTAACTTCTAGTGCGAGCCAGGTTACGAGCCATCCATTTGTACGTGATTCGTATAGAGGAAAACGATACAGCCTGCTCGCTGCCGCGTTTTACCGTGCCCGCCATTCCTACCATACCCGCGCCCGTGCACGCGCCCGCCGAATACTAATAGCCAAAATGGCGAGCAAGGGTGTTTAGTCATTCAGAGGAAAGCCTTGGTTGAATGTTATGATGGTTATAATGTGAATGTAAGAATAAAAACCCTGTGGCCCAAAGCGTGCTGTAGTCTACTCGTAAAAACTGATCAAACCATGCATAAAGAGGAAGAATGTGTATGAAAACCTAATAGTATTTTTCTTCGAACACTGTTTACGATTGTGTATATTTCAACTTTATCAAGCATAAAATTATTATCCGCGTATTACCTGCATTAACTCAATTTGGAAACACATTCGTGTTGAATCATGAACAAAAATACGAGTGTGTGTAAATTTCACATGTGGATATGGAATTTTGTAAGTTCCTGTTTGAAAATGACAACAGGACAGGAAGCAGTGGGCAAAAGACTCTGACATCTGCTACACTTCGTACAAAGCTAGCCTAGGCTTCACATGGGCACAGGCGGATACATACTGCCGTGATATACGCCTCAATCTGGCTGCCATACCTGACGAGGACACTCAGGATGTCATCAGCAGGCTGGCTGGGAGAGCCTGGGTCGGTGGCTTGAGAGGTCGGGGTACGAGATGGAAGGATCCTGATGGTGATTTTGTACAGAACCCAGGTATTTTTTACACTTACATGCATGGTTCAGAACATATCTGATGGCCGACGTGACAGTGTTGTCACACAATTCAACGATTTAAACATGACACTGAAGTGGAGTAGCATACAACAATGAATGTATCTAAGTATTATCACCTACACGAGAAAATTTCGATGAGGTAGATAAAATCATAAGGTAGATAAAATCACAAAATAAATAAAAACGAACTACATATTACAGAATATTCTCACTGGCGTCGTCAACGGAACACAGTGTGTGAAACACTAAATCTTTATAGTAGTAGTAGTAGTAGTAGTAGTATTTGTTTATTAACGTCACACATGCATACATATAAAGAAAAAGTAACAAATAGCATTAAAATCATCAGTAGCATCCAGCCCTTGCAGGGCTTATTAGTGACAGGCTGACATTCCTGTTCCAGGCCGGGTTGCTGTCAGTAACGATCCTGGCTCATGGTGCTCTGGTGTCAAACTCAGCACATTCCCACTAGACAACAAAGTGTTTCCTCTCGCGTGCTCTAATACAGTCAGTTACAGGGCCGTGTGTGAAAGGAGTAAGAGTTTATAGTGTGCAATATTTCAAGAGATGAATCTTGATGGCCTTGACGGGCCATCAGTGTTGAATTGTAAGTCATCCGTTGCTTTAAATATGTTAAATGTTTGATAAGTTGTAAATATATACCTAGTATATACAACATGTTTATATGAAATTATATATAATTTTGTTTTTGTTTAGTTCAATTTGTAGGTATGTCGTGCAGTACTGACACATTTGTTGGTCAGTTTGTCATCTCCGGTGTGTGTCACGTGGTGTCTGACGTCATGTTTACCTCCTGGATGGAGGCGCAGGATCACTGTGAGAGTACTCACACTGTTGGTAACCTGGCATTCAGTGTCATTGACAGGGGCTCTTACTTCACTTCAATATACGACAACAGTGAAGGGTACATATGGACCGGGATTCAGAGACGATCATGGGTCTGGAAAGCATCTACAGGTGGAAACTGAATTTTTTGTTGTCACTTCTATAATTTAACAAATAATCGTATTGGTTGTAATCGTTGAGTTCGTAGTTATTGTTTTTCCTAGAATACGTGAACACGAAATTGGTCCGTGGTATGATAGGTTTTAGAACAAATATAATGTTTGACCTTCTACCTCATATTTCATGAATATGGTCCAATTCGGTCTTTCTATAAAATTCAGTTTCAGAAACCCTGGTGACCTACACTAACTGGTTACCATCAGAGCCAGGAGCCAGTGACACAGGCGAGTGTGTGGTCGTGGATCTCACACAGAACGGGGGCTGGATAGTCAGTGACTGTGACGTCACAAGGGGCTACTTCATCTGTGAAGGTCCATGGATGACCACAACATCTGTAGCAAGAACAACACTAAGAATAACTCATCAAACACAATCACCATCGACATCAACAGTAACACCAAGACCAAGTTCAGCAACACCATCCCTTACTACAGAACCGCATGCGTCTTCTAAAATTGACACAAGCATCATACTAACTCAACTGGTAACCACGGAATCTGGAACAAGTATTGTTATATGTTTAGAATATCAGAAATTAAAATATACTCGACTTTCAAATGTAGATGTTTCAGATCTTTAGTGTTAATATTCTGCAAGTTATGGGTGTAAAATGTTTGTAAACAATAGTGGAACACTGTTTGACTACATATTTTCTGTTGCTAAAGAACTTCATCTTCAAAATGTTTTGAACAGTCAGGACCTCTAACACTCGTGGAACAACGTCTAGTTCTGAGCTAACAATCTACAAGAGTTTGTTTGGAGTTTTCCTTGTGATGTTTGTGGCCGCAGGTAGCTTCGCCATTGTTCAAAGGTCAGTACATCACACCATATAACAAATTCATGATCGGTTGCACTTGTGACTTTATTGTTTTGCATGCATTGATTTATAAGTAGATTTATTAAAACAATTCAAACATCAGCAACAAGTCAATAATTATGGTGCATTCTCAATCTATATAGTTGCAGGTTAGCTCGACGAAATGAAAAGCCAAATCAAACCAATGACGAGGAGAAATCACACGATTACTACAACATGAGTGCCACGCACACTATTGACATCACGCCTCACGCACTGCATCATGGGAATGTGTCAGACGGGAGTACGCTGGGCTAGAAGGCGCCAGCAGAGATACACCAGAGGTCGTTTTCCCTGTGTACGCCCAGATGTCATAGATCACAGGTTTCCCCATGCTGGCTTTGGAACCCTACAAGACACGAACAATGTTTTTTGATGATGATGAATTTATCATATTATTAGCTTCAAATTCATAATTCTACACATGTATGCATAAAAGGATGAGTAACATAAGGAGTTATGGTCATGAATATACTAAACCAGCTATGTAACAATATATAATTGGATATATCATCGTTGATATTCCTCACCAGTTACGTCTTCTCATTCACGCTCGTTGTATAGATATTTGAAGTTATAATAAACCTATCCAAACTGTCCAACCAAGGATGAAAACCTTCAATAGACAGTCAACCATCAGTCATGCTTCCAAAATGGCATTCCATTGTTGACATCAATCCACACTTAAAATTATTGCTGTTTCAATACCTTGAGAATTGTGCAGTTACAAGTTCTAATCTGTCTTACCTGATGTGCACGTCATGACAGATTTAATCTCCACCAGAGCTGTCTGAAACGAGACGAGACGAGAAAGGAAAGAGCCAGATTGAACTTGTGAATGAGACAAGATATTTATCTTATGTATTAGCTTTCATGATTTGTGCAAATGTTTATGTGGGAATCACGTCGGATTTGTCACGTTGCATTGTGATTATACGTAGTGAGGAACATTAAACGTGGCATAACTTATATAATTCAAACTGGGCGAGTTGTACATAAACATGATAAATATGGCTCATGTTAATCTGAAAACCGTTTGGAAAGATACCACCAAATAGATGAAAACACACAATAAATGATACCATCGCCGTGACAGTTTCTCATGTCAATATCAGATGCATCGAATAAATATATCATTATAAAATAAATTTTAAAATCCCCTGTTTCCGACTCAATCCACTGTCCAAAAAGTTTTGAGAACTTCTGCATCCGACTGCACCCATTGCCCAAATAGTGGGTCTGCGTTGAAGTGGGATACTGGTATAAATCATGGACAGAATGTGTGCCAATTCTACAGATAATTCATGACACAGAAGATGTGATATCACACACTTATTGCCCGGTTAGTACGGGCAAGCAATATGATCGCGCAATCTAAAGTTTGTGGCTTCGAGGGATATTACCAGAAGTATACATCTGGATTTCAATTCCTTTTTGTCTGTGTTAGAATACGTATACTGAAGAGAATGTTTGTACACGAAGTTGGAAATATGTGTTTACTGCAAAGACGTTGGCGTCATCAGGAGCAGACAGTATTCGAAATGTACATATAGTATACATTATGATTTATTTAGTGCACATCCCCAACAAATTAATACAATTTCGAGATCCCAAATAAATTCGAGAAACATGCGTATGATAAGTAAACAAGTACCGAAGCACAAACCGAAAAGGAACCCAGTAGATGAAAGTAATGGATCAGGGAGGGCAGACGTGGAACTGTGACTGACCCAATTCTGAGTAAGAGTTTGTCCCTGCACACATACATGTTCTGGAAATTTAATAATACTCAGGATATTGCACCCAGAGGTCCTCCAACGATCTAACAGGGGAACGCGGCTTAGTGCTGTAACATATGGGCGCTCACTGTTTTGGTATAAATTGAGGATTGTGTAGTAATATCAAAACTAGATTATTTTTAAAAGCTTGAACACATTGTAATGTGCACGTAATTCACTCAGTTCACATAATAATGTTTGTCTCACATCTCATACGCTAGTCTAGAACTAGATGCAGATATGATGACTTCGCCACCGAAGTTCCAAGCTAGTCTCTAAACTTTTGCGACAAGGATATGTTCTACCAAGACTAATAGCTGGTTTCAAGAAATTATATGAACGTCATCCCAATCTGGTTGATAAGTACGCAAAATCCGTCACCAGTATGCAGCGAGACCTGTTTGCATGATAATGTTTTGAATTCATGATGAGTGCCACATGTGGGGCAGGAAATACTCACCCTCCCAGAAGCGCCTGATTTCAGCCCTGATTTCAGATTTATGCCATATATGGTGGGGTTCGTGAAGTTTCATAAAGTTTTCTCGATTTTGCCTGACACCGGACTTTGTGGTTGGATAATGGACTCGGATTCGTTTGCTCGGACACTTCATATTGTTTATTCATAATCAAGTCCGTGAGAAATTACCCACACATGGGGGCCGACCCATACTCGACATACATATAACACTTGTGTCAACAGTTTATGTTTTCACCGTATGGGTTTTATGTAAGCGACAAGTTATGTAACACTGAACCTATTCATTTATTCGAGCACTCACTTAGGCGTCTTGATTGGCACGATTTCATTATATTAAATGGAAATTGAATGATCATAACGACCACTTGGTGGTCTTCATTTTGTGCTCTTTTATAAAATATCATAGAGTCGTGTATCGTCTTGCTGAATAGATAGTTGGGTTCTTTAGGGTACGGCATCGTTTAAGTACATACTCATTTTTATCACTTGAACAAAACACAGAGACAGGAAGCTTAAAGAGCAGACACTTACTCCTACCCCCCCCCCCCCCCACACACACACACATAAACTTCAATGCAGCGAACGCCAGTTGTGTTTTTTTTCATGTGAAAATGTAGTCTTATAAAACATCTATATAATGGCGTCATCCTCCAATATTACACACGTAAAACGGTGTATACAAATAAATTAAAGTAATTCAACCCAACATCCAAGGTAAATGATGGACGATAAAAAATGCAAGTTGTTGTAGACATAACGGTATAATTATATGGATAAACTTGGAAACAATACCCAAGTAAGAAGTATACGAGCAAACAAAACCGAGTCCATTATCCAATCTCAAAGTCCGGTGTCAGGCAAAGTTGAGGAAATTTTATAAAACTTCATGCAGCCCCATATATGGCCATAGAGGGGTGAAAACTATCATAGATAGTATCATAGATATGATAATTACAATGCCTGTTTTTTTTTTTTGGCAAAATGTTGAGAGAGAGAACAAATAAATATGCATTATATCTCCGCCCTCCATCCAAGCTTTTAATTTTCCAAAGGAAGAGGAACAACAAAAGCAATCATAAATAGCCTTGTCAAAATTAAGCCCATGAGAAATTACCCTAACTTGGGACCCACCCATTCTCAGCGTACATATTACACTTGTGTAAGCACTAAGCAGTTTATGTTTTCACCCTAGGGGTTTTAACATGTTTAAGTGGGCGACAAATAAAAGTGAACCTATTCGTATTCAACTTCATTATATTAAATGGAATTTAAATGTTCATAACGACCACTTTATGTTCTTCGCTTTGTGCTGTTTTTACAATACAATCTCATTTAGTCATGATAAATTTCGCCTTGCTAAATAGATACGTTCAAGATTACACGTACGATACTACATGGCATGTAATATCATTGCACTGCATTGCCATGTATTTTATGCAAGCACTGTGCAATTTTTTTAATTAATGGGCATATGTAATTGATATCACAAACCTCACGTATAACCATAAGTCACAACAGTCCCTGAAAGTAACGAAATGGGAGGGAAAGAATGAAATCGTGACCCAATTCTGAGTCAGTCTGGCCCTGCACACATGCGATTTACCAATGCTGCAATTCACCAATGATATTGCACCCCAATCGCCCCTCATCGATATTGTATGGTAACGGTTTTTAGTTATCTAACATATGGACACTCGCTGTTCTGTGGTATATCGAAGACACCAGCAGTGTATCAAGACTTATTTATTTCATACCATTCACTATAAAAATTTAATAATTGTATTTTAACGATCAAGAAACAATCATAGATATGATGTATTATTCTCCAGAAGGCTACAAACTGGAAAGCACTGTAATGTGCAGTGTAATTCACAAACTAGTGTCATTTACAGTCAAACCAATGAGAAAATACCCATACATGGGGCCGACCCATATTGACATACACATAACACTTGTGAAAACAGGTTCCATTTTCACCCTGTGAGTGTTCCACTTGAACGACAAGTTATTCAACACTGAACCGATTCATATATTACAGAACATCACCGGGATATCTTGATTGGCATTTAACATCATTATATTCACTTAAATTTAGATGTTGATCATGACCACTTTATGCACTTTTTTTCGAAAAAAAACATATTCTAAAGCAGAAAACTAGGACGAGACGGATTGCATCTCGGTGAATATAAAGTTGAATGCTCGCGGATAGAGCAATGTTTCTCTAGATACACTTGTTGTTGAGTTATTCAATAGTCCTGAAGACATATACCTGACATAGGAAACCTGTGGATGTGTGATTCAGGAAGTTGCACTGTCAAATTCCCCTTTCTCCAAATTTCCTGAACCTCGTAATACCGAAATAATACCATCTACGTTGTGGTTTTATTCACATGTATATATATCACTTTATAATAACATGTATCTATTTCAGAAATAACATGTAAAGATTATGTGTACTTATGAATTAAGGTACATGTGATATAATATGTATTGCATGTAATACACATCCATAGAAATAGGAAAATGTTCTGTATATTAATAACAATACCAGCAACAAAAGCAGTAACAAAAAGTAGATACAATCTAATATATTGAATACGATTACCGAATAGTTCCTTGAATATCGATCATGAAATGATTGAAGATTAGATATGATAGAAAATAAAAGAATGACCTCGAAGCTATCCATAAAGTAATTGTTCTGTTTATCATGATAAACTCGCAAGACAATCAAAGTAGGATTTCAATAATATGATCTGTTTTACATCACTTACATCACAGTTTGTTTCAATACTGTGAACTGTCCTCCACAATCACGACTTCTTCATAGTCATTATGAACTCGGACACTTCCGTCGTTTTCAACATCAACTATGATGTATGGAGCTGAACAGTCATCCACATATTCGTTCTCAACAGCTCTTCTCTGGTCCATGTTCCGAAGTCCAGCATTTTCAATTGTTCTCGTTCTACTCGTCTTTAGAGGTCCCACGATTCCAGCTGCTCTACTCGGGCGTGTAGTACAAGGTAACACGTTTTTAACTGCTGTCTGTTGGCTCGTGTCCACAAGTGCTCTTTGTGGGCTCAAATATTGCTGTTCAGCATTTTGGAATGTTGTTTTGTGACTCATATCTCGATGTTTCACGTTTGTAACTGCACTTTGTTGGCTCATGTGTCGAGATCCAGCGTTCTCAACAGCTCTTTTCGGGCTCAAATATTGGGGCTCAGTTTTCTCAAATGCTGCTTGTTGACTCATGTTTCGAGGTCTATCATCGTCAGATATCAATCCATCTTTAGTTTCATTAACGTGAGCTGCATTCGTGTTTGCTTCCATGTCCTCCAATCTTAGACCTTCATCTGCTTCGTGAATCATTTCTGATGTTTCTAAGATGACTTCTTCATAAACAACGCCAGCTCGAGGTTCTAATTCCGTCGATCCCTCATTTTCGTAATTATTTGTGTCGGAAGGTGGAGCCTGCGTAGTGATGTATTCACCATTTCCTGATGACTGAACTGAAGAAAGGGGCATGCTATCTGGGTGTTTCCTCGATGGATGCATCGTCAGATGAGCTCTGTTTTTCTTAGGAACATCCAGTGTGTCGTACCGTCTGTTTTCACTCAAAGGAACATTCGGCGGTTCTTCGAAGCTAGTGTCTGTTTTGCTTCCATCTTTTGTATCTGTCACGTCGTTCTTCTCCAGTGAGTTTAGATTTGAGTTCCCTCTAGCAGTATGCTTGAATTTTCTGTGGGAAAAGATGCTCGTTCTCTCACATTTTCCCTATTATATGCCAATTAGCAAATCATGAGCTATTTTCAAAAAATTGAAATGAAATTATTTTTAAACAGGGTACCTTCTGATCAACAGTGTAGTGATGATGACAACTGCAACAAGAAGAATTCCTCCAATAGAACCCCCAAGTGCACCTCCTGGAAATGAAATGAAGTGACAATCACACTCGGATTTGAAGACATCAGGGTTCAGAGATATTGTTACAGAATGATGCACTCATTTGTTTTCAAGCAAAATAAAGAGCAATACAGGCAACTCACCATTCAATGAACCGGCTGGTGTTGGTGAACAATTCTCTGTAGGTTCGTCAGGGTCTTGTGTCGGTTGAATCATAACATTCAGATTTAAACAATACATGTTGGTACTTTTGATATTATCACATATATTGTATGCTCTTCTCCAAAATTATGAACACTGGAAAGCTTGAAGCAATACCTGTAATATTGCCTGTTGTGGTTTCAGAATGAGAGGTAGATGGTGGAGATGTCACTTCTGATGATGTCGAATAGGTAGAGACTGTTGGGGTCATTTCTATTGACGGGTTCCATATAGTTGTTGTAGTGTTCAGTGGTGGACCTTCACAGAAGAAGTAGCCCCTTGTGACGTCACAGTCACTGACCCTCCAGCCCCCGTTCTGTGTGAGATCCACGACTAGACACTCGCCTGTGTCACTGGCTCCTGGCTCTGACGGTGGCCAGTTAGTGTAGGTCATCAGGGTTTCTGAAACTATTGACATCGATTTAGGCAAGACATTCAATAATATAGCTACAGATACATAAGATTCCATACCAATATATATTGTTAGTTTGTATGCATTAGTATATCCTAGCTTACTATACCTATTCGTGCATATATACACTATGGTGACAAGTTCGCGCAATTATGTACTTCTCTGTCTACAGGTGTTGTATATTATCCACTCTACTAACGATTGTAAAAGATCGTGATTACAGAAACACAAACACAAGAGGCGATAGAATATCAAATCATATCACTATAACCTGTTGACGTTTTCCAAACCCATGATCTTCTCTGCATCCCAGTCCAGAGGTAACCTTCGCTCTCGTCATATGTCCCAGTAAAGTAAGCGCCCCTGTCAATGACACTGAAGGCCAGGTTACCCCCAGTTTGAGTTCTCTTACAGTGATCCTGCGCCTCCAACCAGGAGGAAAACATGACGTCAGACACCACGTGACATACACCAGAGATATCAAACTGACCAGCGGATGCGTCAGTGCTACACTGTGTACCTACAAACGAAAAATTCGTAAGTAGTTATATACATGGTTCTTCAATAATAAATACACTAATACATTAATTTATTTGGAAAACAGAAATGTACAAACAAGTTTTACAATATTTTTTTAAAGGAAATGAGCTGAGATAAAATATAATTAAACGGCTTATTCTCATGACCTCACAACACTGGGCAAAATTGCATGAATCAATGATATGTGGATATGTATATGTATGTTCGAAAATTAGTAGCCATTAGTTCAATACAAAGCTGTATGTGCATACCCACTAATGTCAAATGTTATATATACATCAATACTCACAGCTAAATGTGACAAAATATAGCAGGTATTAATCAATGAAATTAGCATTTCAAAAACGTAATTATTTGGTGGATAAACAAATGCACATGGTTAAATATGTATTACATTTCACCTGAGACAATTGGAGTATCTCTGTAAATAGCTTGTGGTGTCATTTCCTCAAAAATGCTTTTTTATCCACCAAATTTACAATTTTACGCATGCGCTCTTGTAATACTGAACTGGCTTTTTTCCATATTACATAACATGAAGGAAAAACTTACTGATTTCACAAACGGCCCTAAACCGTATTGTTGTACTTGAGCACACTAGAGGAAACACTTTGTTGTCTCCTGTGAATGAGCTGAGTTTGACACCAGAGCACCAGGAGCCAGGGTCGTTACTGACAGCAACCCGATCTGAAACACACGTGACAGCTCAGTTGTTACGATTTGATATCTCATAATGGGAACTTCAGTTTGGTCTCTCGTAGTCCATAATGTTAAGTGAAAATCCATCACCATTGTTAACATAATTTTAACAAAAACAAACACAGGAATGCAATTACCTGTTTCAGACAACAGCACGACGATTATTGTCAATGAAATGACACCCAAACACATATCTTTCTATTAATGTCATATAAATATCTGTAAATATTATATCTTTCTATTAATGTCATATATAATATTGGTGGTACTGTAAGCAAAATATTCTTTTGTAATGCAAATACATGTAATACATACCTGCAGGCTGTACAAAATCACCGTCAGGATCCTTCAATTTCGTACCCCGCCCTCTCAAGCCGCCGATCCAGGCGAGCTGGTCTGTCCCAGTCCCTCTCCTAGCCAGCCTGCTAATGACATCCTGAGTGTCCTCGTCAGGTATGACAGCCAGACTCTTTCCTATATCATGGCAGTACGTATCCGCTTGTGCCCTTGTGAAGCCTGGGCTAGTTTTGTATAGAGTGAAGCAAATGTCCGAGTCTTTGCATTCTGAGTTGCCCACCGTCTCTTGTCCAGTTGACACAGTGAAACATAAACCTCCGAAAATCCACACACAGTGATAAAGCTGAATTAAGGCCATGTTCAAATCGGATGCAAAATGACTCCAATTATATTGGGACGCAATGGCAGTATCTAGCTGCACCGCCTGAGTGAGTGATATATAGAAGATATACTATCTGATTTGGGTGTTGCATATATCACACTCCCATATGTCTTTACATGGGTATATATTTGTAAAACAAAAATATATATCTTCACGACAAATCAAAATGATGCATGGTAAACCCACAAACATTTGCGCCACACAAAGAGGCAAGCTCTCTGCTCTGTTTTGACTATCTCTTTGTGCTACTACAGTATTACAAAACTCAAGCAAAATTTTGTAAACACATTGTCGACTGCATCTGTGATATACTGGGCGTCTACTAGAACACGCCTCTGTAGTATCGTGCAAGAAAAAAGTCGATTTCAGAAAAAGTCTTTTCTAAAGCCCAAAAGAACTTGATGTACGATCTTTTGAAATGTGAGCGGTTAGGCAAAATATGAGAACAAAAATGCATAATAGAATAGTTCCATTTGTGAATGTGCCACAGATCTACATTCCGAATTTCGGAATCCAAAATTCCGAATGATGCAAGGGCTTAAAATACTTTGACAACAATGATTAGTAGTGCATATTTGATGCCTTTACAACAATTATCTGTATTTTATTTTGTCAAAATAAAACTTATGGTGAACAGTTCGATCTGGCTCCAACTTCTTCATCTTGAAATGCAATTCTGGTCAAGTTTTACTTTGTATTTCAACTTGGAAACAAGTTTGTCAAATATTCCGAGTTGAAATATAACTTTTGATGAAAAGTTTGATTTGGCTGTAATTTCGTTATTTTATCGAACATGTCGAAATGGAAATTCATATGCACAGTTTTCAGTGGTGATCTTGGATTCCACCTTCACTGATCTTGAAAGGTCAATACAGCAATGGTCCGATAACCTATTGGCATGGCGTTGCGTCCGTCATTTTAAGCTTTGAGGTTTACAGGTGAATCTTTCTGAAATTTTGCACACAAATGCCTGAAAATAATTTCAAAAGGAAGTATTTTTGAATTTTTTGATTTTCGCGTTTTTCTTTCAAAATGGCGGCCATTTTCGAAGAAAAACAGCCAATTTCTGACTTTGGCGGCCATTTTCTCAAAAACTGTTCAGACAGATTCGAGACTTTTAATTCAAAACATCGCCCAGATATACCTCTGTGATGTGTATAATTTTCGTTGCCCCAGAATCGCTGGTCTGCGTGTGGCGGACATTTTCATTTTCTTGCTCCTATGCTTTACAATGGGACACATTATGCCTAATATCTCACTCAATATTGAGATTTGAGGCTAGGAATCAATTGTGGACACATAAGAAATGATATATGCTGATTATTGTCATGACCTTGAATTTGACCTCTGCCCTCATTTTCAAGGTCAGAGCACAAAATGGCTAATATCTCGCTTATTATCGGCTTTACAGCTTAGGAATCAATTACGCACATATAGAAAATGATAGTCTGAATATTTTGATGACCTTGATTTTGACCTCATTTACAAGGTCAAAGAACAAAATGGCTAATATTTCGCATATTATCAACTTTACAGCTTGAAATTAAATTGTGGACGTATAGCAAATGATGTATGCCAATATTTTGATGACCTTGAATTTGACCTTTTGACCTCATTTTCAAGATTAGACCCAAAATGGCTAATATCTTGCTTATTATCGACTTTACAACTTAGGGATCAATTGTGGACACATAGGAAACGATATATGCTGATTGCCTTGAATTTGACTTTGACCTTGAATTTGTCTTTCGACCTCATTTTCAAGGTCAAAGCACAAAATGGGTAATATCTTGATGACGCCAGTGTACCTTTGGATAAAATATTTGGTCGGGCTTTGTTTCTAATGCAAATTGTTGTATTTTACGTTTGTTATTGGCATCATCAAAATCTGACTGTATCGGTGGTAATAGATTGATACTTACATTCATACCACGGAGTCGGTGTCACTGCTGACGGACGTTAAATCTGTCCCCGAGGATACCATCAACTCAGTAGCCTTCTGGCTTGTGAATAGGTACTTATGTGCTTGTCATATATCTATTCCATGGGGTTTGTTTCGGATTTCTAGAATATTTTCATAGGCTGTGGCCAGTTGTATACTAATTCCATCAGGTGTACAGTAGAAACAACTACATTCAACACACTGTCTGCCCCTGACGACACCGGTGTGTCTTTGGATAAACTATTTGGTCAGGTTTTGTTTCTAAGGTAAATTGTTGTATTTTACGTTTGTTATGGGCATCATCGAAATCTGACTGTATCGGTGGTAATAGATTGATACTTACATTTATACCACTGAGTCGGTGTCACTGGTGGCGGACGTTAAATCTGTCCCCGGGGATACCATCAACTCAGTAGCCTTCTGGCTTGTGATTAGGTAATTATGTGCTTGTCATATATCTATTCCATAGGATTGGTTTCGGATTTCTAAAATATTTCATAGGTTGTTGGGCAGTTGTATACTAATTCCATCAGGTGTACAGTAGAAACACCTACATTTAACACACTGTCTGCCCCTGATGACGCCAGTGTGTCTTTGGATAAACTATTTGGTCGGGCTTTGTTTCTGATGCAAATTGTTGTATTCTACGTTTGTTATTGGCATCGTCAAAATCTGACTGTATCGGTGTTAATAGATTGATACTTACATTGCTTATTATCAACTTCACAACTTGAGAATCAATTGTCAACATATATGGAATGATATATGCTGAATATTGTCATGACTTTGAATTTGACCTTTGACCTCATTTTCAAGGTCAGAGCACAAAATGGCTAATATCTGACTTGAATTTGATATTTGACCTCATTTTCAAGGTCAAAGCACAAAATGGGTTATATCTCGCTGCACAACTTAAGAATCGATTGTCGACATATAGGAAGATATGCTGATTATTGTCCTGATTTGAGTTTGACCAAATTTTGAGCACAAGATGGCTAATATCTGGATTATTATCGACTTTACAGCTTAGTAATCAATTGTGGACATACAGCAAATGATAAATGCTCAATATTCTGTAGACCATTACTTTGACATTTGATTTCATTTTCAAGGTCACAGGACATGATGATTAATATCTCTCTTATTATTGAATTTACAGCTTAGTAATCATTGTGAACGTATAGGAAATCAAATATGCTGAACACTTTCGTGACTTTGAATTTGACCAGTGACCTTATTTTCGAAGCTACGGGACAAAATAGCTATTATATATTGTCCGGTAACCTATCTTAGCCCATGGGCTAATTTTTTAGCCCTTGCTATGGTTTTTCGCACTTGACAGTAATATACTTGGGGCAACAGGGATGATAGGGCTACAGGGGATACACCCGAGCGGTCGTAGGTGACCGGAAGCGTCTAGTTTTATCTGGTGTAGGCCCATATTTTACCTCCAGTTGTTGACATGAAACAGATGCACCAAACTTGTGATCTGAATAGTTCCTACCTCTCTCAGTGGTTGGATAAGGTAGCATGGGCTGTATAGAAAAGTTTTTTATATGAAGAACAAAAATGTTCTCTTAAAATCGATGACACTATCAGATTTAAGCATTGAATCTTCAAGAATACACTAGTACTTAATGGCAGAAAGGAACGAAAACTGTGTATTTTCAGACCTCCAGGCACTGCATTGTATATCTTTGTGTTTTCACACTATGGTAACTTTTGTGCTTTCGCACTGTTGATTTTACGAGGACAAGTTATGCAACGCTGATCCAATTCATATTTGAGCACATCACTGGGGCAATATAGTACGCATAACTTCATTATAGTCATCGCAATTTAAACGACCACTTCATGTTTTTCTCTCTAAAGAAAAACATTACTGACAGATAACAAATAACTTTTTTGTTCAGGAATATAAGACATATACGCGACACAGAAAACCTGTGAGTGTATGATTCAGGAAGTTGCACTGTCAAAATACCCCTTCTCCAATTTCCCTGAACCCATAATACCGGAATAATACCATCCATATTGTGGTTTTTATCACATTTAAATACCATTTTAATTATATACAATAACATGTATCTAATTCAGAAATAACATGTAAAAATTTATGTTTACTAATGAATTAAGGTACATGTAATATAACATGTATTGCATGCATCAATAATACTTGCAGATGTACATCACACAGCCCGGGAAAAAGAAAATAATGCTCTATATATTAACAACAATACCAGCAACAAAAGCAGTAACAAAATTAGGCCGAGGGCCAAAGATAGGTTACCGGACAATGTTTAATATTTTAGATGTTAGCCAGGTCAATGGTTAAATTCAAGGTCAAAAGAATATTCAGCATATACAATATTAAGCATATATCATGTCCACAGTTGATTGCTAAGCTGTAAATTCAATAATCAGAGAGATATTAGCAATTTTTTGCTGTGGCCTTGAAAATGAAAGCAAAGGTCAAACTCAAGGTCATCAAAATATTCAGTGTATTATTATGTGTCCACAATTGATTCCCAAGCCATACAGTCAATAGAGGAGCAAGATATGAGCCATTTTCTCCTGTGACCTTGGAAATGAGGTCAGAGGTGAAATTCAAGGTCACGAGAATATTCAGCATATATCATTTCCTATATATCCACAATTGATTCCTAAGCTGTAAAATCGATAATAAGTGAGATATTAGCCATTTTGTCCTGTGACCTTGAAAATGAGGTCAAAGGTCAAATTCAAGGTCATGACAATAATCTGCATATATCATTTCCTATATGTTCATAATTGATTCCTAAGCTGTAAAGTCGATAACAAGCGAGATATTAGCCATTTTGTCCTGTGACCTTGAAAATGAGGTCAAAGGTCAAATTCAAGGTCATCAGAATATTCAGCATATATCATTTCCTATATGCCCACAATTGATTCCTAAGCTGTAGAGTCGATAATAAGCGAGATATAAGCCATTTTGTGCTCTGACCTTGAAACTGAGGTCAGGGGTCAAATTCAAGGTCACGAGAATATTCAGCATATATCATTTCCTATATGTCCACAATTGATTCCTAGTCTCTAATCTCAATATCAAGTGAGATATTAGGCATAATGTGTCCCATTATAAAGCATAGGAGAATTTAACATGGGAAAGTCCTATTTGGGCCGAGTTTGGGCCAAAATGGCCCACTTCGAGCGATTCAAGCGCAACGAAATTTATAGACATCATAGGAGTACATACGAGGAGTCTTTTGTATCAAAAAGAAAAAAAGTTACTGAACAGATTTTGAGAAAATGGCCGCCAAAGTCCAAAATCAGGCAGTTTTCGTCGAAAACGGTCGCCATTTTGAAAAAAATGCGAAAATCAAAAAACTAAAAAATACTTCCTTCTTGAATTATTTTTGTGCAAAATTTCAGAAAAATTCGCCCGTAAACAAAAAAGATAAAAATGTGGACGACGACGACGTACGACGACGGACGACGGACGCAACGCCACGCCAATAAGTTATCGGACCATAGGTCCGGTAACCTCAAAAGTAGATACAGTCTAATGTATTGAATACATATATTGAATAGTCTTTTTTAAATATTCGATCTTGAAATGATAAATGATGAGATATGAGAGGAAATAAATTATAACCTCGATGCTATCCATAAAATAAATGTTTCATGATTAAGCTCAGAAGACAATCTGACAATAATATGATCTGTTTTACATCACTTACATCACAGTTTATATCACTGTGAACTGTCATCCATAATCACAACTTCTTCATAGTCATTACGAACTCGGATACTTCCGTCGTTTTCAACTTCATCAACTATGATGTATGGAGCTGAACAGTCATCAACATATTCGTTCTCAACAGCTCTTCTCTGTTCCATGTTCCGATGTCCATCATTTGCAACTGTTCTCGTTCTACTCGTGTTCTGAGTTCCCACGATTCCAGCTGCTCTACTCGAGCGCACAGTACGAGGTAACACGTTTCCATCTGCTGTCTGTTGCCTTATGTCCACAACTGCTCTTTTCGGGCTCAAATATTGAGGTTCAGCATTCTGAAATTCCGGTTTTCGACTCATATCTCGATGTCCCACGTTTGCAACTGCACTTTGTTGGCTCATATTATCATGTCCGACGTCCTCAAGTACTCTTCTTGGGCTCAAATATTGGGGTTCAGACTTCTCAAATGCGGCTTGTTGACTCATGTTTCGATGTCCATCATCCTCAGATATCACCCCGTCTTCAGTTTCATACACATGAGCTGCATTCGTAATTGCTTCCAAGTTCTCCGATCTACGACCTTCTTGTGCTTTCTCGTTCATCTCTGATGTTTCTAGGATGACTTCCTCATAAACAACGCCAGATCGTGGTTCTGATTCCATCGATCCCTCATTTTCGTAATCATTTGTATCGAAAGGTGGAGCCTGCGTAGTGATGTATTCACCATTTCCTGATGACTGAACTGCAGAAAGGGGCATGCTATCTGGGTGTTTCCTGGATGGATGCGTCGTCAGATGAGCTCTGTTTTTCTTGGGTACATCCAGTGTGTCATATCGTCTGTTCTCACTGGAAGGGATGTTTGGCTGTTCTTCGAAGCCAGGGTCTGTTTTGCTACCATCTTCTGCACCCACGTCGTTCTTCGTCAGTGAGTTTAGATTTGAGCTCCCTGTAGCAGTTTGCTTGAATTTTCTAGGGAGACAAGATGGTGGCTATTTCAACTAATTCCGTGTCATTTGCTAATGAGCAAATTGTGAGCAAAATTGTGAGAAAAATTAATAAACAAAATGATATTTTAATCAACGGGATACCTCCTGATCAACAGTGTAGTGACGACAACAGTTATAATGACAATAATTCCTCCCATGCAACCGCCAATTATACCTCCTGGAAAAGAAGGGTATTTCTGTTGAGTGTAATTGTCGATCAACAGACGAATGACAAAGACAATCGAAAGTTAATGACCAAGAAGATTAATTGCACACTGATTAGGTATTAGAGAACAGCTGTAAATGATATATGATGTGGGATTTGTGTTAGGATAAGCCAGAGGTTTTTGAAAATGCCGCTTTAAATCGATCCAATATTCCCATGCCGAATGTCAAGCTTGGATTTAGTGTGGACAGTGCATAACATTCACCTGGTGAGGCACCTGTCGAGGAACCCTCCTCTGTTGTGCGAGAGTCTGCGACATGTGCTGTAGTGGGATCATTGATATCAGAGTTCGTGGCTGGGAACTGTGTCTGTTTCGTAGACACACCTTGTGTTGTTGGCGTCATTGCTGTTGTTGTCTTAGTGATTATCGATGGACCCTCACAGATAAAGTGCTTCTGAGTGACGTTACAGTCACTGACTTTCCAGCCCCCGTTCTGTGTGAGATCCACGACTAGACACTCGCCTGTGTCACTGGCTCCTGGCTCTGACGGTAGCCAGTTGGTATGGGTCACCGGAACTTCTGAAATTATTTGATTTTTTTTCACAGACGATATGATTCTAGATATGCACGTGATAGAGATCTTTTAGTGAGCCTCTAAGTTTTGAAAATGATGCAGTTTTGTATATATCTACCGGAGTGAACCTAAATGAAAAATCTAGGAATAGAAACAATGTTATCCAAAACAATTCTGGCGCCATCAGGGGTAGACTGGTACACGTTTACTAGATAGTGTAACTGTTCTACATTTACAAAGCTGACATCTCACAAGGCGACGACCACATACCGACTGTGACAACTGCATTTTAGGCGACTATTAGACGAATTTGGACATTGTGATTCTTAAATACGGTTTAATGTTGTGATGTTTTTGACTCGTTGACAATGTTAGCTAATTGAACGATGGCTTTGCATCTTGTTGCCGATTTGCTTACGAATATTCGCATGTAATTGTGTCATTCACAAGGCGTTATTTAGTCGGTAATGACGGGCGACCGCATTTCCACCCTGATTTGACCTTCATGCAAATGAAGAATACCTAGCAACTGATTTCAGACTTGTTTATGGCTGATAGCAATCTACTGACGACTGTGTAACGACTCTGAGCAACCCAAGGCTTGATTTTAGTCTACATATAATCGTTGACTGTTCCTCTGATTCCGTAACTGGTCGCTGGCAACTAAATGGCAACTATTTGCCATGCACTCGCCTAAAATCTTTATGAAACGACTAGAACATATTGATATACGATGTGGTAGTAATCCAATAAAGACTACTTGCGAGTCTAAAAACTAGTTAGTGACTGATTACATACAGACAAATTAGCATAAGATTTTTCTTTTATTCGCCAAGAAATGTTCAGAATGTTGTGGCGAATAAAAAGCGACTGGGTGGCAAATTGGGAGACTACTTCCGACTTCTCAGAGAATCTATTACAGAAAGAGTTGTGATTAGAAGCCGAATCAGACGAATTGGCACTCGCCTCAGTCGCTAATCGGTCCCAAGTTTAGTGAGATAAACCTTTCACATACGCTTACTAACGTTGTGCTGTATTATAGACACTCATGGCTCCACATTGCTGATGATATTCATTTATTTTGTTCCCGTTATTCACCTGTTGTCGTTTTCCAAACCCATGATTTTCTCTGCATCCCAGTCCAGAGGTAGCCTTCACTGTTGTTGTATGTCCCAGTGAAGTAAGAGCCCCTATCGATGACACTAAAGGCCAGGTTACCCCCAGCGTGAGTTCTCTCACAATGATCCTGCGCCTCCACCCAGGAGGTAAACATGACGTCAGACACCACGTGACATACATCAGAGATGCCAAACTGACCAGAAGATGTTTTCATGCTACAATTCATATCTACAATAAGGAGAAATCACAAGTAGTTATTCACACAGGGTTACTCGAAAACATTATAACATTCAAATCTGAATGATTAATAAGGGATTCCTTGCACAGACATTAGTGAGAATAAGCTCGCAATGAGCTTATTGCATTGAGATTGAAACACTGAAGGATATCTGGATATACATGTGCTGTAAAAATGTAATCAGCTGAGCATAAGACTCTATAGCTGTATGTCCTATAATATCAAGTTTGTAGATGTATGCATATACATAAATCCAAATGTAACTTACAAATATTTATTCCTATATATATATATGACATAATACTAACTTACTCCTTTCACAAACGGCCCTGTACCCGACTGAACTAGAGCAGGATATAGGAAATACTCTGTTGTGTCCTTGGAATGTGCTGAGTTTGACACCTGAGCACCAGGAGCCAGGGTCATTATCTGTATCCACCCGGCCTGTAACAGACATGACAACTCATTATGGTATTTCAAAATCGATGTTTTTCCATGGTCGTGAATCTTAAGTTAAAACCAAACACAATTTATTCTTTAGGAAACAGAGCAAATGAAGACACACAATGACTTTATGGTTTTAGTTTAGTTATAATTTATTACTTTTTTATTATTCACATAATACATACGAGATGGTATGCCCTATTATGACCCTATAATGAAGATTATACCATCTAATGAAAATAACCCTGTTACCTGTTATCTTCGTTATTTCGGAAATGTCACTACCCTGTCCTATGCATATCTTTAGTTGTTGCATATGCCACATTTATATTATCTTATATTATGCATAAATATAAATACCTGGGTTCTGTACGAAGCTACCACCAGGATTCTTCCATCTCGTACCCCGACCTCTCAAGCCACCGACCCAGGCGAGCTGGTCTGTTCCAGTCCCTCTCCCTGCCAGCCTGCTGATGACATCCTGAGTGTGCTGGTCAGGTATGACAGCCAGACTCTGTCCTATATCACGGCAGTATGTATCCGCTCGTGCCCTTGCGAAGCCTGGGTTAGTTTTGTATATAGTGAAACAAGTGTCCGAGTCCTTGCATTCTGAGTTGCCGACCATCTCTTGTCCAGTTGACACAGTGAAATATAAACCTCCAAAAATCCACATACACTGATAACGCCAAACCAACGCCATGTTATTCAAATCGCGTGAAAAATGACTTCAAATGTCTCAGGATGCCATGTTGATATCTACCTGCATCGCCTGAGTGATATATTACTATCATCTGATTAGGAAGTTACATATATCATGGTCCCTAGGTCTGCGTGGTTTCAAGTAAAACTAAAATTATTTATCGGCATGACAAGTAAAAAGGAGCCAAGGTAACACAAAAACATTTGCGCTACACAAAGAGGAACACACGCTCTCTACTCTGGGCTGCCTATTTGTGTTACACATTAAACACACACATGCAAACGCTTGTATACGCGTTTTCGATTCCACCATACATACTGGGCGATCTAGAACCTGCCTCTATATCCATCTAGAACCCGCCTCTATAGTATCGTGCAAGAAAACAAAAACGAGTTCAGAAAAACAAACATTCTTTTTAAATATTAGCTTGAAGAATGATCTTTTGAAATGGGGAATGGAAGGTCAAATATGAATTTAAACAAATATCTGAAAAGACGTAGTTACATTCGTGAATGAGACACAGATTAATATGGCATAAATTCCGAATGACACAGTCACTTAAAATATTTTTCACAACGACTTATAAACTAAATGAATGTATCTGTATCTGTATGCCCACAAATACAGAAACATTCACAAGACAAAACGTAAAGGGAAGTTTTGCTGGTACATGTGAAGTAATTCAATTTTTCCATATAAGAACAGACTGAAATTAACACTTCCTATCGAAGTTATAAATCAGCACCATCTAGTTTTTCAAACAACAATTCCAATTATTAAAGCGACATCAAGCTTTATTTATCATAGCAACACAAACAAAAATTCAAGTATACTTCAGTTTTCATATTTATAATACATGTCCCTCATCTGCTACTTCCATCTAGACTAAGTAACTATATATAAATCAATATGATGTTAATCAGCAGGACATAGCCATATATCAGAGAGTACATGGTCCTAGCTACCATATTGGTTCTAATAGATTCACGTGCCGTAATCGCGTGCTGTTGAAGAGCGTCTCTTTGAGAAACAGAAATGTTGGCTACCTCACGGGCGTCCTCATTTTCATATTCTCAGATCTTATTTGGTCACATAGGTCATTGTCACCAAAACTAACACACAACAAGTAACCTACAGTTGAGAGAATTATTTTTGTGACCAGCGGAAATATTTTGGGATGGGCAAGTTTGTGTGATTAATAACCTTAATTTAATGGATAAAATTGCTCATTAATTTTCCATATAATGAATACAGAAGAACATATCTATAAACCAATGGTTTCAATGTTGCCCATTGTTTCGGATCAAACTGATAGTTCATGGCGTCTATTTGGTGTAAAAAATAAACATATTTTTCATCACACTTCATCAATTTTATGTCGGAAACTATAAAAGTTAGCTATCTTTCGTAATTGTTCAGTCAACATGGGAAATTTAGCTTAATATTTTTGTTGCGCTATTGTATGCGTATGTATTCCGGTAAATCATCCACAGATATCGCAAAACTCTCGGAGTAATTGCGTTTATTCCCAAAATTAAAATGTAATCTTCAGTGAAACAATCAGTTTCAATGAAATTTTGAAGACCAAACTTAGAAGATCAGCGCAACGCGCTGGCCAATAAAGATTGTATATGTTTTAAAGAAATGTATATGTGTGCTATTACTGGAAATCTTGCACCAGAACACACCTCATTTATTAGGACTGACATGGTATCTGGTCTGGGAACTATTCGGTAAATTTGACTTTGAGGAATATATGATGTATTCTCAGCTTTATTGTGAGATACTTAAATAGCACTCATATCAAAAACGCCAGTAGAGGGGGGCAAAAAAATCAGCAAATGTGTATTTCAATCGGACACTTTCTAAGGTAGGTATCAACTCGCACCTCTAGCAAAACACGATGTTAATGATGCCCACTGCAAATATAACGGCAAAGTTTTTCGAATGAAAAAAACAAAATAGATCACACATTGATCTGAATAGGTCTATTGTGACATTAATTTTCCTCACGTATGGTACCCTATCTCACTCGGTCAAAAACCACAGGTTAAAGGAACAAACCGCCAGCCTCAGGTAGACAAAGATTGAACATTTTTAAGAGTTGGACATTAGGAGGTGAAAAAAGTTACTTTTACTGTAACACGGGAAATCCCCTTGGAGTGTTTTTATCGGTATATAGGACGGTGACCTAAAAATCTTTCAATACTCACAATGGAATCGTGACTCGTTGGTTTATTTATAGTTTATCAAATGTATAGCTGTAAAACCTCATACTTCTCGCCACTCAAATAGTATGTTAAATAGTAAACATCCACGTCCCAAGTGGGTACTTAATGAGATGGCACTTTACATCCTGTTATTCCTGAGAAGTAGAATTTGGAACAGTGCCAGGTTTGATGGCTCAAATTCATGAATACACCTGTATGTTTATCGATTTCTTATTTCACATAAAGACAGAAGGAGTCCAAGCTATTTATTGCCGTTCAATGTTATAATGGTATATTCTCGAGTTGACAGGGTTCGGTGCAACAAAAGAAATATAAGCAGATACAGACATAACACGTCACTCCTAACAGTAAGTTTTTTTAGTTTACACGATCGGAAGCTTCCAGGAATATGAAAAGTCTATGTTATTTTGTGTAGGAAAAAACTTACTATCAAGTCATTGGCGTGTACAATCCTTATAAATATTTTATAGGGTAAGAATAGGGTATTTTGTGATATTTACAAACTGCTATGGAAAAGTACATATATCATACATATATCAGGTTAATTCTTATTCAAATGCAAACAGCTGGATATGTATCATCTCTCAGTATAACACACGCCCCAAGACAAGCATTGTATGTTACAGTCTTTACCTCCAACACCATGAGAATTTGATGATACCAATATATAACATATAACGAATCACGTTTGGAATTAAAACTAAATCCCGACCTTGGTAATCCAAAGTCACACTGGCGTCAACAGTAGTAGACAGGGTGTGGAATGTAATTGTTTCTGTGCATATTTGATGGAATTGGTATACAACTAACCAACAACTTAATTAAACAATTCATAAACAAATCCCACGAAACTATAAGTGTATGACATTAGAACCTATTCACGACCCAAAGGGCTACTGATATGATGATATGCAAGCAGTATTACATCAGATCATAGTGATATTCTGATACTTGGGGATCCTCGTCCAGAAATAAAAAAACAACAAGCACTACGTCGAAAATGAGAACAAAGATACATGACATCTTGTTCACATTCAATTCATAGTGATCACAATAACATCATTGTTACGTACAAGTTTATATTCTATATAATGTATCAAAATTAGGCTTAACATGCTCGCAACTCGTATTCTGATATCTTTTCACCTGTCAATGTAAGTATCAATCTATTACTACCAATACAGTGAGATTTTAATGATGCCAATAACAAATGAAAAATACAATATTTTGCAATAGAAACAAAGCCCGACCGAATAGTTTATCTAAAGACACACTGGCGTCGTCAGGGGCAGACAGTGTGTTAATTGTAGATGTTTCTACTGTACACCTGATGGAATTAGTATACAACTGCCCAACAACCTATGAAAACAATTTAGAAATCCGAAACAACCCCCATGGAACGGATATATGACAAGTACATAACTACCTAATCACAACCCCGAAGGCTACTGAGTTGATGGTATCCTCGGAGACATATTTAACGTCCGCCAGCAGTGACACCGACTCAGTGGTATGAATGTAAGTATCAATCTATTACCACCAATACAGTGAGATTTTAATGATGCCAAAAACAAACGAAAAATACAATATTTTGCAATAGAAACAAAGCCTTAGCAAATATTAGCTAAAATTAGCCATCATACCAGCTACCATAGCAGCCATCACTGATGGCGAAATATATATTATGTTGGACGAATCTACTCACTCTGTCAACCATGATGTTCTCTTTACTAAGCTGGTACATACAGAGCATTGTCCACAATCTCCAAGTCACTGTTCCTTCCACTGCTTGATCTACCGGTATCTCTCATCCGGACCTCAGCGGCATCATCATAAACAGGATCCTGTCTGGACGTTTCTCCAGTGGAGATCAGCTCCTCAGCCTTTTCCATTTGTCCGTCAGAGTCCAGCGACTTGGCCAGCTTTTGAGGATCTACCACCTCAGCAATATCATATGGAGACTCCTCGAGTGTTTTCTGGGCTTTACTTGGTTGTACTGCTGTACTTGGGTCGTAGTTGTGATTGCTTTTGGAATTTGAAGAATCAAGTTTTGCATTCTGACCTTTTTGCAGAGTGTCATTTTTGAGCGATGGTTTCTCAGATAGAATTGTGAATTTCTCAACTTCATCTTTTTGTTCATCATCAGATCTCGACATGTCATCATTTTCTTCTTCAGCCTTCCCCATAATGGTATTCTTGGACCTTTTGGCTGGCTTTGCATTAATGGATAGTTCAGTGTCGATTCCTGTGTCACTAGTTGATGGTTTGGTTGTAGGTTTTTCTTCTGATGTTGTTATTTCGTGAGATGTTTTGCCGTTCAAACCTACGGATAGCCCACCTGCATAGTTGATAATCAATTGGTTTCTGACAGACTGGCGTCTCTTGGATCTCCTGTGACAAAAGCATGGAAGTATTCTTCATATGATTCAAATAAGTTATTCGTGATTTTGAAACAATATCAACTCCCTAAACCAAAGCCTATTCTTGGGACTATGCTATAGAGAAATTATCAGCACAATCTACCTTTTGGTACAAACTACTGCAACGATGATAATTATGATGAGTAAAAGTCCAGCTGCACAGCCTCCAATAACGTAATAGAGAACAGCTGTAAACAAAGTGTACAATAGAAGAATATATAATATATAGAGTAATCCAGCCTATTTTCGGACACCACCAGAAATCGGACACTTCATGATTTACCACCAGTTTTCCATGTCAGTTATTATGTCGCAAACAAATTGTCTCAAGCACTGAACCGGGCCAAGTGTCTGTGGTCTTTGCTGGTTTGGAGAAATTTCTGCGAAATGTTAGCAGAGGTATCTAGTTTGATAAGTTCTACAATGTTAGCTTCCCTGTTAGTGTTAGTGTCCGAAAACTGTCTAGTGTACTCTATATGATCTTCCTGTCCTCAGGGCTGCTTAAGTTTCTTTCATAACTGATCTTTAACCTTGCAACAACTACCGATTGACAGCTTCATGTATATAGCCTAAAATTATAATGATATAGTTATTATTCTTAAAGACACAGAAGGTGTCCGATTTCTGTCTGGGGTGTCCGATTACTGTCACTTTAACTCACAGTTCATAATTCACCAATATCGAAGTCAGGACAAAATAATATTTCCATACGACTTTATAACTTTTACTACATTTACGTGCATATGCCGTTGCATGTAAAATAAATCATCTGATATTTTTCTCTACAGTCATTATTGAGATTTCCCCTTAAGTGTCCGAAAACTGTATGCTTTACTCTATGTGCGATAAGAAGCCTACGCCAAGGGGGGGGGGGGGGGGTGGTCTGACTGTTTTTTATAGTGATCTAATACTATATCGCATGTTGAATGGAGAACCTGGATTTGATCTAATATGTTCTAATGTGATGGTTGTTTTATGATCAGTAATGTGCATGTACTGAAAATAATAGGCTGGAGGTTGTTCAGGAATATTATTCTTCAAACAAAGTAATCGAAAATGACATATTGTAGTGGTTTGCATAGGGAGTGTGGCTGAAATATCACTTACGCGGTTCCAGTAGCCAAACCGAGGGTGTGGCTCTAGTTACTGTAAAGGATGCCATTACAGTAACTGTAGTCTATGTATTTTATACTGTATGTATGTATTTTTATGTGCAAAAAAGATGGTTTGTAAATAGTGCATTCTAACTCAGTTAGTCAATTTAGGGAAAAAAAACTATTGTCATGGATATTGTTTTTTTTTGTTAAGAAATAGTTTGTACAAATTGAGTGAAGGCCTAGCTTGGACATCGATCCTAAATGGAACAGACACACATGGCATAGGTACCTGCGGAAAAGTCCGAAGAGGATTTGTTTTCTGATGTGGCAGAGCCTGAGAAAGTTGTTGCAGAGGAACCACCAATCGTTGTAATTGTGGATTGGGATTGTGTCTGTTCTGCAGGCAGGCTCTGTGTAGTTGACATCATTGTGGTTGTTGTTTTAGTTGTCAGTGTGGTTACTGGTGGACCCTCACAAATGAAGTATCCCCTTGTGACGTCACAGTCACTGACCCTCCAGCCCCCATTCTGTGTGAGATCCATGACCAGACACTCGCCTGTGTCACTGGCTCCTGGCTCTGACGGTAGCCAGTTAGTGTAGGTCACCAAGGCTTCTGAAACTATCAATATTTATTCATTTTTTAAAGGAATGCATGTTGTACCGAAACAGATAAATGACATATCTTGAATATGTCAAACCTACACATTTTTTCATATGAAGAATAATGTATGTTGTAGCTTTTTTCACATGTATACATTAGGAAAACTGATAAATAGGAAAGTCTAAGAGTGTTGGTCAGTTCGCATATCTCTGTTGCATACATATGGTGTAAAATGTTATTTATTGATTTCAACTACCGATGGTATCATATCGCAATGTCGCCAACAGAAAAAACTAAATTTAGCGTCACTGAAACATCACCTGTTGACGTTTTCCAGACCCATGATCTTCTCTGGATTCCAGTCCATATGTAACCTTCACTGCTATCATAGGTCCCAGTGAAGTGAGAGCCCCTGTCAATGACACTGAAGGCCAGGTTACCCCCAGTGTGGTTTATTTCACAGTGAACATGTGCCGCCATCCAGGAGGTAAACGTGACGTCAGACACCACGTGACATACACCAGAGATATCAAACTTCCCAGCAGATGTGTCAGTCTTGCACGACATACCTAGGATTTCAGCAATGCAAAATTATTGGTCAGATATTGTCATGTACCATTGATTTTTAGATACTTATAGCCAGTCAAGACATATTATTCATCATGTCAATCGAGCTTGAATGACATGCATTCATTCGATAGTGCCTCCACATAAATAAACTCCTACCCCTCTCACACACGGCCCTGTAGCCGAATGTACTTGAGCAGTCGAGTGGGAACACTTTGTTGTTTTCTCCGAATGTGTCAAGCTTAACACCGGAACACCATGGGCTGGGGGCGTTACTGTCTACGAGTCGATCTGAAACAGTAGTCGCACCATGGCTTTGTATTTCACAATAGAGAGTTCCATGCAGCTTCTCTCGAGATTATCAGTAAATTATGAGAATTAGTACTACTTATTTTATCGGGAAACAGGAAGAACTGATAATAGGTATAGTTTGAGTACACCCGTAGTACATCTATTGTTTACAAAATCACAAACTTTTTGTAATTTGCCCAATGTCACTACTTTTGTACATGCACAGCATTAATAATTTCATAAAACATACCATAATTTTGGTGGTGCTACCCCTAAAATATTGTTTTGGAAATGCATGGATATTACCTAGATTTCGTACAAAATCACCATCAGGATCCTTCCATTTTGTATCCCGACCTCTCAAGCCGCCGACCCAGGCGAGTTGGTCTGTCCCAGTCCCTCTCCATGCCAGCCTGCTGATGACATCCTGAGTGTGCTCGTCAGGTATGACAGCCAGACTCCGACCTATATCGCGGCAGTATGTATCCGCCTCTGCCCGTGTGAAGCCTGGGCTAGCTTTGTGTATTGTGAAACAAATGTCCGAGTCTTTGCATTCTGTGTTGCCCACCATCTCTTGTCCAGCTGCCACAGTGAAACACAAACCTCCGAAAATCCACATACACTGATGAAGCCAAATCAACATGTTCTTATTCAACTCTGATACAAAATGACTTTAAATATCTTAAGATGGCATGGCGGTGTATACATGCATCGCCTGACTGAGAGGAGATATAAATATCATCTGAATAGGATGTAACATGCATCATAGTCCCCTCGTCTGTGTGGTTTTTTTATAAAGCAAGAATTATTTATCAGCATGACAAGTGACAAGGAGGCACGGTAAACCCCAACACACTCGGACCAGAAAAAGACGCACACTCTCCACTCAGGGCTGTCTGCTTGTGTGTTACACATTAACACACACAAGCTAGGGTTTGTATACAAGGTATCGGCTTCACCATAGAGATTCTGGTTGTCATCTAGAACCCGCCTCTATAGTATCGTACAAGGAAAAAAAAAAGAGTTCAGAAAAACAAACATTCTTCTTGAATATTAGCTTGAAGAATGATCTTTTGAAATGCCAAATGGAAGGCGAAATATGAATTTAAACAAATATCTGAAAAGAAGTAGTTCCATTCGTGAATCAGACACAGATTTATATGGAATTCTGAATGACACATTCGCTTGAAATAGCTTTCACATCAACTGAGAAACTACTATAGTGTGGAAATCTTTGTATCTGTATGTCACACAAAAGCCATAAACATTTTCGAGATGAATTTCAATTTGAAGGTGGTACTGTTCTGGTGGTACATGTGAAAATATAGTTGGATGCTTCCAGAGAAAAAAACACTTGCTATCGAAGTTATAAACCAGCATCAACTAGTTTTTTAAAACACAAATTCCAATTGTTGAAGCAGTATCAAGCTTTATTAATCATAACAACTCAAACAAAAATTCACATATACTTCAGTTTTCACATATACAATAGATTACTCTCATCTGCTACTACCATGTATACTAAGTAAACATATATGAATCATTACGATGCTTATCAGCAGGGCATATCCATGTATTAGAGAGTATAGGATCCAAGCTACCATATTTGTAACAATAGATTCACGTCCTGTGACAGAAGGACGTCTCTTTGAGAAGATGTTGGGAACGTCATAATCGTCCTCATTTTCTTATTCTCTGATCTTATTTTGTCATATAGGCTATTGTCATATATAGGCCATATTAACACATAATTAACACTGTATATGTATTAAATAAATGTATGTATATGCGCTATACTGGAAGTTTTGCACCAGAGCCTTGATCTTTTATTAGGAACTATTCGGTAAATGTGGATGCTTTGAGAAATATATGGTGTATCCTGCTTTATTGTGAGATAGTCAAAAGGCACTCATATCAAAAATGGGAGTAAGGAGAAGGGGGGGGGGGGGTGGACCGACGAGTCCCCTGAATCCCAATATAGTTATCTTGCATCACTTTCACAGATCGAGCAAGTTGGTTTACTATGTACATACATCAGCAAAGCTGCATTCAGACACTTTCTGAGGTACGTATCGACTTGCTGCCTCTGGTAAAACATGATGTTAATGAAATTGATGAAAATATAATGCCAACGTTTTTTGATGAAATAGATCACGCATGGCCAGCAATTTAAACAAAAAGAAACATTGAATCCCAATGTATAATTTTTGCTTCTTATCCATACATGTTTATCTCTTATATTTACAATATTCAAGATCAGTTCTATAAGTTCAAATTGAATGTCACAGAAAAAGCTAGTATCTGAATCAATCCATATAGGCCATATTATATTCTCGTGGTGTCTGTAAAGTTCCCGCTGCGAGGGGCGGAATTTGTGTGTGATTCGTCGGATGTAATGTCATGTCTGGGATCATGTGTTGTTGATGTCTGGAAGTATGCTGATTGGCTGTGTGATGCAGTGTCATATTCTGAGCACGTGATCGAGAGGGTGCGGTGGATGTATGCTCGTGTCCGAGTGACGTAAGCTGTAAGTATGGACCTGTATTGATTCTATGACGTGTATGAGGAGTGAGAGAATGTGTAACGGTGGTTAGGGTCAATAACTGTCATAAATATCCTAAAAGTGTACCAATTTATATTTTGGTAAACCAATACTCTGTGCAATTCCCATGATCTGCCAGTAAGCTATAGCGCCCTTGGTACTAGGTTTACTTTAAAATGGGAAATCCCCTTTGATTTTCTAGTCTGTATACAGGACGGTAACCTAAAAAAAGTTCCAATACTCACAATAGAATCGTGACTCGTTGGTTTATTTATAGCTTATTAAATGTAAAGCTGTAAAACCTTATACTTCTTGACACTCAGATAATATGTTAGATAGTAAACATCTAAGTCCAAAGTGGGTACTTAATAGGGTGACACTTTTCATCCTATTATGTTTGAGGAGTAGAATTTGGAACAGTGCCATTTTTAATGGGTCAAATTCATGAATATACTAGTGTATGTTTATCGATTTCTTATTTCAAATAACGACGGGATGAGTCCAAGCTATTTATTGCCATTCAATTTCCTCTGCAATTTCGGAAACTTCCAGGAACGTAAAGAGGTTATGTTGAGACATTGGCGTGTGTATCGCTGAATAAATATTGTATGAGAATAGGATATTTCATGATATATACAAATGGTATTGAAAAGTACATACACATATCATGTTAGTTACTTAAATTCAGGAAATGTATCATCTCTCAGTATAACACAGGCTCAAAGACAAGCATTGTATGTTACAGTCTATTACCTCCAACACCATGAGATTTTGATGATACCAACACATAACATAGAACGAATCACGCTTGGAATAAAAATTAAATCCCAACCAAACATGGTAATCCAAAGACACACTGGCGTCAACAGGAGTAGACAGTGTGTGGAATGTAGTTGTTTCTGTGTATACTTGATGGAATTGGTATACAACTAACCAACAACTTAATTAAACAATTCATAAATCAGAAACAAACCCCAGGAAACTAATGGTGTATGACATTAGAACCTATTCACGACCCAAAGGGCTACTGATATGATGATATGCAAGCATTATTATATCAGAACATAGTGATATTCTGACACTTGGGGATCCTCGTCAAGAAAAATAACAAACAAGCAAACACTACGTCGAAAATGAGAACAAAGATACATTATATCTTGCTTACATTCAACTCATACATTGTTATATTGATCACAATAACACCATTGTTACGTACAAGTTTATATTCTATATAATGTATCAAAACTAAGCTTTACATACTTGTATCTCTTAATCTCATACATTTCCACCTGTCAATATTAGATGTGATTAACCATCATACCAGCTACCATAAAAGCTATCACTGGTGCTGAGATATATATTATATTGAACGACTCCAATCACTCTGTCAGCCACGATGTTCTCTTCACTAAGCTGGTACATACAGAGCATTGTCCACAATCTCCAGATCACTATCCCTGTTAGTGCTAGATCTATCTCTCATCCGGACCTCAGCAGCATCCTCATAAACAGGCTCCTGTCTGGACGCTCCTCCAGTGGAGATCAGCTCCTCAGCTTTGGTCATTTGTTCATCAGAGTCCAGCGACTTGGCCAGCTTTTGAGGATCAACCACCTCAGCAATATCATATGGAGACTCGTCCAGTGCATCTGAGGTTTTACTGGGTTTTGCTGCTGTACTTGGGTCGTAGGTGGGATTGCTTATGGAAGTTGAAGAACCGTGTTTTGCATTCTGGATTTTTAGCAGATTACCGACTGTGGATGATGATTTCTCGGATAGAATAGTGAATTTCTCAACTTCATCTTTTTGGCCATCATTAGATCTAATACTTGACATGTCATCCTCATCTTCTTCAGCGTTTTCCATGATAATTTTCCCAGACTTGTTCGCACTATGTATCGCCGTATTTCCGACAGGTTCATCAGAAGTTTTGCCGTTCAAACCTAGGGATGGCTCAGCTACGTAGCTGACTTTCATTTGATTTTTACCAGAGTGGCGACTTCGAGATCTCCTGTAATACAGTAACAGGGACAATAGTCTTTGAAAGGCACAAATAGTTTTGCGTGCACTTTTGCAATATAGTTATCAGTGAAACTGAAATCAGCAACATAATATACCTTTTGGCACACACTGCTAAAATGATGATAATTATGATGAGTAAGAGTCCACCAGCACAGCCGCCAATAATGTAGTAAAGAACAGCTGTGAAATGACATGAATAATACAGTAATGAACAATATATGAATATGTGTGCTAGAATTGGCCATAACAGAGGAGATTTTGAGCAATTGTCCATAGAGGTGTTTCAATATACATCTGACAAGATGATGAATGTTGGACATGTATATATTATTACACTTATATCCATGATTGTTGTTTATAGAAATGGGTCTAAACTAACATGTGGAGAACATTATTGAAATGCCACTTACGCGGTTTCAATGGTCCACCCTCAAATACTGAAGGCATCACAGTAATAGATTGGCGTTCGGTGTCTCCTGTGGAATGCATTCAGGATGGCTATGTGAATATTTTACTTGTGGAACTTTTGAAAAGAACGATTAGCTCTGATTTTCACATTTTAGCCAATTTTATACATGTGTGCTGTTGCAGCGATTCAGTTTACATTTGTTATGAAAATTGATTCTAAATGGAAAATGCACACAAGCAATACCTACCCACAGATACACCTGTCGCAGATCTGCTCTCTGTAGAGAGGGAATATGAGACCGGTGTTATATAGGAGATATTAACGACTGGAGTTGTACCTGATGGTTGTGTCTGTTCTATTGACACATCTGATTTTGTTGGCGTCATTGTTGTGGTTGATGTTGCTGCAGTTGTCGATGTGGCTATCAGTGGACCTTCACAGATGAAGTAGCCCCTTGTGACGTCACAGTCACTGACCCTCCAGCCCCCGTTCTGTATGAGATCCACGACCAGACATTCGCCTGTGTCACTGGCTCCTGATGCTGACGGTAACCAGTTATCGTATGTAATCAGGGTTTCTGAAAGTATTATGATTTATGCTTTCAGTATTCAAAGCACCTGTAGAAACTATGTTCGGGTATGTCATATTACAAGCACCTTCCAATGTCCAAGTATAAGCAAAATTAAGTATTTATTGAAAAATTGTGAAGAGTATTTTCGCTAAATATTAGTTGATGCTTGTTATTTCACTCGAAAATGAACAAAAAGAAAAGCACCCTCGACACTTCTCACAACTATTTGCATGAAGCAAATACAAAATTATGTGATTCAATATTATACAAAAAAAAATAAGTTCATGATGAGGCCACTAGACTATCTTAACTGGCATAATCCCATAACAAAATTGCGTTCATCAAAATTCTCACCTGTTGGCATGTTCCAGACCCATGTTTTTCTCTGAATTCCAATCCAAACGTAATCTCTGTTGTTGCCATATTTCCCAGTGAAGTACGAACCACTGTCGATGACCCTGAAGGCTAGGTTACCCCCAGTGTGATTTCTCTCACAGAAATCCTGCGCCTTCATCCAGGATGTAAACATGACATCCAACACCACGTGACATACATCAGAGATGTCAAACTGACCAGTAGAAGTGTCAGTCTTGCATGCCATACCTACAATATATAAACTTAGCAATCTATGATGTCATATGCTATATGAAGATATTTACAGCCAATTGATGAATATTTGTCTATTGGAAAATATGATTTGAAAGACATTTCCATTTCCAAGTGTTTGCATAATAATGTCAACTCTTACCCCTTTCACACACAGCCCTATATCCGATTGTACTTAAGCACGTGATAGGGAACACTTTGTTGTCTCCAGGGAATGTGCTGAGTTTGACACCAGAGCACCAGGAGCCAGGGTCGGTAATTCTTTCAACACGACCTTGAATAGACATCATACTCAGATTATGTGGCAAACAAATATTGTATACCTGAGAATTCAGCTAAAATATATTTTATCATCATGTTGAGCTGTTACTGAGTACGCCATTTTTAACAGAGAATGGAAAAAGGCAAATATACATTTGTTCTCATCCTTGATTGTTCCGCTATTAGCCCAAAGAAATGTCATCGTATAATAGGCATCATCAATACTATGACATTGTTTGGTAAAAATGTCGTCGATAATGTAGGCAACTACCTGGGTGCTGTACAAAACCACCATGAGGATCTTTCCATTTTGTATCCCGACCTCTCAAGCCGTCGACCCAGGCGAGCTGCTCTGTCCCAGTCCCTCCCCCTGCCAGCCTGCTGATGACATCCTGAGTGTCCTCGTCAGGTATGGCAGCCAGACGCTGGCCTATACCACGGCAGTAGGTGTCCGCCTGTGCCCGAGTGAAGCTTGCTTTGTACAAAGTGAAACAGGTGCCCGAGTAATCACATTCTGAATTACCCACTGCTTCCTGTCCACATGTAATACTGAGGGAGAAACCGGCACAAATCATTGTCAACATAAAATATGCCAGCATATCCATATTCTCCCTTTAATATGTCAAAGAATTTGAATGATAAAGAAGTGTCAAATTTTGTCAGTGTTGTCACTGTCAACTCGTGCAAGGTCGTCTCTGAACTAAAATTTTGATTTCTTGTGTAATGCTCTGTACCAGGTAGCATCGATTGTGTGTTGGCTCATACATGGACACAAACACGCATCCCTTACCTACACACACCTTACAAAACCACAACCTCACGTCTGCCTCCATAGCAAAAGGTGTTCCTCTTCGGTGGTGATGTTTGAAGAGGCAGTTAAAGCACAACGAAAGTAGATTTTGGTACTTATACACGGACGTTTTTCATTCATACTAAGATCAAGTCACCATCAAGGCGTCTCATACGGAGCAGGAAAAATGGTCTTGACGTAAGTAGGAAGATGATTTTAATACTTTTTTTTCAAATTTACATGCTGTTCTTTTTGTGAAATACAGTAAGTTATAAAAGCATGAAAAATACAAGTGGATATGCATGTGTGGCGATTTTGTCCAAAGATCGTGGCAGGCGTCTCTGTCAAACACTAACCAGTTTTACGGTCTATTTTTGGACGCTTCAGCTCGAAGCACGCGTTGCCCCGGCAACGCCCTCTAATCCTCTTATCCACTATACTGAACACTGGCTGCTTATGTCATCTCTCGTGCTCTCGCCTCTAGTATAAATATTGTGGTCACATTTTGTGTGGCCGGAGTCGTCTCAGAGACTGAGTAGACAGGTGAGCTCAAGCCATGGGCTCCTTGTCTCTGTTCAAGTAAAGGCCAGTCAGGCCTCAGGGACGACTTTCATAGGGGGCCCAGGTGGTGGAGACCGTTGCTGACTCGGGGGCTCATGCCCTGTGGATCACCGGTTTCTTCCCACTTGGGATGGTGTGACACAGGCTCTGGCAGACCGTCGGGCTGTCCAGGGTTCTATCCCTGCGGCAGTGCCGTCGGCGAGGCTGGCCAGCAACATGCCCACGTGCGCGAGTTCTGTGGTGCCCCTCCCATAGCATCTCAGGCTCCGCACACGGCTACATTACCATAACTATGTACTATGCATGTTGTATATGATGTTGGTGATGATGATGTGTTATGATGTGATGTATGACAGCCGGACTCGTCCGGACAGACTGTTACCTGGTTGTAATGCTAGTAATTACTGACGCCCACGCGTGCGCCCTGTGCGGGCTGCGGGCGTCGAACTTTACACATGTATACCTACTTGTATGAATTAAGTTACGAAAGACTATTTTTCACATATAAAGAAAGCATATATTAGTAGTTTCCATGTCATGATCCTCGCGTTCACTCCACCTCCTCCCCACTCCTTGAAATGAGAGAGAGTAAATATAATATGGTATCTAGATAATATATCCGAGGTAAAGAGCTAGCCTAATAAAATTTAGATCTAGGCGTAGCTCTATGACTGCTATTTAATTTAACTTAACTTTCGCCTTACCATGATCATAGACTGGCTTAGGTGTCTATCTTGAATGAGCTTTCACCGGCACATATATAAATAATTGGTTATATTGTGGATCGACGCCACCCACACCCTGGTATACCTGCCCCTGATTAGCACACGAAATAGGCATCAATAGTCCCAGAAAAGTCTCCAAAATGCTGAATTTTCTCGGAGGTGGGCTTACGGTGCACCCCTCCGCCCCCTCCTCCACCAAACCACATTTAGGTTGTGTGCGCCCCTCCCCAATCAGATTTCCGGGATCACATAGGTCCGTTTACACATGGTTTGGGGCGATACATGCTTTAATCTGCTTGTACTTCAGGAACGTAGAACAAAAATGTTACGCATCATGGGAATAATAAATACATAATTTCTATATCTTGGTGAATCAGCATATAATCCAAATGTGGTACCACAATTGAAAACTAAGCTATTATATTACACATATCATAGGATCACTTTGGCCAGGCGAGTTTGAGGTCCGTCAATGGTCGTTATTTGAATTAAAACGCATTATTAATCATATTACATATATGTGTGTGGAAAAAATTCCCATACAATGGCATGATCCTAAAGATGGCATTATCGAGAGAAAATTATGATAATTAGTTATGTCATTAATCACACATTTCATCAATCATTACACACTCTCTGCCACGCCATGTCCAACATCGTTCCCTCTCCCTACACACTACAAACAATCCCTAATATGTATGAGTCCAACCGTCACGTCCCGGGCCAGTATCACAGATTTATAACCTCATAAGGCTATTATATCAGCCCGAGCGCCCTTGCAATGAGACATGTCATAAATTTGGCAATTACCACGTGACCTTGGAAGTGAAGTGTTTGTCACGTGACATGTCAAGAGGCGGGGTCACGGTGGGTACTCATTACATCTTGAACCATGGAGCTTTGTATCTGCAACCCTTCAAATTGTCAATATGTAAATATCATAGACTGTTACATGGGATTGATGCATGCTCGCATATGTGACTCCATCGTTGGTTTTCCTGAACAATAACACTTTTTAAAGATTGTATGGATAATTATGATGACCTTTAAACCATCTCTGCAAATATTACATGGTATCACAATTGTGCTTCTGTATCCCCTACTTCCTACTAGATCCACCCCAGCTATTGAAATGCCAATACACGAATCAATAAACAATTAAAGGATGAAAGAAGAAAATGAACATACAACCTTACCACAAAAATGAGTGAGACTAAATCATTTTAAAGTTTTCAATAAAACATGAACATCATAACAAGGACTCTATGAGGAGTACACAAGCTGGCAATGGTTATCATTATTACCCATTTTCCTTCATAGTTCGCTGTCAATTTGAGTTCAATTTCGACTTTTTGGCATCAACCAATATAATTATGAGGTGAAGTACAAACTTTTAGGAAGTACATGAAGTACATTTATTTGCAAGTATGTTAACTTTTATTTGCAAGTATGTTCATCAAGTCGGCCTGAATCATTGATCCATCGTGTACATTCAGTAAACGACGGATGTCTATCGGGCCTGCCCAACGCTGATTATATCCAAGATGATCAAATGAAAAGCGAAAAACAGTGAATGGAAAAGCATGAAACGCATACAAAGCCAACACCAGGCATCAGGCATTCCAGTTGTTTCCGCGTAAAAAAACGTTATTTCCATGTAAATAATGTTATTTCCATATGAAAAAAATGTTATTGATTTCTACATGGAAATAACGTTATTTCACGCTGAAATGACGTTATTCACCCCCAATGACCAAGGGAAAGATAAAAGCACGTGTAGGCAGTGTTTGGTTAGTATCTCACACTTGGCAGGATTAAACAATGTTGTTTCCACGTAAATAATGTTATCTACGCATGAAAAAGGTGGTTTCCACGTAAAAAAAACAAACTTAATACCAAGTAAGAAATATCTTATTTCCACATAAAAAATGATATTTCCGCGATTACTTCGAGAAATAAATTAGTTTTTTTTTTACAATGTCACTTATTAGTCACCGTAAATACTACTGTAAATACGTCCCACGTGCAATATCAGGCACGTATTGACCGCCAGGAACTTATGCATCTCACGCATGTGATCACTTCTGTCAACATAATTTACAGCCCGCGAATGGTTGTTATGGGAATTATCAAGCGCCATCAATCACTTAGCGGGACATCTGTGTGTCAAAGATGTGACGTGATAGTGCTACTTCCGCACCAATAGCACATTGATGTGTTACTAGTGAGATTCACTCACTAGTAAATGTGTAACTAATAATTTAATTATCCGCAAGCCGTCAACTTATTATAACCAACGAGAGTAACTCGCCAGTATATGTAATCCTTTTATTTTTACTGTCTCTAAAGTTTATATATCTGCAGGCCGTCTATAATATAAGTAACTAGTTAGAATCACCCACACTGTTACTAAATCATTTATTATTATATCTGCAGGCCGTCTATGATCTATCAAATTTACGTGCACTAGAAATGAAAGTAATCCACCTATAGTACATTAATTATCTTTACGAATCGTCCATCAGCATGCCGTCGAAATCTAATTATATTATAAACCACTGATATAAAGTCCAATAATTTATTAAATACCTCAATCAACAATAGAACACTTTGGCAGCACCACAGTATAATTAAATTTGTCAATATATCACAAAATAATAATAATCCTGTACGGTGCAATAATACTGAACATATACTTTTGCAGTTAACACTTCAACCCTCAATCGTTGCTGAAATTACCTTGCGTCAAATATACTACATCGTGCTATAACGTCTCTTATCCTCAAAATACCTGAAACTATGTCTACATCGTGAAATAAATATATCCTATCTCTTTTGTCTAAATTTCTAAACACTGAAAATCTCAATCACTTATGCTAGACAACTCCTTTCAAATTGTTCTATCACCTCGAACACCTTCAATACATTCACTCTCCCAGTCACTTGGACACTGCTCTAAATCTATGTTTTGATACCTGAAATTACCCTGATTACATATAATTATGACACTTGACTTGTGCTAAGCGGTTAGCGGAGCTCAACTGAACATAAAATATTCCAACAGCTATATATTTACCAGACTAGATCATATAGATCTACAAAATAACTGTGCTCCGACTTACATGTGAGCTGAGAATTACCCAAACTGGATTGAATCCCGAAAACAATCTCTTTTATAGAAAAGCAGCAAATATCCCGAAAGAAAAGATTCGGGAAAACAAAATCAGACGACAATCTTTCGGAATTCTGGAATCCCGCCACCAAGAAAACTGTGTATATCTCGATAAATATTACAGGCCATGCCACAAAATTCACGCTCGTTGTAGATTATACACTAATACACCAACTCACCAAAAGATATAACTTTCTGATGTGTAAATATTTTGTAAAACAGAATCGAAGTTTAGACAAGAACTTTTCCCGACATATACTTGATGGGATGACAGAAAGTAAACATGGTCACATGACCAGCTCGACCAATCAGCGCACGGCATCCTCAAATTATCGAACTGCGAAATGTGGCGGCAGCCTCAAAACTACTGATATTTGCGATGGAAATTACATCAAATTACTAGTATAAAAACGGTCATTTATAAAGTATTTACTTGCGCTGCTGATAGTGCAAGTATCACAAATTATTTTCCCATGTGACTAATAAGCTGTTACTGTATAAATAAGATACATGTGATTGTGAAGTCACTATACATTCATGAAATGATACATAGCCGCCGTACATAAACCATATGTAAAACCACGATACCATAATCACTGGTATACAATAAATTTAATTATCGTTAAAATACCAAATCATCACAAAGATATTAGGATAACCTTCATGGAGATGATCAAGGTAGGTAGCAGTTCGGGCGGGGTTTTTTTTAGTTTCTGGTTGACATGTTGGATTTTTCCTTTTTAGGGTTCATATCGATGCGTGCTGTTCACAATCATCCTGTGCTTTCACGTATTACACTTTCTCTCATTATGGAGACTTACTCGTATTTATTTTACTCTCGTATTTTTTTTACAGCATATTAGTGATGGAGTGACCATGTTTGTAAATATCAGCCTGTCTCCGTTTAGTAAGAGATTATGATGTCAAAAGAAAACCTAACATCAAACACCTTCGGGATAAAGACAAAGTCCAACCAAAAATTATTGTCTAAAGACACACTGGCGTCATCAGGGGAAACAGTGTGTGAAAATATTGCACACATGTTGCGTTTTGCAATAAAATATTGCCAAGTACTATGCTGATGCCCTTTCTACACATATCAATATAGCTGATGCTTGATTCTCATGATTACTATTTTGTGAAATATGAATTCCATTGACAACAACTATCACCAGTACATGTATGTGTATAATAAATGCATAATTATTTCAACGTTACAAGTTGATACTACAATCATAACATAGTTACATTCTGTCAACAGTGTGAAGCAGAATTCCTGAACGCAAATGGAAGACTTCACAGTAGGCGAAAAAAAATATATATAGCACTTTGATGAATGGCAAACATCTACGTGGTATGTTTAATGTGTGTAGTTTAATATTGTGAGTAAATATTCCATTGACAAACAACACAATATATACAAAAAAAAAACACAATCACGTAAGCAATATCCGTGGTTGTTCAATAGATAATTACCATGGCCTTCAAGTGCAACGGGCGGCGGGTGTACATGATTTGGGAATAATACAATAATGACAACCAACTTTGCTGAATGGAAGCACAATTCGGCGTAGATTACAATAGAAAATGAGGCTATAAAGAGACTATGATAGGCATAAAAATTGGGTGATTTTGCCTTTGATAGAATCGTTTGTGAGATGTGATCGAGTATAACGTCCACAGAACACGCCATTTGGTGTGACATTGCAAAATGTTCGCCACACATATAAACCAGATTGTCCACAATATAATGCATACTGCAGTTAATTCACAGTAAATGTGTATTAAATTTGGGGTAGTTTGTGTTGCATAAGAATAAAAATGTCTATTGAAGTATATTTTATAGTTACATGAAAAACACAGCTGCAGAATTAAAGCTTACATGCGCAGCCATGAGCCAAATGAGATTACAAACAACACTTGAGAAGAGTAAGCGCGGAATTCGTTCTTTTTACTGAATGCACGATCAAAAGCATGCACTGGATCTACTATTTAAATAATCATACACGAATTAGCTGTCGTTGCAATATGTGGAATATATCACGATTGGATAATTTAAATATCACCTGTCATAATAAAGCACTTTATATGTGTGGTCTAAAATGGCTGTGATAAAGTATAAACCGTTACTTGTGAATCCCGAATAATGTAGGCTATATAAGTAACGGGTCAACATATGTATGTGCACGTTATGGAAAGCTGAAATAACTCTTAACTCGGGAACTCTTTCTTTGTCAAACCTCCGGTATAACTACAAAAATATCTTCAATCATAAACCATATTCGCCCCACATACTAGCGCATGCACTGATCAGTGAAACACCCCCTTTTTCGGAAATTGTCCGAAATTTAACCGATTTCATTCATAGGTGCATGGTAAGTATGTTCAAGGAACAGACATTATATGGACGAGTGCTTCCCTTTAATATCATGATTATGATACTTTCAAATGTCACGGCAGTATTGTTGGTGATATTCATGATTCTCGAGACAAATTTCAGCTACCCATTATTTACGACGCTAAAGGCTCTGCATAAAGGCGCTTTTACACCTGGAAATTTCAACAATCTTGATTTACAGGTGCATGTGCCTACAAACAAAAATAAATTGTCCGCACGCCTTCATTTTTGGCGCATGCACCTACATGTACACGCAGGATAATGCAGTAGTGCAGCTTTTATAAATATAATGAGTGGTTCAGGAGTATGACTCTATTAATGATATGTGGAACCCCATTCCACCTGAATGACAATTTGTCGCTGTCGAACTAATACATAACATCCTCAAGCAAACAAGTTAAGGATTGACATAGCTATCATTAAAATGCAACCAGTTTATTTACACACATTATTTCTGAAGTGGCTTGATGCCGCCGTGAAAACTTCACCCTGGTGAAAACTCCACCCTTCTCACCCGTTCAATTCGTGCATGAAAAGGAAGTCTATATATAAATGACAGCAGCATACTGTCAATGTTTGTACATTAGTTAAGATTGCGTACATTTCAACCTCACCAGGCATCAAATCTTTATCAGAATATTACTTGCATCACACATTCGTGGTGAATGATGGATAAAAACATGGGTTTGTGTGAGTTTCATCTGTGGATATTGATTTTTGTAAGTTCCTGTTTGACAATGTCAAGTGGACAAGAAGCAGTGGGCAACTCAGAATGTAAAGACTCTGACATTTGCTACACTTTGTATAGAGCTAGCCCAGGCTTCACGCGGGCACAGACGGATATGTACTGCCGTGGAATAGGCCGGAGTCTGACTGTCATACCTGACGAGGACACTCAGAATGCCATCAGCAGGCTGGCAGGGAGAGGGACTGAGACAGATCAGTTCGCCTGGGTCGGCGGCTTGAGAGGTCGGGGAACGAGATGGAAGGATCCTGATGGTGGTTTTGCACAGAACCCAGGTATTGGTATGCGTTTCCATGAAAAATGATTTGTAGATAAACATTCATTATGTCCTAAGATTAGATTAGAAGAAATAAATGATAGTCCTTCATTTTTGTTGTATCATTTTCCCGTTAAATGATGAATATGTTGTACATATATTACAATTTAGCTCAACGCCAAGGACAACCCAACAATAAAACAGTGAATCAATATAACTGAGCTACCAAGTGTGTTTCAGGCCGAATTGGCGAGAGTAACGATTCTGGCTCCTGGTGCTCTGGTGTCAAGCTCACCACATTCACACCAGACCACAGAGTGTTTCCTCTCACGTGTTCAAGTAGAGCCGGATATAGGGCTGTGTGTGAAAGAAGTGAGTGTAAATATTATGCAATACGTAAAATAGCATGTTGCTCGGCAATTAATGATGATTATATTCACATTTGAAAAAACATCCAAACCTGACAGTGCTCGTGTTTTTTTTTTTCAAAACTGTAGGTACACCGTGTAGCACTGACACATCTGTTGGCCGTTTTAACATTTATTCTGTGTGTCACGTGGTGTCTGACGTCATGTTTACCTCCTGGGTGGAGGCGCAGGATCATTGTGAGAGAACTGACACTGGGGGTAACCTGGCCTTCAGTGTCATCGACAGGGGCTCTCACTTCAGTGGGACATATAACAACAATGAAGGCTACCTCTGGACGGGGATCCAAAGAAGATCATGGGTCTGGAAGTCATTAACAGGTGAAACCGGGCATTTTTCATCTTGGGTAATCATTTATTGGCTGGTAATCATCTAGATTGAATTTAATTGCCATGTCCTGGGAATAAATATGCACGAAACTGGTTAGTGATGTAAATTATTTCAAAGCAAATTTCATCTACCCCATATTCCACACATAATGTCAAAATTAAGTCCGTGTATATAACGGTTTCAGAAGCCCTGGTGACCTACACTAACTGGCTACCATCAAAGCCAAGAGCCAGTGACACAGGCGAGTGTCTGGTCGTGGATCTCACAAAGAACGGTAGCTGGAGTGTCAGTGACTGTAACGTCACAAGGAACTACTTCATCTGTGAAGGTCCACCAATAACCACATCGACAACTACCGTGAAAACAACAATGGCGGCAACAACACTTAGAATAACTCGACCAACACCATCACCATCGACACTGACAACAACACCAAGACCAAACTCAGCCACACCACCCATTATTACAGAACTGAACGAGGCTTCTGAAGATGGAAGAAGTACCGTCCCGACAGAGCTGGCAACAACGGAATCTGAAACAGGTGTTGTTATATATTAAATATCAATAACTGAAATATACTCGAATTTCAGAAAAGTTTGGTGTAAATATTCAATAAGTCATTGGTGTAAATATGCATGCAAAGATTTGATGAACGCTGTTTGAATGAGCAGTGTTTGCAGCTAATATACTTCATCTATTGAACTATCTCGAGCAGTAAGAAACCCAAACGCATGTGAAACAAGGTCTACTGGTAGTTCTGAGCTGACCATCTACAAGAGTTTGTTTGGCATATTCTTTGTGATATCTGTGGGTGCAGTTAGCGTCGCCATTGTTCAAAGGTCAGTACTTCACAATATATAACAGTCCGATCTATGTGACTGGTTGCACAGTGTTTTGTTGTATTTTTTGTTATGCATGTTGTGTACTGACCAATTAGTAGATTTAAATAATTCAAAATCCTGAATCAGTGCCAAGAAGTTATCAATCATGGTGCATACTCAATTTATATAGTTGCAGATTAGCTCGGCGAAATAAAAAGCCAAAACAAATCAATGACGAGGAAAAATCACACGATTACTACAACATGGATAGTGTAGCGCATGCCATGCCCACCAGTGACGTCACACCTGGCGCAGTGCATCATGGGAATGTGTCAGACGGGGAGTACGCTGGTCTAGATGGCGCCACCAGAGACACACCAGAGGTCGCTTCCCCTGTATACGCCCAGATGTCATAAAACACACGATTTCCCATGCTGACCATGGAACCCTACGAGACATACATATTAGTGAATTGTATTTTCACTCATAGATTGTATGCACGTATACAAACCTATGAGCAACGTAGCAGTCTATTTGGCTAATTGTATATACATAAGAATGCTCATCCATACGGAACTGCCTATCTTGGAAAAATGAGTTAGGCACAGATGTTAAAGTTAAAGTTATCAGATTTGATATAGCGCTCTTTTCAGCCGAACTAAATCCGCTTTCAAAGGCGCTTTACACTTTAACCCCAGTCTGAGTGATTGTACTTGGAGCTGCCACATTCAAAGCGCTCTATACAACACCCATTATCAACCGGTACCCATTTAATCCTGGGTGAAGATAGACACATTAGTGGTAAATGCCTTGTCTAAGGACACTAGTGAAATGGCACAGCAGTCCAGCTCGAGACTCGAACCCATGATCTTTGGATTACGAGTCCGACGCCTTATCCACTGCGCCACTCACTCCACTGTTACCAGGGTGATATTCCTCATCCCCCGTTACTGCTATATTGGTACCTTCAAGGAGTTACATCAGTGGCAATAATGTCAGTGGCTGGCTTTCCTGTCAAGAATGACAAGTTGATCTCCGTCGGAACTGTCTGGGATCGAGACAAGAGAGAATTGTGGCAAGTGGGTATTTGTCTTGTGTGTGTGGCAGATATTTATATTTTAATAATTATGTGTATTTTACAGCGTTCTGAATGTACACGTAATATAATCTTGTAGAGAATCTATGTATCTACGTATTTTTTGTGATTTTATTATGAATCCTGTCTCAGCCTATTTTTATCTGTTGTGAACTCCTTACTCGTTCATCCTACCGTAGCTTATTTTCATTACTGTAATACTTCAAACTGGTGGGTTGTGTTTTTGTGAGCTGTATGTCACAGCACTTTGTGAGAGAAATAATATTTGTATCTTGGCGTTCTGATAGAAACTGTTGTGAAGAGACAGGGAAAAGAATGGTTATTTAGGTCGTTTATACATATTGTATACTGATAAGTTGTTTTCGGTAAACTGCATATTACAAAACCAATGGATAAACTGTATATTTTAGTAAGTTGTTGTACTTTATATGTACATAATGACGCCTGCACCGACTAATTGTGCGTGAATGTATGATGAACACCTATTGCCATTATACGGTGGCTGATTTATGAATTTAATTGTGACCACTGAAAGTATTTAAATCGCGACCAAAATCCTTAAATCCGTGACCAAATCGTTTTCGCTGCAGCGAAAACATTCGCGTCGGGGAATAAATACATTTAGCTGGGCCAAAAACATTATCGTCGAGACCAAAATCATATCGCTGCAGCGAAATTGTTCTCGTCGCGATTTAAAACATTCTTGCTGCAATGAAAATGGTTATCGCTGCGGCGAGAATGGCCATACTTGTTAGAATGTTGGGCCCAAGTATCATACACTGCGCATATTCTATATTTTATATAATAGGCGGATTAAATGGCATTCATTTAGTGGACGAGTAGTATCAAGGCGCAGTTTTCCGAACGTTTTCCTTTCATCACCTCAGAGAGAACAAATAATTTTTTATTGCAATTATCGCCGCGGCGAATATTCACAGTTAAGTGCAATTATCGCCGCGGCGGTAATTATTCTCACTGCAGCAGAAATGATTGGTCGTGACAACAATGGTTTTCGCTGCGAGCAAAATGTTTTAGTTGCCACAACAACTATTTTCGCTGCGACGAGAATGTTTTGGTCGCGGCGAGAATGTTTTCGATATTATGGTGATTTTAACTCTCAGTCTCCTTTGAAAACCAAAGGCTACGTGTTTTTATTTCGTCTATGAATGACAATAGGACACTGAAGGCCGGGCAAAACTATAAACTCATTATCCGAATAGTACCTGCATTAACTCAAATTGAAAACACTTTGGTGGCGAAGGATCGACACAAATATGAGTGTGTGTGCGTTTTACCTGTGGATGTGGATTTTTGTAAGTTTCTTTTTGACAAAATCAAATGGACAAGAAGCAGTGAGCGACTCAGGGTGTAAAGACCTTGACACCTGTTACACTTTGTATAAAGCTAGCCCCCGTTTCACACGGATAGATGCGGATAGATACTACCGTGAAAAGAGCATGAGTCTGGCTGTCATTCCTGACAGGTACACTCAGACTGCCATCAGCAAACTGGCAAAAAGAGAGATTGAGACAGACCAGCTCGGCTGGGTCGGCGGATTGAGAGGGAGGGATACGAAATGGAAAGATCCTGGTGGTGATTTATTATCCAGTTCAGGTATGTGCATGTGCTATCCTTAATAAAAAAAACTGTAGCCTATTTGGGCATTTTTACTGTAACGGGTTTGCACCCTTCTGTGACGTCTTGATGAACCGGTTTTCTAGGGAGGTGGGTGAGTTGATATTTAACCAGAGCTGAAACGGTAAAACTCCGGGAAACTGCTACTGCTGTACGGTTGAACTCCGGCTAGAAGTCTCTAAGGTTGGTAGCGTGGTCTGGAATGGACCTCTTAACCGTTGTCCGACTGCTAATCTGCAACTGCACCTGTAAAGTAAGGATCCGGAGGCGTTTCCGTCTCCGGGTACTGCAACTGCTCCGTCGGGATACCGCTTTACTGCAACAGCTCCGTCGTTTTCCGTCTTACTGCAAACTGCGACTGCGCCTGGAATAAAGAATCCGGGAACGTCGCCGTTTCCAAATACTGCAACCGCTCTGCCAGGTTCCGCCGCACTGCAATCTGCTCCGGTTGGCTCCGCCTCACCGCAACCTGCGACTGCACCTGAAATGGAGTATCTCGGAAGTGTTCCCACTTCCGGTTACCGCAACCGCTCCGTCAGGTACTGCCTCTGCAACTCCGTCGTCCGGTACCGCCTCTGTAGTTGCTCCTTTGAATTCCACCTCCGTCTCCGTCTCCGTCTCCTTCCTCGGTGATCTGGGTTCTTAGATCACCCTAAGACGTCGTTACAACTTGGTCTTAACCGACTGTGGTCTTATCTCCCTTTACTCCGTATTACTTTCTTTTCCGGTGAACTAACTTTATTATAAATTCCAGTTCCCTAACGAACACGGAAAAACAACTCGGTTGAAGTTTTCATGTTTATTTTCCAAGTTCACAGTCGGAAGACTTAACTGCTATCATCTGGATGACTCTATCCGGAACAAGGGAGTACTCTGCTATGGGAGAAGGGGTCTGCACAGGTCGACGTCAGGACACCAACACCGCCGTCCGCTGTGAAGCGGGGGCTTTTATAGACCTGAGACCCACGTCACGTGACCAACCTATTGTGACGTCATAGTCCGCCAAAACACTGATATTTTCCGGATTTCTAAAAACACTCTAGAACCAATCAGTGGCTGACACGTCACCTTTTAAACCGAAAACGAGGCTGATCACATGACCTTCCGGAAATAACGTCATTACGTTTTTGTATTCCATTGTTCCGGTTCCGTGTCCGGTTCCGTGTCCGGTTCCGGCTCCATCTCCGGCTTTACCGACATCATAAATTACTAAGTTCCGAGACGGAAAACCTTTAAAACATTAACAATGCGGAACCGTATGAACCTTTAAACACATATACATTTTAATAAACGGTTATTTAACCATAATATCACAAAACACTAACAGAATTACCTAGGGGAAACCTTTGGGTACGCCCCAAAACCGTTACACTCCCCCTTCCTTAGAATCTGTTCGTCCCGAACAGATCAATATCACATATATACAAATTTGTCAACCGTTAAACTGTCCGTAAAATCAAACACAACTTGTTTCCGTGATCCGTGTACTGGTACCTCTTAACTAGTTTACCGTCACTGTACCCGGATATCTTGCTTGTTCCGTTTCCCACTTTTTAACTCTTAATTATACTAGAATCCGGGAAACGGTTCTTCTTTCTTCTACTTGCGCCGACTTGACTTGCGACTTGACTTGCGACGACTACTGCCCACCAGTATCACGGCGCGAACTGCTTCCCGACGGCGGACGAGGTGGAATGGTATTCGGTACCAACGGTCATCCGAAGCTTGTTCCTCTGGCATCAACCGGGAGAAGATCGGGATCATGGAGGCTCCACTGGGGCGGGACGTAGAACCCATTCCTGAGGCGTTCGTCCCGGATGGACCAATCTGGAATCCGGACGATCTGACGGGTCGGGATGAGACCAAACGGTGACTCTCTCTGCTCCATGATCTCCACGTAGACGCCGGAGTCTCTCATCTCGGCTGGCCCCCACTGCTCCGGTCCCCAACGTACTGCATAGTATCTGGCGTGCTCCGGGACTGCAGGCGCAAAGACGGAAGCGCTCCGTCCCCCAATATTCACCGGGAAACAATGGGACGGACACGGTTGAGTTGAAGGACCGCCAAACGGGTAGAATGTGTAGGGTGGACTCTGGGTTGGTGCTCGGACTTGGCTCCTTCCGGACCGATCACTGGAAGACTGTCGAGGTCGGGTTTCCACCGGAGACAGGATTCCGGGTGTAGCTCTGGCTTGGTCTACCAGGATACTCCTCCGGGCTCTCTGCACGTCCGCATGGCTTCGGTCAGACGCGGAAGACTCCATTCCGTCATCTCTAGCCGCGGAACTGGTTCTGCTTCCAGCTACTGCTTGAATGGTTGCCGGCAAAGTTCTCTCCGTGGATCCTCGGGTCTCCGTCTCACTGCCAGCTCTGCTCCGGGTTCCGCCTTCCGTTTTGGTCTCTGGTCTGCCTCCTGATCTGCCAATGGGTCTGCTGTCCGCTCGGCTATCTGCTCTGCTATCTGCTCTGCTATCGGCTCGGCTATCTGCTCTGCTATCGGCTCGGCCGCTGGATCTGCTTTCTGCTCCGCCTCCGGGCCGGACAATCACGCTGCTCACTACTCTGCCACTGCTAGTCGTTCTCGGAGGTGGGCTCCGGAAAAGGTCTTCCTCATCGTCTCTGCTCTGCATCTCCGCAATGTCCGCCACTCCCACTTCTGCCGTTGCTCCGCTGGAACCTTCCTCCAACAGCCGGAACTTGTAGTCATACACCCCCTTGCCTTTTCCTTTGACGCTGCCTCCGGAAGACTTGGGTGGGGTGTGTCGTTTCTCCTGTCGGCCACGTTCTCCGCCTCGGTCCTTGGCTCGCTCCGGGCTCTCCTTCCTATATTCCCGTCGTTGATGGCGTCCGGATTTATCCGGCGAACGGCTGCGACTCCGCTTCTTTCCGTGGTCTCGATCGGCTCCGGTACCTCGAGATGGGTCTGGGCTGTTTTTCCGGGAGGTGTTCCGGGTAGAACTCCGGGTCACAGGCGGCTTAACCGGCTTCGGGTCTCCTGGTTCTTGCAACTCGTCTTCACTTGCCATGATTTTCAGCTCCGCTTCCTCTTCCGAACTGCTCTCCGCCTCCGTGGACGAAACGTCGGCTGCTAGTGTGGCCACCGACTGGGTACCGGAACGGTACCGGGTCCGGGACGAAACCGAACCTCCCGACTCCGACTCCGTATCCGACAACTGGTCATGCCGTGTTACCGGCTTCTTGCTTTTCCGTGGGGTCATCTTGGACCGGAGGCTTTTCTCCTCAAACTGCTCTCTGCCCACCCTTAGTCGAATCGGGTTCGCGTCCATTGCGTGTCGGGACTGCAGATGCTTCTGTGTCCCCTCTTTCCGTCTGCTCCAATGGTCACACTGCGGACAGGCGAAGACGGTAACTTCGCTCGTGTGCTGCTCCGTGACATGCCGGAGCAACGTGTGCTTGCTCTTGAACTCTAGGTTGCAGTCTCCACACCGGTGAGGGCGGGGCTTGCGGGGTGTTGTCTTTACTTTCGGCATTCTGATTCTCTGCTTTGTGTCGATGTTGACTCAGCTACAGCAAACTGCCTTCTGCATCCGGTAACAGCTATCTGCCCCCTTTTATAGTCTCTGGAAGTCACGTGACTGGCTTTTCTGCTTGGTGATTGGCTGCTCAGCAAACTGCAACTCCTCCTGGTGGTCTTCTTGGATAAATAATATATATTTTTTTTTTTTTCCGTGTTGTTGCTGCTACTGCCACCGCTTCTACTTCTCCGTCTCCGCCAAACTGCCATCCGCCTCCGTACACTGCTACTCTGCCATCCGCCTCTTCTTCTCCGTCTCCGCCAAACTGCCAACCGCCTCCGTCTACTGCTATTCTGCCATTCGCCTCAAGGTTCCTCCTCATCCGCGGTGTGGTACTCGGAAGTCTCCGATTCCGTGTCCGGGGTGGGAGAAGGTGGTTTATATTCCCACACCCGGATCTCTGCCTCCCAGTCTTCCACCGGTTGAACTTCCTCTTCTGGTTCCGTCGATATCACCAGTTCCGGCTCCCAATCTTCCGGCGATGAGTCTTCCGCTGCCCTAAGACAGCCCTGCGGATCCGGAACCCAAACCGGAGGATCGATCGGTTCCGGTTGTTCGATGGGAGCGGCTGCTCCGGCATCCCAGTCAGGTCCAAACGGAAGCTGGTCCGCATAAGTTTCCGGAACTGGATTCTCCCTAGGTGACTGTGTGCAGAATCTCCGGAACCGCCTTCGCCGGGACTGCGTTGCTGTTCCCCGCCAGGCCGAATCAAAGGTTCCCACATGGTTGAGGGTTGCCTCGTCCTGAGGAGGACGGTTCCCGGAAGGGTACTTCCAGCCGTGCATCTCCCGGAGATGCCGCCTAAGGTCGTTCGCCTGGTTGCCGTAGAAGGCACACAAACAGCAATGATATCTCTGGGCTGGGCACACATGCCGTCTCCTGTCCGTCGCACTCTCGAACATTCGGTCACACCGCTTACACAGCCGGCTATAATCCAGTGGCTGAGGGCTTGCCCAATCTCTGCTCCGGCCGCGATCTTGTCTTTCAAGGAACGCCGAGTAGGCCATTCCGGAAGGCCGGGAAACTGAAATTGTCGATCTACTGCACCGCTTTTACTGCACCGCTTCTGCACCGCTTCTCCGGACTGGTGGTCTTCCGGGAAACACTTAGTCGTTTTTCACTGCAAAATCTGCCGCTGCCGGAAAATGCTGGACTTGATTCGATTCAGCCAAACTTTAACAGCGATGTGCACAGCTCGAGGTCTGCTCTTCAACTGCTCTTAGAGCCCGATTTCAAGGCCCTTTTATACCCTTTCTGCTCACGTGACTTGAAAAGCTCCACGCTGATTGGCTGCCTCAGGAGTGACGTCACAATTATGCAAAAACTCAACCGTTAACCGAGAGGTGTCCGTCTCCGGCTCAACCGGCTTCTCCGGGTTTTTCCGGCTCCCTTTCAACTGCTTCTCCGAGCGAAGTATCTGCAATTTTGAAGTATTTCTGCCATCAGGAGGGTTGAATAGAGTCTCAGCCAGTTGAATCTGCCTCTCAGACGAACATCTAGACTGCAAGTTGGGCGTTTCCGCCATCTGTACTGCTTCGTCAACTGCATATCTGCTCACTGGTATTACTGCTTGTCGACACTGGAAACTGCATACATTCTGTCCAGAAGGAGGCGCCTTCCTATCTGGGGTGATGTTTCTCCGTTTCTGTCAATCTGCAGTCGGTTTACTGTCTCTGCTAAGTGGAAACTCCGGTTGGATGTCCACAGCCGGAAAACTTTTCCGTCTTAATTCTCTGAATACGGAAGACGTGTAGCTGCTTCTCTGGAGATACTAGACCGCTAACCTAGGTTCTTCTGGACCCCTGGCCGCTACCCTGGACTGGTTGACTATGCGCTCAAACCAGTCAGAACCTCTAGGATGTCTCTATCCGGTCTCTGCACCGCTTTCCGCTCAGCTTCCTTTCTCCGCCCTGTTTCCGGAACCAGCACTTGCTCACTGTTCCAACTTCTTGCGGTCGCTCTCTGCCGGAACTCAACGTTTTACCAGGGTCTCAGCTATCTCCTTCTCCTGCTCTACAGCTCACTCCGTCTTCTCATATTTCTTCGTCCTCTGCGGCTTTACTCCGAGTCCGTATCCGACTCAGAGACCGTCTGTTCCGTCTCTGGAACACTACTCTGCTTCGGCGGCTCCGTCTGCCTCCAGGAATCCGCCATTCTCCGCTTCATCCATCTCGGATGCTTGACACCATTATACGGTTTCAGCAAATCGAAGTGAACCACCTTCTGCCGAGTTTCACTCTCTGCAATCTCGTAGGTCACGTCGGTAAATCTGCTCAGCACTAGCTTTGGACCGCTCCACTTCCTCTGCAACTTGGGTGCCTTGCCCTTCTTCCGTGTTTTGACCGCCATCCACACTCGGTCTCCTGGCTGGAACTGATTGTCGACCTTCCTCCGGTCGTACAGCTTCTTCTGCCGTTCCATTTCTCTGCCAGATTTCGCTCGAACCGCCTTGTATACCGCTTCTAGTCGCTCCCGGAGCTGACTGCCATACTCTGTTACTTCTGCTGTTGATTCTCCCGGCGGTCTGCCAATCAGTAACTCTACCGGAGTGTTGACTTCTCTGCCCAGCATCAGCAAGTTGGGACTCTGCCCGGTTGTCTCCTGCGGGGTACTCCGGTAAGCTGCCATCGCCAACGGAACTAGCTGATCCCAGTTGGTCTGCCGCTCGCTTACGTATAGGGTTAGGATCTGCTGCAGCGTCCGGTTGAATCGCTCAATGAAACCGTCCGACTGAGGTCGGAAAGCGGTTGTCCGTGTCTTGTGAATCCCCAGGATTCTGCAAACATTTCTCAGCAAGTCGGACTCGAAATTTCTGCCTTGGTCGGTGTGGATCTCCATCGGGATGCCGTACCGCGCTGCAAACTGGTTGACGAATATGTCCGCAACCGTCACCGCTTCCTGATTCGGCATCGGGTAAGCCTCCACCCACTTGGTGAAGTAATCGCCGATTACTAATATGTACCGGTTCCCCCGGGTGGATTTAGGTAACGGACCCATCACGTCCATTGCCACCCTCTCCATGGGCGCTCCAACCCGGTATTTCTGCATCGGAGATCGTTTCAAGTTCTGCATACTTCTTGACGCACATTCGTCACAGCTCAGCACCCACTGCTTTATGTCCCGCATCATAGCCGGCCAGAAATACCGCCTCCGAATGCTAGCCGCCATCCTTCTGCTTCCGAGGTGTCCTCCCGTCCGGCTCTGATGGGCCAGACGGAAAATCTCCTGTCTCAGCTCCTTCGGGGTTATTAACTGCATTCGGCTGGTTCCTTCTGCCGTTTTCCATTTCCGGTAGACTAATCCGTCGACTTTCAGCAAGGTCTTCCGCATCCCGTACAGCACTTTCTCCTCACTGCTCATGCTGGAAAAGTCTGCACTGCCAGCTGTACCGCTCCCGTCGATCAGCGACGTCACCAGTGGGTACCAAGGTTCGGCTTGCTGCATTCTCCGCAACTCATCCGGTCGATAATTCTGCCCCAGCACAGTATCCTGGTCCGTATTTTCCGCCAGCCTAATCTGCTCTGCAACCGCATCCGCTTTTCCTGGAACTGCCTTCTCCATCACCGCAACCGCAACCGGCTTCCGGGACGCTGCTTTCTCCGTCACCGCAACCGCAACCGGCTTCCGGGACGCTGCTTTCTCCGTCACCACAACCGCAACCGGCTTCCGGGACGCTGCTTTCTCCGTCACCGCAACCGCAACCGGCTTCCGGGACGATGCTTTCTCCGCTACCGCAACCGCAACCGGCTTCCGGGACGCTGCTTCCTCCATCACTGCAACCGCAACCGGCTTCCGGGACGCTGCTTCCTCCGTCACTGCAACCGCCTTCCTTAGGACTGCTTCCTCCGTCAGTTCTGCTTCTCCGCCCGATCTGACCGCTTCCGGCGTCCCCCCTTCCTTGGCTTGGGCTGAGAAGTTTCTTCACTTCGTGTCTGCCGGATCCTTTCTCCGTAGTTCCAGGCGTCTATCTTGGCTTGTTTCCAGTCGATTTTTCCGCATTGGCTGCATGGGGATCTGGACAAGGCATCCGCGTTATTATGGATTCGCCCCGGACGATGTTCGATGTCGAAATGAAACTCACTCAGGAGCTCGATCCACCGGGCTACCTGCCCCTGGGGCTCCTTGAAATTCATAAGCCAGGTAAGACTGCCATGATCCGTGCGAAGAAGGAAGTGTCGTCCCAGCAAGTACTGCTTATTCTTCTGTACCGCAAACACAACCGCCAGGAGCTCCTTCCGGGTGACACAGTATCTCCGTTCTTCTTTGGTTAGGCTGCGGCTCAAGTAGGTTATCACCCGCTCCTGGTTGCCCTGCTTCTGTGACAGTACTGCTCCCAGCCCGGTGTCACTGGCGTCCGTGTCCAGGATATATCGGCCTTGCTCCCTTGGGTACCCGAGTATCGGTGCCGATACTAGGCGGTTCTTCAGCTCTGCAAATGCCTGCTCTTGCTCCGTCTGCCACCGGAACGGCACCCCTTTTTCCGTCAAGTGATTCAGCGGCGCTGCAATCTCGGAGAACTTCGGCACGAACTTCCGGTAATAGGAGCAAAGTCCCAGAAAACTGCGCAGCTCCGTCAGGTTGGTGGGTGTCCGCCACTTCCGTACTGCCTCCGTTTTTGCCGGGTCGGTGCGGATACCGTCTCTGCCGACTATGTGACCCAGGAAAGACACCTCCGGCTGGAAGAACTTGCATTTTGACGGTTTGACTTTTAGGTCTGCCTCTCTCAGCTTGCTGAACACCTCCTGAAGATCACGGATGTGATCCTCCAGGGTCTTGCTGTAGACTATGATGTCGTCCAAATATATGAGGCAGGTCTTCCAGGACAAACCGCCTAGCACCTTCTCCATCAACCGCTCGAACGTACCCGGAGCATTGCACAAGCCGAAACTCATTACTTTGAACTGGTAAAGGCCGCCAGGAACACAGAAGGCCGACTTTTTCCGGGCGTCTTCATCCATCCCGACCTGCCAGTAGCCACTGGTCAGGTCGAGAGTGGAGAACCATTTGGCGTCTGCACAGGCTGCTATGGTGTCGTCTATTCTCGGCAACGGATAAGCATCTTTCTCCGTGACTGCATTTAACCGCCGGTAATCGACACAGAACCGGGTGGTCCCATCCTTTTTCTTCACGAGGACAATCGGGGAAGCCCACGGACTGCTACTTTCTTCAATGACGTTCTTGTCTTTCATCTCCTGAATCAGACTGCTCACCAGCTCTCTCTTGTCTGGCGGAATTCGTCTGGTTGGCTGCTTAATCGGCCGGTGACTGCCCGTGTTTATTTGATGTTGTACCTCGTTGGTCTGCCCCAGTTCTCCGGCATCATTACTGAAGGTCGGCTTATTCCGAAATAGGAGGTCGGTTACTCTCTCGCCGAAATGACTCGGCACTGCAACCTGGGTCTGCTCTGCTAACTGCCGCAGCTTCTCGTACCCGCTCCAATTCCGCCCGGCCTCCGACTCCGTGGAAATCTGCACCTTCCTGCTCCGCTCCGCCAACGGCACAACACTGCAACCGGCTGCTAAGGTGGTCATCGTCGCCAACTGCGCTCCTTTCTTGATGATTACCGGCTCCGCCATCACGTTGATCACTCGAACCGGGACTGTTCCTTGCTTTATCCGGGATAAAGTTCTCCCGATCAGCCAAGGTCTTTTCTCAGTAGGCTCCTGTGGCATTTCTAGTACTCCTTCTGCTTCCCGGACACTCTCTGCTTGTCCTATTATCAACTGTTCCGTTTCCGGCGGAATTTGGTAATCTGCTACAGCGTTGATCGGAAACGGCTCCCTGGTCTGCTCGAACATGGTGAGGAACACCTCCTGGCTGCCCATCTGCATGGTCATTCGGTCGAAATTTATGCCGGATATACGGGAACGGATGAAATCCATTCCCAGTATTCCTTCGTCTTCACAATCTGCAATCTCGAACGTCACGGTCTCAGCTACTCCGGCGATGTTGAGTGTGAGTTCTTTCCGGCCATGTGTCCGTATGTTACTTCCGTCAACCATTGAAAGACGAATCGGCGACCGCTTCAGCTTCATTCCGGGTTTCCGGATCCGTTCCCAGGTTTGTAGGTTGAGCATTGTGACAGTGCTGCCGGTGTCGATTATCAGCGTTACTGGCTCTCCGCATACTCTGGCTGTCACACACATGCCCACCTCGCCCCTGGGACCGGGTCCGTGAACCACCTGCCGGTTATGGGGGTGTCCTCTCTTCCGGGTCCCGGATTTCCCCTTTTCCGCGACCCGCTCTAGTTTTCCGGCTGCTGCTGCTGCTGTCGTGGCTGCTGCAGTTGTTGCTGCTGCTGCGGCTGCTGCTGCTGCTGTTGTCTCGGTGACTGCTGCTGTTGTGGTTGACGCCGCTGCTGCTGCTGCTTCGGCTGCCTACAGTCTCGGGCAAAATGCCCTTTCCGGCCACAGTTGAAGCATTCTAAATCCGCTCGGGAACTGCGCTGCTGCTGCCGGCTAACCGCTTCCTTGACCTGAGTCATCAGATCCGCCAACTGCTGCTGAGTCTGCTCGGCTTGCTTCCGCAATTCGTTCACCTGCTGGCTCCACTCCGGCTCTGTGTTCAGCTGCCTCGTCCGGTGTCGCTCCGCTGGTCTGCTGTTGTCCGTTTTCATGATGCTCTCATACTCGGTAGCGAAAGCCAGGGCCTGCGACAGCGTTTCCGGGTGGCTTTTCAATACCGACAACCGCATATCTCGGTTAGTCAGACTGTTGCAGAAATGCATCTTCATGAGCACTTCTGTTGTTGCCGGATCTGCTTTTGGGTAAGCTAGCCGCGTCTTGCTCCGTATGTCTCTGGCCAGCTCGGACAGCTCCTCCTCCGGCTGCAATTTCCGTGTCTGCAATTCCGCCTGGAAAACAAATGTTTTCTCTCCCGGACGAAACTGCTGTTTTAATGCCGCCACAACCGTATCAAAGCTGCGTCTCTGCTCTGCGGACAGATCCAGTAGTATGCTGCGGGCGTTACCCCTCAAACTGACACATAAGTTCAGCGCCTTTTCCTCTGCTGTCCAACGGTAGTACCGAGCGTATTCAAGGAGGTGAGCCTCATACTCCGGCCACGGATCAGTTCCGTCGTACGTCATTAATCTGGCTACTCCTGCCCTTGGTGCTGGTTGTTGTACTGCTTCTGTCTGCTGCTGCTTTCCGGTTACTGCCAGGTGCTGCTGAAACACCTCCATTTGGGTCGCCAATAATCTGGTCAGGTTGTCGACTAAATTCTCTCCGCCTTCCGGTTCCGCATCCGGTTCCCGATCGTCAGCCTGGTCCGGAAAGTTAATTTCCGCCTCTGCTAACTGCTCTGCAGGCTGTACTCCTTGAGGAACCCGAAGGGGCTCTTCTACAACTGCTTTCTGCATTTCCGGCTGCAACAGCTTTCGCTCGGCAGGACGAACTGCTTCCTTTTCCGCAACCGGCATCTGCAACGGCTCAGCTCCTACTGCTCCTACAGGCTGCTCCGTGTCCGACACGGCTGCCTTCAGCTGCTGTTCCGCCAATTTGCCCCGTCTAGTAGTCATACTGCAGATGATCCCACCGCTGCCACCAAAAAGTTGTAACGGGTTTGCACCCTTCTGTGATGTCTTGATGAACCGGTTTTCTAGGGAGGTGGGTGAGTTGATATTTAACCGGAGCTGAAACGGTAAAACTCCGGGAAACTGCTACTGCTGTACGGTTGAACTCCGGCTAGAAGTCTCTAAGGTTGGTAGCGTGGTCTGGAATGGACCTCTTAACCGTTGTCCGACTGCTAATCTGCAACTGCACCTGTAAAGTAAGGATCCGGAGGCGTTTCCGTCTCCGGGTACTGCAACTGCTCCGTCGGGATACCGCTTTACTGCAACAGCTCCGTCGTTTTCCGTCTTACTGCAAACTGCGACTGCGCCTGGAATAAAGAATCCGGGAACGTCGCCGTTTCCGAATACTGCAACCGCTCTGCCAGGTTCCGCCGCACTGCAATCTGCTCCGGTTGGCTCCGCCTCACCGCAACCTGCGACTGCACCTGAAATGGAGTATCTCGGAAGTGTTCCCACTTCCGGTTACCGCAACCGCTCCGTCAGGTACTGCCTCTGCAACTCCGTCGTCCGGTACCGCCTCTGTAGTTGCTCCTTTGAATTCCATCTCCGTCTCCTTCCTCGGTGATCTGGGTTCTTAGATCACCCTAAGACGTCGTTACAACTTGGTCTTAACCGACTGTGGTCTTATCTCCCTTTACTCCGTATTACTTTCTTTTCCGGTGAACTAACTTTATTATAAATTCCAGTTCCCTAACGAACACGGAAAAACAACTCGGTTGAAGTTTTCATGTTTATTTTCCAAGTTCACAGTCGGAAGACTTAACTGCTATCATCTGGATGACTCTATCCGGAACAAGGGAGTACTCTGCTATGGGAGAAGGGGTCTGCACAGGTCGACGTCAGGACACCAACTCCGCCGTCCGCTGTGAAGCGGGGGCTTTTATAGACCTGAGACCCACGTCACGTGACCAACCTATTGTGACGTCATAGTCCGCCAAAACACTGATATTTTCCGGATTTCTAAAAACACTCTAGAACCAATCAGTGGCTGACACGTCACCTTTTAAACCGAAAACGAGGCTGATCACATGACCTTCCGGAAATAACGTCATTACGTTTTTGTACTCCATTGTTCCGGTTCCGTGTCCGGTTCCGTCTCCGGTTCCGGCTCCGTCTCCGGCTTTACCGACATCATAAATTACTAAGTTCCGAGACGGAAAACCTTTAAAACATTAACAATGCGGAACCGTATGAACCTTTAAACACATATACATTTTAATAAACGGTTATTTAACCATAATATCACAAAACACTAACAGAATTACCTAGGGGAAACCTTTGGGTACGCCCCAAAACCGTTACACTACATTATATTCTGGTTTGGCACTATATTTTAGAACCCAAAGTGCCGTTGAAATTTATTTATTCATTCGTTCACACTCTGAACATTTTTTTTGGGTCCAAGCAATTATTGCATATTAATAGAACTGTATGGAAGTGGTCGAATTCCTGGGAGGTTAAGATTGTGTCGGAATGAACAGGTCTGTCAGGATAACAATGTCAGCGCCTTAGAGCTAACGATCAGTTTGGATCTGTCGCGTCATAAATTAATAATAATCATCATCATTCTTCTCATCTGCATCATCATCATATTTCCCTAGAAAATGTGTTTCATTTTCATTCATTTGAACCCAGTAGATCTATATACGACCATCCTGATCCTGATCCTGATGGCAGTTTCGTACAAAACCTAGGTATTCACCACAAATACATACATCATGGAAATATATATGGGTGTTGTCATATGAAACAAGTATTTGCTTTCAACTTTGAAGGAAGTGGCATTCAACAATGTATGTATCTTCATATTGCCACCAATATGAGGAGATTTCGATGATGTCGATAAAATCATATGTGAAATATTATTGGAAAATAAATAAAAAGCGAAATGAACAATTTCACAAAAATTCTCACTGGCGTAGACAACGGCTTACAGTGTCTGGAATACCAAACGATCTCATCTGAGCTGTCATATCTGTTCCAGGTCGGGTTGCTGGAAGTAACGACCCTGGCTCCTGGTGCTCGGGTGTCAAACTCAGCACAATCGGAGGAGACAACAAAGTGTTTCCTCTCCCATGCTCAAGTACAGACCGGTATAGGGCCGTGTGTGAAATGGGTAAGAGTTTGTATTGTGCAATACTTTTCTAAAAGAACATTCCATGCTGAATAGTAAGACATGCATCGCTATAGATATTGTAAATGCGTACCATTATTAGTAACATATACCAGTATGCGACCTGTGAGTAGTACACGTGCACCTATATAGAATATTAGATGCATTTTCCGACAAATTGTAGGCAATACATGCAGCACTGACACATCTGCTGATCAGTTTGACCTCTCTGATGTATGTCACGTGGTGTCTGACGTCATGTTGACATACTGGGTGGAGGCGCAGGATCACTGTGAGAGGACTCACACTGTGGGTAACCTGGCCTTCAGTGTCATCGATAGGGGCTCTTACTTTACTGGGAAATACGGTAACAGTGGAGACTCTGGACTGGGATCCAAAGAAGATCTTGGGTCTGGAAAACGCCAACAGGTGAGAAATTCGATAAATGTATCTCAGCATAAATGGATAGTTATATGGAGCAATGATTCGTCAGTTGCTTTTTATTAAAAAGATACACGATAATTGGTGGTCATATACTATAAAGTTGCAAAATAGTTACACATGTTTTACCACTTTGTTTTCCCATGTATTTTGCAGAATGTTCTTCAACATATATGAATAATGATAATAATGATATAAGCATCCCTGTGGAAGACCTATACATGATATACATATCCATCCTGATTGTTGTAATGAAAATGAAAATGAATAATTATCAATAATTTCAGAAGGGCTGGTGACCTACACTAACTGGCTACCTTCAAAGCCAGGAACCAGTGACACAGGTGAGTGTCTGGTCGTGGATCTCACACAGAACGGGGGCTGGAGGGTCAGTGACTGTGACGTCACAAGGGGCTACTTCATCTGTGAAGGTCCACCGCTAACCACATCGACAACTGCAGCAACAACAACCACAACAACAATGATGACGACGATGAAAATACCACCACCACCAGGTGTGTCTGCAACAAACACACAAACCTCATCCACTCTCAATCAACAGAGAACACACCTTCATCAGCTATCTCACCAGGTAGCTCTTCGCGTGTGCAGTGTCAATTTAGACAGCTTTCTAATAAAGTCTCTACTCCAGCATGCGGTTCCCATTTCTTAGTGAACCAGTATCTTGTTTCATGGAACATTTTCTTTTGCTAATGGGCATTATCTATAAAATATATTGAATAGGCAGCACATCGAACACCTGTGGAACAACGTCTAGTTCTGAGCTGACAACCTACAAGAGTTTGTTTGGAGTGTTCTTTGTGATGTTTGTGGCTACAGCTAGCATCGCCATTATTCAAAGGTATCTGCATGATGAATTGCACGTGTGTCTTTCTTGGTATGGTCATGATGACATATTAATAAATTTAAAGAGTTTAAACTAAGGAACCAATTCTGAGAAGTTATTAATCATCGTGCATACTGAATTCATATAGTTGTAGGTTAGCTCGACGAAATGAAAAGCCAAATAAAACCAATGACGAGAAATCACATGATTACTACAACATGGATGGCGCAACATATGCCACGCCCATTAGTGATGTCACAATAGGCGCAGTGCATCATGGGAATGTGTCAGACAGGGAGTACGCTGGTCTAAATGGCGCCACCAGAGATACACCAGAGGTCGTTTTCCCTGTGTACATGGTGTACGCCCAGATGTCATAGATAACATATTTGCCCATGCTGGGCCCCTACGTGACATGAACAATATTGATTTCATGATGATGAATCTATTTTATTATTAGATTCAAGTTCACAATTATACACATGTATGTATAAAACTATGAAAAGTACATAAAACGCTATGATTTTGGATACTAAATCAGCTGTCTGAGAATATATAATTAGGTATATTTCATCCTTGATATTCCTCACTAGTTACAATTTCTCATTCACGCTCGTTGTATACATATACATGTTCTAAAGTTGTAACAAACCTAGCAAACCATTTAATTAAGATTGAAAACTTCGGATAGACGGTCAACCATTCAGCACGTTTCCAAAACGACCTTTCATTATTGACATATGTTCACACTTATAATTTTTGCTGCTGCAATACGTTGGGGATTATGAAATCACAATGTTTATTCTGTCAGTGCTGGCTTGCACGTTGATCTCCACCAGATGTATCTAAAGCAATACGAGAGGGAACAGCACCGTCTACAACATGCAGAAATCCCATTGGAATTTCTACGTTTTAATTGTAATTATTTGTAGGGAGAACATCTAATGTGTTATAATTTGCTCTTAGTCTTTTATATATAATTCAAACTGGTGAGTAACTCGTTGAGTAAACCGTTGTGAAAAGACACCACCAAATTTATGAAAATACGTAATAAAAGACACCATCACACACTCTCCTCTCCATACCAGATCCACCGATTAAATTTATCGTTATAAAATGATTCTATGATCCCCGTGTCAGACTCAATGCACAATCTAAATGCTGGTATTGGAATGAAATGAGCTACTGATGTAAATCATGGACAGAATGTATGCCAGTTATACATAAAATTGATGACACAGAAGATGTGATATCACACACTTATTGCCCGGTTAGTACAGACAAGCAATATGATTGCGCAATCTAACGTTTGTGGCTTCGAGGGATATTATCAGAACTATACATCTTGATATCGATCCCTTTTTTTGTGTCAGAATACGTATACTGGAGAAAATGTGTGTACACGAAGTTGGAAATATATGTTTACTGCAGAAGACGTTGGCGTCATCAGGAGCACACAGTATTCGAAATATAGTTGTTTATAGTATACATTATGATATATTTAGTGCACATCCCCAACAACTTATTGATACAATTTCGAGATCCCGAAAAAACCCGAGAAACATGTGTATGATAAGTACACAAGTACCCGAGCACAAACCAAAAGGGCACTGAGTAGATGAAAGTAATGAAACAGGGAGGACAAACGTGGAACTGTGACCCAATCTTGAGTAAGAGTTTGTCTCTGCACACATAAATGTTCTGGAAATTACTCAGGATATTGCACCCCAAAGGCCCTTTAACGATCTTACAGGGTAACGTGGCTTAGTGCTGTAACATTTGGGCGCTCACTGTTTTGGGATAAATTGAGAAATGTATAGTAATAATATTTAAACTCGATTATTATTAAAACTGGAACACATTGTAATGTGCACGTAATTCACTTAATTCACGTAATAATGTTTGTCTCACATCTCATACACTAGTCTAGAACTAGTTGCAGATATGAGGACTTCGTCACCGAAGTTCCAAGCTAGTCTCTAAACTTTTGCGACAAGGATATGTTCTACCAAGACTAATAGCTGGTTTCAAGAAATTATATGAACGTCATCCCAATCTGGTTGATAAGTACGCCAGAATACTGGTTGATAAGTCACCAGTATGCAGCAAGACCTGTTTGCATGATAATGTTTTGAATTTATAATGAGTGCCACATGTGGGGCAGGAAATACTCACCCTCCCAGAAGCGCCTGATTTCAGCCCTTTATGCCATATATGGTGGGGGTTCGTGAAGTTTCATAAAGTTTTCTCGATTTTGCCTGACACCGGACTTTGAGATTGGATAGTGGACTCGGATTCGTTTGCTCGGATACTTCATATTGTTTATTCATAATCAAGTCCGTGAGAAATTACCCACACATGGGGGCCGACCCATACTCGACATACATATAACACTTGCGTCAACAGTTTATGTTTTCGTCGTATGGGTTTTATGTAAGCGACAAGTTATGTAACAATGTAAGCGACAAGTTATGTAACACTGAACCTATTCATTTATTCGAGCACTCATTTAGGCGTCTTGATTAGCACGATTTCATTATATCAAATGGCAATTGAATGATCATAACGACCACTTGGTGGTCTTCATTTTATGCTCTTTTATAGAATATCATAGAGTCTTGATAAATATCGTCTTGCTGAATAGATAGTTGGGTTCTTTAGGGTACGGCATTGTTTAAGTACATACTCCTTTTTATCACTTGAACAAAACACAGAGACAGGTAGCTTAAAGAGCAGACACTTACTCCTACCCCCCCCCCCCACACACACACACACATAAACTTCAATGCAGCGAAAGCCAGTTGTGTTTTTTTTTCATGTGAAAATGTAGTCTTATAAAACATCTATATAATGGCGTCATCCTCCAATATTACAAACGTAAAACGGTGTATACAAATAAATTAAAGTAATTCAACCCAACATCCAAGGTAAATGATGGACGATAAAAAATGCAAGCTGTTGTAGACATAACGGTATAATTATCTTGATAAACATGGAAACAATACCCAAGTAAGAAGTATCCGAGCAAACAAAACCGAGTCCATTATCCAATCTCAAAGTCCGGTGTCAGGCAAAATTGAGGAAATTTTATAAAACTTCATGCAGCCCCATATATGGCCATAGAGGGGTGAAAACTATCACAGATAGTAGTATCATAGATATGATAATTACAATGCCTGTTTTTTTTTCTTTGCAAAATGTTGAGAGAGAGAGAGAAAAAATAAATATGCATTATATCTCCGTCCTCCATCCAAGCTTTAAATTTTCCAAACGAAGAGAAACAACAAAATCAATCATAAATAGCCTAGTCAAAATTAAGCCCATGAGAAATTACCCTAACTTGGGACCCACCCATTCTCAGCGTACATATTACACTTGTGTAAACACTAAACAGGTTATGTTTTCACCCTAGGGGTTTTACGTGGGCGACGAATAAAAGTGAACCTATTCGTATTCAACTTTATTATATCAAATGGAATTTAAATGTTCATAACGACCACTTTATGTTCTTCGCTTTGTGCTGTTTTTATAATACAATCTCATCTAGTCATGATAAATTTCGTCTTGCTAAATAGTTCGAGATTACACGTACGATACTACATGGCATGTAATGTCATTGCACTGCATTGCCAAATATTTTATGCAAGCACTGTGCAATTTTTTTTTTAATTAATGGGCATATGTAATTGATATCACAAAATAGTTTTTTTTGCATCTCTCAAGTCCATTGAGAGACTACTCCCATAATACCACGCGAACTGGAGAAGATCATTGCTCTGATTACCAATCTTACCAGGCTGCTACCTCACGTATAACCAAAAGTCACAACAGTTCCTGAAAGTCACGATATCGGAGAGGAAGAATGGAACCGTGACCCAATTCTGAGTCAGTCTGGCCCTGCACACATGCAATTTACCAGTGCTGCAATTTACTAATGATAGTGCATCCCAGTCGCCCCTCATCGATATTGTATGGTAACGGTTTTTAGGTATCTAACACATGGACACTCGCTGTTCTATGGTATATCGAAGACACGTTTAGTGTATCAAGACTTGAATATTTATTTCATACCATTCACTATAATAATTTAATAACTGTATTTTAACCATCAAGAAACAATCATAGATATGATGTATTATTTTCCAGAAGGCTACAAGCCGGAAAGCTCTGTAATGTGCAGTGTAATTTACAAACTAGTGTCATTCACAGTCAAACCCATGAGAAAATATCCATACCTGGGGCCGACCCATATTGACATACACATAACACTAGTGAAAACAGGTTCCATTTTCACCCTGTGAGTGTTCCACTTGAACAACAAGTTATTCAACACTGAACCGATTCATATATTCCAGAACATCACCGAGATATCTTGATAGGCATTTAACATCATTATATTCACTTAAATTTAGATGTTGATAATGACCACTTTAATGTACTTTTTCGAAAAAACATTTTCTAAGGCAGAACACTAGGAGGAGACGGATTGCATCTTGGTGAATATAAAGTTGAATGCTCGTGGATAGAGCAATGTTTCTCTAGATACACTTATTGTTCAGTTATTCAATAGTCCTGAAGACATATACCTGACATAGGAAACCTGTGGATGTGTGATTCAGGAAGTTGCACTGTCAAATTCCCCTCTCTCCAAATTTCCTGAACCTCTTAATACCGAAATAATACCATCTACGTTGTGGTTTTATTCACATGTATATATATCACTTTATAATAACATGTATCTAATTCAGAAATAACATGTAAAGATTATGTGTACTTATGAATTAAGGTACATGTGATATAATATGTATTGCATGTAATACACATCCATAGAAATAGGAAAATGTTCTGTATATAAATAACAATACCAGCAACAAAAGCAGTAACAAAAAGTAGATACAATCTAATGTATTGAATACGATTATCGAATAGTTCCTTGAATATCGATCATGAAATGATTGAAGATTAGATATGACAGAAAATGAAAAATGTCCTTGATGTTATCCATAAAACAATTGTTCTCTTTATATGATTAAGCTCACAGGACAATCGATGTAGCATTTCAATAATATGATCTATTTTACATCACTTACATCACAGTTTATCTCACCACTGTGAACTGTCCTCCACAATCACGACTTCTTCATAGTCATTATGAACTTGGACACTTCTGTCGTTTTCAACATCATCAACTATGATGTATGGAGCTGAACAGTCATCCACATATTCGTTCTCAACAGCTCTTCTCTGGTCCATGTTCCGATGTCCAGCATTTTCAACTGCCCTCGTTCCACTTGTGTTTTGAGTTCCCACCATTCCAACTGCTGTACTCCGATGCATAGTACAAGGTAACACGTCAACTGCTGTCTGTTGGCTTATGTCCACAACTGCTCTTTTCGGGCTCAAATATGGAGGTTCAGCATTCTGAAATTCTGTTTTTCGACTCATGTCTGGATGTCTCACGTTTCCAACTGCACTTTGTTGGCTCATATTATCATGTCCGACGTCCTCAAGTACTCTTTTTGGGCTCAAATATTGGGGTTCAGAGTTTTCAAATGTGGCTTGTTGGCTCATGTTTCGAGGTCCATCATCATCAGATATTATTCGGTCTTCAGTTTCATACACATGAGCTGCATTCGTAATTGCTTCCAATTTCTCCAATCTACGACCTTGTGCTTTCTCGTTCATCTCTGATGTTTCTAGGATAACTTCTTCATAAACAACGCCGATTCGATGTTCGGATTCCATCGATCCCTCATTCTCGTAATTATTTGTATCGGAAGTTGGAGCCTGTGTAGTGATGTATTCATCATTTCCTGGCAGCTGGATTGGAGAATGTGGCATGCTATCTGGGTGTTTCTTCGATGGATGCGTCGTCAGATGAGCTCTGTTTTTCTTGGGTACATCCAGTGTGTCATATCGTCTTTTTTCACTGGAAGGGACGTTTGTTTGTTCTTTGGAGCCAGTGTCTGGTTTGCTTCCATCTTTTGCATCCTTTACGTCATTCTTCTCCAGTGAGTTTAGATTTGAGTTCTCAGTAGCAGTTGGCTTAATTTTTCTGAAACAAAATGGTTCTTTAGGTGTTTTCATATTAGTTAGGTTGACCTTTCTCTCTGTCATGTGCTAGATAGTAAATTGGTAGCTCTCATTTAAAAACAGTGTGATGTAAAATGTGATATTTAGTCAACAAGATACCTTCTGATCAACAGAGTAGTGATGATCACAATTGCAACGAAAGTACATCCTCCAATAGAACCGCCAATTATACCTATTGGAAATGAAGATCATACACAATCACCAGCTGACTGACAAAGACATCCGAAGTTGAAGACAGTGATGTCCAGGTATATTAATTACAGACTGACGTATGTACAAGTTTTGACAAAGTGATGTTCAAGTTAAAATAGAAAGAACAGTTATGATTATTATGATGAGTAAATTTCCAGCTGTGCAGCCACGAATAATGTAATAGATAACATGTAAACAGAGTGAATTTTGTGGTGATACACAACACATATTTGTATTTGACTACGCCAGAAGAGGTACTGTCAGATTGCGACATGAAATGATATAATAGTGATATGCCAAATGTCAAGCTTCAGATGTTGAATGTAAAAATTAGTGTGGACAATGCGCACACAGGAGATAGCTCTACCTGTTGAGGTATCTGCCGGGGGATCACTTTCTGTTGTGGGAGAAGCTGAGACCGGGGTTTGAGTGGGATCACTGACGACATCAGTCGTCGCTGGGGCTTGTGTATGTTCTCTAGACACACTGGATGTTGCTATTGCTGTAGTTGTATCAGTTGTCAATGTGGTTATCGCTGGATCTTCACAGATGAAGTAGCCCCTTGTGACGTCACAGTCACTGACTCTCCAGCCCCCGTTGTGTTTGAGATCCACGACCAGACACTCACCAGACACTGGTTCTGATGGCAACCAGTTAGTGTAGACCAGCAGGACTTCTGAAACTATTAGTACTCATTGAGATATCATGGTATCCAGTACAGCTGTTGACACAGAAAATAAAAAAAACCCAAACAAACACATAATCAGTACGATGAGAACGTATCACCTGTTAATGTTCTCCAGATCCATGATCTTCTCTGGATGCCAGTCCAGAGGTAGCCTTCACTCTTGTCGTATGTCCCAGTGAATTCAAAACCTCTACTGATGACACTGAAAGCCAGGTTACCCTCAATGTGAGTCCTCCTACAGTGATCCTGTGCCTCCACCCAGGAAGTGAACATGACGTCAGACACCACGTGACACACACAAGAGACGTTGAAATGATCAGCAGATGTATCAGTGCTACATGGTATACCTACAATGTATGTATATATCATTGGTCATATGCAGATGCTCACAGCGCAACTAAATCATGACATTTTGATAGAGAGGGATTGATTAACGCATTGACCATAATTTATTGGAAACTCTCAAAATTTTCTTGTCGAAGTTTCGAACGTTTGAATCTGTTCATATATATCATTTATGTTGTCATTTATGTTTTCAGTTCTTCAGATCTTTGTATGATACACTATGCAGCAGTTCAATTAAATACAATCAAAAGCAACTCAAGTCATTATGTGTTGTATAATAGTATAATCGCTTACCGATCTCACAAACGGCCCTATACCCGTCTGTGCTTGAGCACGGGAGAGGAAACACTTTGTAGTCTCCTGTGAATGTGCTGAGTTTGATACCAGAGCACCAGGAGCCAGGATCGTTACGAACAGCAACCCGGTCTGGAACAGACATGACAGGTGAGACGTAATGATTTAGTACTTCACAATGGAAAAAGTAAGCGTCAGGAAATGTAGAATAAAACATGTGTCGCCTCCAAGGGTGCGTAGTTTGATTCCAGTGTGGGACAATCGGAAAATTAAAGCTGCTGCCTTCGTATGTATGCAATATTTTTCTTCAAAACGAATTTTTTCCTTAAACATATCTAATGCGATATAACACAAGGTGTACTCAATGATATTGAAGATTACAGTCCGTCCGTGTTGTCTTTTCTTCCGTTTCAGTGCCTATTTTGTACCGGTTTTGTAAATAAACAAACGAAGTGTATCCATCAAACCCGAATGTAAACAAATGCTCAAATAGCGCTTAAAAGTTCACATCGTGTACATTTTCCAGTTTGTATGTTCATGTATAGTGTAGTTTTGAGAAAATAATCAGTGATATACCATGATGTGCGTGGAATTGTCATTCTTTCTCGCACTTTTATGCTTTGTTACATCTGCGTGTGATGGATACAGTTCCTGTATTTACGCGAGAACCGCCTATCCAAAGGAGAAAATTTCCCTTAGGACTAGTTTTTTTCATTACATTTCATGTGAGTATGTTTCATTCAGTTAGTTTAGCATGTTCAATATGAAATATAGTTTTCAAAAAATATTGACAGGTTTCGAAGAAAGCTGCTTTAACAGATTCTGAGGTCATGAAAATATAATCTGCTGCCATTATAATCAGTCATTTCTGTAAAGATTTCCCTTAATAGATTGATCATCCCATTCACACTAATTCCAACATCACAATTGGTCCGCAATACATTCAAGATCGATAGGACCTATCTTTCAGAACAACCGGGAATATCCGGGAGAATGTTGTCTGATCACTCGTCGGTATAAACTATCGAACTAGTTGCATTATTGTGTGGTTGACAGACCTGAATGAGTTGTGAAACTTTATACAAACTAGCCGAGATATTCTTAGGAATTGATGAGACCATTATCATTAAAACAAATCCTGCCATAAGATAACAGGACCGGACACGCCCAAGTACATCGTACTAAACACCGTTTTTATTCAGGCAATGAATATTCAGGCACTTTTAAGGCAATGAATAGACACTTTTCCCGTGATCATCGATATTAGATTCAACTCAAATAATCATATGTATTATAAAGCATTGTTCCGCGATAATTCATTTGCTGCTTTTTCGAATCAAGAGTTGCATGGACATAAAGCACGGACTGTATGATGGACATACTTGCATTCGGTACAAAATCACCACGAGGATCCTTCCATCTCGTGACCCGACCTCTCAAGCCACCGACCCACGCGAGTTGGTCTGTCCCAATCCCTCTCCCTGTCAGCCTGCTGATGACATCCTGAGTGTCCTTATCAGGTATGACAGCTAGACTGCGGCCTGTATCACTACAGTATGTTTTCGCCTCTGCCCGTGTGAAGCGTGGGCTAGCTTTGTATAGAGTGAAACAATTGTCCGAGTCTTTGCATTCTGTGTTGCCCACCGTCTCCTGTCCAGCTGACACAGTGAAACATAAACTTCCGAAAACCCACATACACTGATGAAGCCAAATCAACATGTTCTTATTCAACTCTGATACAAAATGACTTTAAATATCTTAAGATGACATGGCGGTGTATACATGCATCGCCTGACTGAGAGGAGATATAAATATCATCTGATTAGGATGTAACATGCGTCATAGTCCCCTCGTATGTGTGGTTTCTTATAAAGCAAGAATTATTTATCAGCATGACAAGTGACAAGGAGGCACAGTAAACCCCAACACATTCGGACCAGAAAAAGACGCACACTCTCCACTCAGGGCTGTCTGCTTGTGTGTTACACATTAAACACACACAAGCTAGGGTTTGTATACACGGTATCGGCTTCACCATAGAGATTCTGGGTGTCATCTAGAACCCGCCTCTATAGTATCGTACAAGAAAAAAAAACGAGTTCAGAAAAAACAAACATTCTTCTTGAATATTAGCTTGAAGAATGATCTTTTGAAATGCCAAATGGAAGGCGAAATATGAATTTAAACAAATATCTGAAAAGAAGTAGTTCCATTCGTGAATCCACACAGGTTTTGTCTGAATTCCGAATGACATTCACATCAACTGAGAAACTACTATAGTGTGGAAATCCTTGTATCTGTATGTCACACAAAAGGCAGAAACATTTTCGAGACGAATTTCAATTTAAAGGTGGTACTGTTCTGGTGGTACATGTGAATATATAATTGAATGCTTCCAGAGAAAAAAACACTCCCTATCGAAGTTATGAACCAGCATCAACTAGTTTTTTAGAACACCAGTTCCAATTGTTGAAGCAGTATCAAGCTTTATTAATCATAACAACTCAAACAAAAATTCACATATACTTCAGTTTTCATATATATTATAAATTACTCTCATCTGCAACTACCATCTATACTAAGTAAACATATATAAATCATTACGATGCTTATCAGCAGGGCATATCCATGTATTAGAGAGTATAGGATCCAAGCTGCCATATTTGTAACAATAGATTCACGTCCTGTAACAGAAAAACGTCTCTTTGAGAAGATGTTGGGAACGTCACAATCCTCCTCATTTTCTTATTCACAGATCTTTATTATCATAAAGGCTATTGTCATATATAGGCCATATTAACACATAATTAACACTGTATATGTATTAAATAAATGTATATATATGCGCTATACTGGAAGTTTTGCATCAGAGCACTGATCTTTTATTAGGAACTATTCGGTAAGTGTGGATGCTTTGAGGAATATATGGTGTATCCTGTGCTTCATTGTGAGATAGTCAAAATAGTCGGGCATGTACGGGGGGTCCCTTTGCACCCCCCTCATGATCCTCCAAAACCAACCTTTTTCTCGAGGTTTTTTAATACTAATAAACATTACATATGTCTCCGGTTGCGCATCCATTGCAAAAATTGGTTTTCGAGCCATTTTTCAAAATGGCCGCCCCACGAAATCTCGAATTTTGAGATCGCTTCACTTGAGGCTGCATATGTCTACAAAATAAAATCTTTGTTACCCTTTGCTGCTTATTGTAGGGGCCTGATACATTGTACATGAGACAACAGTGGTTAAATAAATGTTTATAATATGAATATGTCCATAAATCCAAGATGGCCGCCAAACTTAGATAATTTTTCACTAAAATGCCCATAATAGTCCAGCAGAACTGCAGAAAAGCATGTTTTGGCGTCATTATGAACTTTTTTTGCTGATTCATCATCTCTGAGCATTCCTGAGTCAGAATCAGCCGGGTGCCACCTTGGCACCCTTGGGGAATTTTTTCCAGAGCCGAAAAACAAAATGGCTGCCACTGAATACCGCTAAATTTACTTCTTTGACAATATCTCCGCTTCTATGCCACTTAGAAGCACAAACTTGGTGTCTACTACTAGGTTTTCATGGTCAAGGAATCCATTTATAATAATGCCAAACTTGTATATATAACATCCCATCAGATTTTCGAGATTAACCACCCAGATTTTTGAAAAAATTGGTTTTGGTAAAGTGATTAAATGCTCATGCCTTTACCACTCAGTACAACATTAATTGCTGTCCACTACTATGTATTCAGGCTCAATAAATCAATGACAATAAATGTGACAATATGTTTCCACTATTAAATTAGGTGTTACATGTGGCAACATTACGAGTCATTGGCAATTCTTCGTAACTTGAACTGACATCATCATCATCTTCCTGAACAGGTTCTTCCTTGGTATGTTCACTGCAACAATCTGGCCAGAATAACAGGTACAGAACTTTGAACAAGACACCTGTGGCACTACACAGCCACATCTCCCAGTGGAACATGGCCGGCTGGTGGAGCATCCACATTCGACTGTTTGTAGAATAGCGACAGGTACAGTGTATACACCAGTTGGAAGCGGGGATGGACGCATGTTGTGCCGTCTCCATCTGTATTCCGACCATATCGGGTCGGGTCAAAGTGTGGAGGATCTGATTGAGCAGCGGAATTATAACTGAGTACGATGTAGATGCTGAACAGAGTCATCTTGTGATAGGGGCAATACCTTCTGTTTCGAGGCTAATGTGTTTTTCACAGGATGGTGGTGAACACACATATCATCTCTCAGTTTGAAACCATGATAGGCAGCAAAATAAGCAGTCGTTTCTGGCATCAAGTTTGTTTCATCTGCTTCTGGTTGACCAAGTGAGATTAGATGATTTCCCCTCTTGGGGGTCTTCAATGCTAAGGCCTTTCCAATGCCAAACAGATACTGTAGTACACAGTGTCACACCCACCTCCCCCATTGAGACATGTACACTTGGCATATATTTTGCTATGCTTCCGTGTGTTCGAGCAGTTTGACGAATGCTAGAGGAAAGCTAATGTGGTCCCAGTGTGGATGTGATAAAGATATAGCGGCACTACCGTGATTTGCAAAGTGATGGAACATATTCTGATGAGCAACATGATGGACCATTTTGACGAACACAATATCCTGGTCGACTGCCAACACAGATTCCGAGCTGAACGTCCATATGAGTCCCAACTCATCATTGCGATTTACGACCTGACTTCCCCAAACAGGTGCAAACAAGTACATATGGCCATACTATACTTCAGCAAGACACATGATCGGGTCCTACACTCCATACTAAAAAGCAGAACTGGACTATTATGGAATCAGAGACAAACATCTTCTATGGATTGGTTCGTTTAAGGATCAGATAACCCAAAAGATTCACGTGGATGGAAATCTGGCCTCTGAATGTCTAGTACCTGCTGTTTCTACTCTTCATAGATGACATCACGATGAATTTAACATCAACCACCAGGCTGCGTGCAGATATTTGATCTTTCATGAAATCTCGTCAACTGAGGATCACATTCTGCTTCATAATGACTTTGTAGAAACCTTATTCGATGTGACAAGTCATTCAAGTCAGAGGAAAACTTTCGCTCTCATCTGACCTCATTTAATATTGCTGTGTGGTCCGGTGCCCACATCAGGCCAAGCTATAAAACCAGCTTGGAAAGGTTCAGTGATCTACGGCCAGATTTCTAGCAAACGAACCCTATGACAATCGTCATTCAGACAGCATTATAGCTATTCCTAACGGATGGACCTCGGATGGATATCACTCATGGAGTGGAGAAGGAGAATGACGCTGACCCGTTTCTATAAGATGGCCAATGGATTGACCATCATCCTTCTGAGCTGTCTCAGTCAAGGTCCCAGCGACCAAACGATCAGCAGTTCGCACAATATCAAACAACTGTCAACATGTACCAGTCATTTATTCCGGCACAACACCTGATTGAAATGACCTTCCCCAGAGTGTGATCAGCTCGCCCTCCGTGGTCGTCTTCAAGACATGACTGGTTGCTATTCCACTGTGGATGAACGGCTTCAATCGAGCCTGGTTGTAGGTTACTTTGTGAACCACTTTTTGCAGAAATAGTATCGTGTATAGACTGAGTTGATGTTTTTTTCTATTATTTCATTTTTTACCGTCTGGCAAGATATTGTCATTTGCTTTGTGTTGGTCTTTATCTATCAAAGATTACGTAAACCTCACAGCACCCCAAACGGTATATCATGTTGGCCATAATGTGCAATTTTGTATCTTGATATCTGTTTCGCCTCAACTAACTTGGTAAACTAGGAACAGAAGAAACAACGACTGCCTTTATTGCTGCCTATGATTGTTCCAAACGGAGAAGTGATCAATATCTGTTTACCGACATTTGTACGGAAGGTGAAGATGGCAAACTCGAAGATCACATCAGCTGCAAAACTGAAGGTATTACCCCATCACAAAATGCCTTTGCTCAGCATGTACACCATGCTCGAATGCAAGTTTTGTGGAAGTCCGCTGCTCAACAACAGATGTGCTGTTCAAAGTTCCGTGGCTGTTTTTTAAGCCAGGATTGTTGCAACGAATATACAAAGAAGAACCTGTTCAGAAAGGCGATAATGATGACTGATCAAGTTATGATCTGTAAATGACCCACAATGTTGTCACATGTAACAGTTGATGAGTTAAACTCATACAGCATATGTTGGGTCAGTACTATCGATTCACTAACCCAGTAGTCATGGTAGTGAACACCAAGATTGTTGATTAAAGTGGAAAATGCATATGACTTGAACAGAACCCATTTTTTTTAAGAATCGGGTACGTCAATCTCGAAAACCAGATAAGCTGTTATATATACGAGTTTGACAGTATTATATTTGGATTCCTTGACCATGAAAACCTAGTAGTAGACACCAAGTTTGTGCTTCTAAGTGGCCTAGAAGCGGAGATATTGTCAAATAAGTAAATTCGGCGGTATTCGGTGGCAGCCATTTTGTTTTTCGGCCCTGAAAAAAATTCCCGAAGGGTGCCAAGGTGGCACCCGGCTGATTCTGACTCGGGAATGCTCAGAGATGATGAATCAACAAAAAAAGTTCATAATGACGCCAAAACATGCTTCACATGAAAATATTCATTTCGCAACTGGACTATATAACTTCGGACTGAACCCACGAGTCCCCTGAATCCCAACATAGTTATCTTGCTTCACTTTCACAGATCGAGCAACTTGATTTACTATGTACGTTCATCAGCAAAGCTGCATTCAGACACTTTCTGAGGTACGTATCGACTCGCTGCCTCTAGCAAAACATGATGTTGATAAAAATATAATGCCAACGTTTTTCGATGAAATGGATCACAAATGGCCAGCAATTTAAACAAAAAAAAAACATTGAATCCCAATGTATAATTTTTGCTTCTTATCTTCTTATTTTTGCTTCTTATTATCTCTTATATTTACAATATTCAAGATCAGTTCTATAAGTTCAAATTGAATGTCACAGAAAAAGCTAGTATCTGAATGAATCCATATAGGCCATATTATATTCTCGTGGTGTCTGTAAGTTTCCCGCTTCAAGGGGCGGAAGTTGTGTGTGATTCGTCAGATGTAATGTCATGTCTGGGATCATGTGTTGTTGATGTCTGGAAGTATGCTGATTGGCTGTGTGATGGGGTCATATTCTGAGCACGTGATCGAGGTGGGTGCGGTGGATGTATGCTCGTGTCCGAGTGACGTAAGCTGTAAGTATGGACCTGTATTGATTATATGACGTGTATGAGGAGTGAGAGAATGTGTAAGGGTGGTTAGGGTCGATAACTGTCATAAATATCCTACAAGTGTAACAATTCAGATTTCGGTAAACCAATACTCTGTGCAATTCTCATGATCTGCCAGTAAGCTATAGCACCCTTGGTACTATGTTTACTTTAAAATGGGAAATCCCCTTTGATTTTTCTTTATACAGGACGGTAACCTAAAAAAAGTTCCAATACTCACAATAGAATCGTGACTCGTTGGTTTATTTATAGTTTGGGCCCTTTGGGCCGATAAGCTATTATCGTGGTTTTTCGTCCGTCGTCCGTCCGTCATCTGTCGTCCGTCGTCTGGCGTCCGTCGTCCGTCGTCCGTCCGGGTCTGTAACTTTTTTTTGGCATGATGAATTTCCCCATAAATTTGTCAGAACATACCTTAGGCCAATATCTGAAAACGTTTTTTTAATTTTTTTGATTGAATCGTTTTTGCCGATTTGGCGGCCATTTTGACGAAAAATTGCCAATTTTGGACTTTGGTGGCCATTTTCTCAAAAACTGTCTGATCAGTTTTTTGAGATTTTTGTTTCAAAACATTCCTCTCATGTACCTCTATGACATGTATAAGTTCCGTTGCCCTTGAATCGCCGGTCTGCGTGTGGCGGCCATTTTGATTTTTTGACGGTTCGGCGAAAAAAAAATTTTTTGTCCCAAATCAAGTCACTATTCGTTTTGAGCCATTTTCAGCAAAAAAAATGAAAAAATTTTTTTGACCATTGAAAATTTTTTGGGACCCAATTTTTCCTTCATAATGGGAGCTATGCAGAGTAATCTCTTAGAACACTTCAAGATAGAGCCTAAGTATTGGCACATTCAAATGGGAAGACATATATTGTGGTTTGAGTGGTGACCTTGAATTTGACCTTCAATGACCTTGAAAGGTCAAAACGACCTTTTTTGTCGAAAAAACAATGAATTTTGCCTTTGGTGGTAATTTTCTCGAAAACTATTCGGACAGTTTTCCTCAAAATCATGTATAAGATTCTCCTTATGTACCTTTGTGATGTGTATAAATTTTGTTGCCTTTGAAATGACGGTCTGTGTGGGGCGGCCATTTTGATTTTTTGACGAGTCGGCAAAAAAAAATTTTTTGTCCCAAATCGAGTATTCGTTTTGAGCCATTTCCAGCAAAAAAAAAAAATTTTTTTTTGGTCATTGAAAATTGTTTCGGACTTGGAAAATTTCACCCAAGTTTTCCTTCATAATGGGAACTATGCAGAGTAATCTCATAGAACACTTCAAAATAGAGACTAAGTATTGGCACATTCAAATGGGAAGTAATATATTGCGGTTTGAGTGGTGACCTTAAATTTGACCTTCAATGACCTTGAAAGGTCAAAACGACCTTTTTTGCTGAAAAAACAATGAATCTTGCCTTTGGTGGTCATTTTCTGGAAATCTATTCAGTCAGTTTTCCTCAAAATCATGTACAAGATTATCCTTATGTACCTTTGTGATGTGTATAAGTTTTGTTGCCTTTTGTCATTAACGAAAAAAATCTTTCAAGATGTAACTTGATTTCGTATCAAAGTCCATACAGAAAATGTGTTTCTATCAACATATACGACATGTTTTAACATATAGATTTTAACATCAGTGTAACAATTTATATGTACAGTATTCCACGCAATTCACATGATTGCCGGTAAGCTACACCACTTTTGGTGCTATGTTTAAATGTAGAGCTGTGAAACCTTATACTCCTCAACACTCAGATAGAATGTTAGATAGTAAACATCCAAGTCCCAAGTGGGTACTTATTAGGGTGACACTTTTCATCCTGTTATGTTTGAGAAGTAGAATTTGGAACAGTGCCAGGTTTAATCGGTAAAATTCATGAATATACTAGTGTATGTTTATCGATTTCTTATTTCAAATAACGACGGGATGAGTCCAAGCTATTTATTGCCATTCAATGTTATATCGGTATGTTGTCGAATTGACAGGGTTCGGTGCCTAGATATACAGACAGCATATACAATTATAGATCTTGCTTCACTCCAGCAGTAGGTATTTCCTCTGCAATTTCGGAAACTTCCAGGAACGTAAACCTCACTTCCAGGAACGTAAAGAGGTTATGTTGAGACATTGGCGTGTGTATCGCTGAATAAATATTGTATGAGAATAGGATATTTCATGATATTTACAAATGGTATTGAAAAGTACATTCACATATCATGTTAGTTATTTAAATGCAGGAAATGTATCATCTCTCAGTATAACACAGGCTCAAAGACAAGCATTGTATGTTACAGTCTATTACCTCCAACACCATGAGATTTTGATGATACCAATACATAACATAGAACGAATCACATTTGGAATAAAAATTAAATCCCGACCAAACATGGTAATCCAAACACACAAACACACTGGTGTCAACAGTAGTAGACAGGGTGTGGAATATATTTGTTTCTGTGTATACTTGATGTAATTGGTATACAACTAACCAACAACTTAATTAAACAATTCATAAATCAGAAACAAATCCCACGAAACTATAGGTGTGTGACATTAGAACCTATTCACGACCCAAAGCATTATTACATCAGATCATAGTGATATTCTGATACTTGGGGATCCTCGTCCAGAAATAAAAAACAACAAGCACTACGTCGAAAATGAGAACAAAGATACATGACATCTTGTTCACATTCAATTTATAGTGATCAAAATAACATCATTGTTACGTACAAGTTTATATTATATATAATGTATCAAAATTAGGCTTAACATGCTCGCAACTCGTAATCTCATTTCTTTTCACCTGTCAATATTAGCTAAAATTAGCCATCATACCAGCTACCATAGCAGCCATCACTGCTGGCGAAATATATATTATGTTGGACGAATCTACTCACTCTGTCAACCATGATGTTCTCTTTACTAAGCTGGTACATACAGAGCATTGTCCACAATCTCCAAGTCACTGTTCCTTCCACTGCTTGATCTACCAGTATCTCTCATCCGGACCACAGCGGCATCATCATAAAGAGGTTCCTGTCTGGACCCTCCCTCAGTGGAGATCAGCTCCTCAGCCTTGGTCACTTGTCCATCAGAGTCCAACGACTTGGCCAGCTTTTGAGGATCTACCACCTCAGCAATATCATAGGGAGACTCCTCGGGTGTTTTCGGGGCTTTATCTGATGTACTTGTTTCGAAGGCGGGACTGCTCGTGGAAGTTGAAGAACCATGTTTTACATTCTGGTCTTTCAGCAGAGTGCCGACTGTGAGAGATGGTTTTTCGGATAGAATAGTGAATTTCTCAACTTCATTTTTTCGGCCATCATCAGATCTAATACTCGACACGTCATCATTTTCTTCTTCAACCTTCTCCATTATGGTCTTTTCGGATCTTTTGGCTGGCTGTGCATAGATTGCTATTTCAGTCTCGTTTGCTGCGCCACTAGTTGATAGCATGTTTGTATGTTTTTCGACTTCAGTTTCCATTTTAATGGAAGGTTTGCCGTACAAACCTATGGATGGCCCAGCTGCATAGCTGATATTAAATTGGCTCCTGTCAGACTGGCGTCTCTTGGCTCTCCTGTGATAAAAGCATGGAAGTATTCTATATATGATTCAAATAAATTATTGGTGATATTGGTACAATATCAACTCCCTAAACCAAAGCCTATTTATGAAACTATGCTATAATGAATTTATCAGCACATGTTACCTTTTGGTACAAACTGCTGCAATGATGATTATTATGATGAGTAAAAGTCCAGCTGCACAGCCTCCAATAATGTAATAGAGAACAGCTGAAAACAAAGTGTACAATACAGTTATACAGAACATAAATTGGAATACGATATGTCAGAGGAGGATCTCTCAAGTAACGCTTTGAATTGAGTAAGAATGTCCATATTGGATGCTGAATAATTTTTGTGATAAATTTATTGTTATGTTTCCATGGTTGTAGTTTCATGTTGAATATTGTTCCTACAACAACAGATGAGTAGAAGTTGGATGCTTCGTAGGTATATCATTCTTAGACCAGGTATTATAGAAATGCCAGGTTGTAATGGTTTACGTGGAGAATGTATTACTGAAGAATGCCACTTACGTGGTTCCAATGCTCCACTCTCTGACAATGATGCAGTAGGAGCCTGGGTCTCGGTGATTCCTATGGAATTCAATCAGAAAGAGTTTTAAGTACTGAATTCACTAGAACTTGTGTGGAGTGTTTCACAGCTCCACATCCTATGAAATATACCAGTTATTAAATCAGAAAATTGGATAAATGCACAAAAAGTATAGAAGCATAATGTATACATAATCACATGTTGTATCTACCTGTTAAAAGATCTGAATCAGATACATTCCCTGTTCTGGGAGAGTGTGAGACGGATATTGTAGTGGAACCACCACCCGCTGCAGTCGTGTCTAAGGTTTGTGTGTTTGTTGTAGACACACCTGGTGGTGGTGGTGTTTTCATCGTCGTCATCATTGTTGTTGTGGTTGTTGTTGCTGCAGTTGTCGATGTGGTTACCGGTGGACCTTCACAGATGAAGTAGCCCCTTGTGACGTCACAGTCACTGACCCTCCAGCCCCCGTTCTGTGTGAGATCCACGACCAGACACTCACCTGTGTCACTGGTTCCTGGCTCTGAAGGTAGCCAGTTAGTGTAGGTCACCAGCGCTTCTGAAATTATCAACATTAATTTGCTTGTCAAGAATGGCATCCAGAATTACAACTGTGCCACAGGAATGTATATTGTTTTTATTTGCAAGACGTATTATATTCTAGCTCTTGTTTGTTACATGTTTACAATATGGTGATAAGTACTGGCCATTATGTTCGACTTTGTCGCATACATGGTGTTGTGTATTATCCATTGTTTTCTGCTGCAGATGGCATAAGATAGTGATGACGTCAACAGAACAAGTAGTAGAATCATCAAAACATATCACCTGTTGACGTTTTCCAGACCCATGATCTTCTTTGGATCCCCGTCCATATGTAACCTTCGCTCTCGCCATATTTCCCAGTGAAGTGAGAGCCCCTGTCAATGACACTGAAGGCCAGGTTACCCCCAGCATGAGTTCTCTCACAGTGATCCTGCGCCTTCACCCAGGAGGTAAACATGACGTCAGACACCAGGTGACACACAGAATATATGTCAAAACGGCCAGCAGATGTGTTAGTACTACACGGTAAATCTACAATTGAAAAAAGTCACTATAAATTAGTTATACATGATAATTAAAACTAGACGCTTCCGGTCGCCTACGACCGCTCAGGTGTATCCCCCATAGCACTATCATCCATGTTACCCCAAATATATTACTGATAAATGTGAAAAACTAGAGCAAGGGTATTAAAAAAGATTACCAGAGAATGGACAATCTTAAGTCACAATTGGTTTTTTTTGCCATCAAAATTGCGCACTGATCTTTCAAGGTTATTGAAGGTCGAATTCAAGATCACCACTGAAATCACTACATATGCATTTCCAAATCGACATGTTCGATCAAATAACGAAGCTACGGCCACATCAAACCTTCCATCTAAAGTTATATTCCAACTCAGAATATTTAACAAACATAGTTCCAAGTTGAAACTCAAAGAATAAATTGACCAGAACTGCATTTCAAGATGAAAAAGTTGGAACGAGATCGAACTTTTCACCATAAATTAAATACTAACTCATAATATGTGCCAAACTTGGTTTTAAATTGAAATTCAGGGTAAAAGTTGACCAAACGCGCATTTCAAGATGACGAAAATTGGAGCCAGGTCGAACTTTTCACCATAAGTTATATTTTAACTCATAATATGTGCAAAACTTGGTTTCAAGTTGAAATTCAAAGTAAAAGTTGATCAAAACTCATATTAAGATGACGAAATTGGGGCCAAATCGAACTTTTCACCATAAATTATATTTTAATTCATAATATGTACCAAACATGGCTTCAAGTTGAAGTTCGAAGTAAAAGTTGACCAAAAATGCTTTCCAAGGTGATAATATTGGAGCCAAAACAATGTTTTCACAAAAACCTCCATTGAAATAATTCGGTTACACCCAGAAATATCTACTGGACAAAACCTTTACGGTGTTGGGTCCAATAATGAATATATCTTGTCTTAACTATTTTTATTGTGGTCAATAAAACTAAACTAAACTTAACTAATAAATGCAATGTTAACTTATTTGGTTACACCCATGAAAACACTACTGGACAAATCCTTTACCTTTTTGAGCTCAATAATGAATGTTTCTCGTCTCAACTATTTTTATTGTGGTCAATAATAGACTTAACTAGTAAAACCAATCTTAACTTATTCGGTACTTACATTCATACCACTGAGCTGGTGTCGCTGCTGGTGAACGTTAAACCTGTCCCCGAGGATACCATCAATTCAGTAGCCTTTTGGCTTGTGATTAGGTACTTATGTACTTGTCATATATCTATTCCATGGGTTTTGTTTTGGATTTCTAAATTATTTTCATAGGTTGTTGTGTAGTTGTATAGTAATTCCATCAGGTGTGCAGTAGGAACAACTACATTGAAAACACTGTCTGCCCCCTGATGACGCCAGTGTGTCTTTGGATAAACTATTTGGTCGGGTTTTGTTTCTATTGCAAAAAATATTGTGTTTTACGTTTGTGGTTGGTATTATCGAATTTTGGTTGTATTGATGGTAATAGATTGATACTCACATTGTACTGTTTTCACCACAAACATCAGTTTTCTATTCTGAACAAGAATCCAGTGCGATTTGCTTTCATAGTACAGGTTATCGGAGTGATCACACATGTCAAAGTAGATATTTTACTGTTCGTAATAAGTTAACCTCTGAACTAACAAATATTTATTTGATCATTCTGAAAAACAATAGGTTCATGTGACAGTCTTTCTCATCCAGACTGTGCGATTTCATAATCATCACTCCCACCCGTAGATCGTTCCCAATTCATGTGAGCTAAACATGCTAATTTGAGCACAAAATATGTCGCCAATGTGCCAATTTGGTTGCTATGGCAACCAAAAACGAACGTTGTTGGAATCCTACCATAAGATGTGTCTGTATAATATTAGAATGGGTAAAGATTTGCAATGTGTAGAGCGTTCACAAAGAAATCTCTACGACGGCAGTGGCGGACGCGGCGGCACGACGAAGACAAATCCATAATATCTGCTGAACTTTGTTCTGGGGATACAATAAATGCACCACCACATTTACTCATTCACAGAATTGCAATAGTTTATACAGACATACACAATATAAAATATACATTGTACAATGTACAATGTACGTACACCGCTCACAGGACATCATTTGTTATAAAAGACACCCAGACAGCCTATTTTCATAAAATCGTAACAAATGCAAAACTTCCCCAACAACTATGACGTGGATGAAATAATATTTGTGCATAAAAATGTGTAGTTAGCTCCTCACAACAGCCTGACTGCGCATAACCCACGATACCAAGTGGCATATGTACGAATGTATTTACAGCCAAATGTGATATATAAGTTATTCATCTCATAATATATGACATGATAGTAGGCCTTACTGATTTCACACACGGCCCTATATCCGTCTATACTCGAGCACGGGAGAGGAAACACTTTGTTGTCTCCTGGGAATGTGCTGAGTTTGACACCAGAGCACCAGGAGCCTGGGTCGTTACTGACATCAACCCGGCCTGGAACAGACGTGACAGCTCAGTTATAATGTTATAATATAGTGTTTCATAAAAGAGAGTTCCGGTTGATTCCCTGTGGAGTTCAACCTTAAGTTAACACCACACAAAACTTATGCCTCAGTAAAAAAATATGATAACATAATTCAACGCAAAAAATCCTACACACATTGAAGACATTAGTTTCGATTCACATACAATTCGTAGTATTATGTTATTCTCATTATTATGTACAAATATGTATAACTACCTGGGTTCTGTGCAACAACATCAACAGGATCCTTCCATCTTGTACCCCGACCTTTCATTCCGCCGACCCAGGCGAGCTGGTCTGTCCCAATCCCTATTTTTGCCAGCCTGCTGATGACATCCTGAGTGTCCCCGTCAGGTATGACAGCCAGACTCCGGCCTGTATCATGACAGTATGCATCCGCCTGTGTCCGTGAGAATCCTGGGCTCATTTCATATAATGTGAAGCAGGTGCCTGAGCTATTACATGCTGAGTCACCCACTATTTCTTGTCCAATACTGACGGATTGTCCAATTCTTGCTTCTTGTCCAACACTGAGAGAGAAGCCAGTACAAATCACTGTCCACAATGCCAGCATATCCATATTATCCCTTCAATTTGTCAATAAATGTGAATGACTTTTAAGTCTTGCTTTGTCATTGTTGTCACTATCATCTTGTGTGAAGTCGTCTCTAAACGAGAAATTTGATTTCTTGTGTAACGATCTATACCAGGAAGATAAATGGTTTGTTGGCTCATACACGTACACAAACATGAGCCTCTTACTCACACACACACCTTACACCTTACAAAACCACAACCTTACGTCTACCTCCATAACGAAAGGTGTTCCGCTTCGGTAGCGATGTCTGAAGAGGCAATTAAAGCACAACGAATGTAAAGATTTTGGTACTTCTATGGAGTGTTTTCATTACCCTCGCCCCGTAGGGGTATTGCAATTGGGTCTGTCCGTTTGTATGTCTGTTTGTTTGTCTGTCTGTCTGTCCGCGCGCATATCTCGAAGGAGAATGGTCCGATCAACATGAAACTGATAGGGATGGAGCGGTATCTCAGTGGCTCGGTCCTCCTCGAATCCGGTCAAAATCGGACAAAAACTGTTGCCATGGCAACGGAAAATGTAAAAATCAATAATTGACCATAACTTCGGTTCTAATCAAGATAATTTTTTGAAACTAATTTTGTATTTTTCTATGGCCAATTCCTGATCATCTGATATATAGCCCGTGGTCGTACGACCAAAACTCTCCATTATCGCCCGATGTCGAAAAATTGGGGGTCACGGTTTCGAACTTTTTTGGCCAGCGACGTTTCAGTGCAAATGTCCGCGCTCATAACTCAAAGGCAAACGGTCCGATCGATTTGAAATTTATAGGGCGAAAGTGCTATGGTGGTGGCTCAGTCCTTTCAAAATTTTACCAAAATCGGATGGAAACGGTTGCCATGGCAACGGAAAAGAGAAAATCACATCATTGGCTCTAACTCCGGTTCTACTTGATATTAATTTTTCCAACTATTTTTGTATTTTTCTTTGGTCAATTCTCGATCGTTTGATGTACGACCGATGGTCGTATAACGAAAACTCTCTATTATCGCTCGATGTCGAAAAATTGGGGGTCACGATTTGGGATTTTTTTTTTCCAGCGACGTTTCAGTGCAAATGTCCGCGCTCATAACTCAAAGGCAAACGGTCCGATCGATTTAAAATTTATAGGGCTGGAGTGCTATGGTAGTGGCTCACAAAACGGTTGCCATGGCAACGGAAAAAAGAAAATCACATAAATGGCTATAACTCCGGTTCTAATCAATATTAAATCTTCAACCTATTTTTGTATTTTTCTTTGGCCAATTCCCAATCGTATGGCGTACAACCGATGGTCTTAAGACCAAAACTCTCAATTATCGCCTAATTTTAGTGACTAAATCTGAAGGGCGAGAGTCTGCAATCTCTGATTGTCTCGTTCATATTGAGATCGAGTCACCATCCAGACGTCTCATACGAAGCACAAAAAATGGCCTTGACGTAAGTAGGAAAATGATTTTAATACTTTTTTTTCAAATTTACATGCTGTTATTTTTATGAAATAACTTTCAAAAGTAAAAAGCAGTAAGTAATAAAAGCGATGAAAAATACAAGTGGATATGCATGTATACCTACTTGTATGAATTAAGTTACGAAAGACTATTTTTCGCATAATAAAGAAAGGGCTAATGGTACTTTGCGCAACGCAACGCAATGAAAAATCGAGGGGGGCACTCTATGAAAAATGATCCTAAAATACATGTAATTATCGTAATTTACCGCTTGCTTAATATTTCCTCTTCACAGGTAAATTCATATTCAATCCAGTAATCGACTGACTAGCCCCTCCCCTGCAATGGTTCGGGCCTACCTCTACAATTATTTTTCATTTTCCTGCATGATACAGCCTTGTAATGAATAATATTCACTGCACTGGCCAGCACTGTCGCGTGCTGTGTTCACTATCAGGCTCTGTGGAGCGGTTTTATTATGCTATTGTGAAAAGATATCATCATTTACGGTACGGTGGGAGGGGCGAAGTTGCAGGGGCATGAGAAGCATTCAATACGTCCTCAAGGTGATATAATGGCTGAAAGGAAAATCACCGAAATAGAATGATCAGAATAAAACAACACACCTACACCCACTTCAATGTATTCATTTTTCGTACACGTGATCACATTACTTCAAGAAAAATGTCCTTGAATTACTAGTATGTCATTGCTTTGCGTTAGGCAAAATACCAATGACCCCCCGGTTTTAGGTATTTTGCGCAACGCAACACAATGATGATTAACCTATATTGCAGTTTAGAGTGAGCCGTCATTGAAGTGATTTGAAAAACAAAGCACCCAGTACATCCATTCCTTTGGCTCTGGAGTCTGGATATTATATCTGGATATGGTGTTGAATTTATAAATTATGTGGATATGAATGTTGTTTCAAATGTTGTTTCACTGATGGCCATGCCATGTAACCACAATTGGTATTGGATTTTTTTTACAAATATTATTAACACCTACGTTAATGTATTGAACATAATACTAGTACATAAATCATTTGGATAAATTAATGAGGCATGCACCATTGGTTCCTGATTGGCTGGCGCACTGTAGGTGTTGGATGTCTCGCTGGTGTGTTCCACGGTTTATGTGTGTCAAGTTGCACCTTGACCAATAGGACTGGATTTCTACATGGTACTTTTGACCCATATCCACTGGAATATTGTGGAGTTTCGAAATTGCACGACGTACACATATAATATATATATTCTTGCAAATTTATATTGAACACCCTTACTGAAGACCAAATAATTTATGGCTACATTGACATTAGAAAACAAGAAAATCACCAGCTGCTTTGACATCAGCAGTTCATCAATTCTGGTCCAGATTTTTAGTATCTTTTTTTATTGCGTTGTGTTGCGCTTTTCACCATTATAACACTGAGTAATGGTACTTTGCGCAACACAACGCATGACTGCATCAATGCATGATTGATGTATAATATACATACATTAAAAAAATTATTAATTCAATTAATTTAATGGTTAGTGGTAAGGATAATTATGTTACTCAACATGACCAACCACGCAACATAATATGGACATGAGGGTTCACTTTTTAATAATAAACATACATTTTCAAAAAAGCATTGATTCAATTTTTTTCAGTGAATGAATGGTTATAGCTAAGGGTAATTATTGGTCTCAACTTGACCAACAGGACTTGATTTCTACATGGTACTTTTGACCCACATCCACTGGAATATTGTGGAGTTTCCAAATTGCACAACGTACATATATATTTTCTTGTTAATTTATATTGAACACCTTTACTAAAGACTAAATAATTTATGGCTACATTGACATTAGAAAATAAGAAAATCACCAGCTGCTTTGACATCAGCAATTCATCAATTCTGGTCCAGATTTTTGCTATCTTTTTTTATTGCATTGCGTTGCGCTTTTTACCATTATAACACTTGGTAATGGTACTTTGCGAATCACAACGCAAGATTGCATGTATTGATGCATGATCAATGTATACTATACATACATTAAAGAATCAATAATTCAATTATTATATGGTTAATGGTAAGGATACTTATAGTACTCAACATGACCAAGAACCCAACTGAATATGGACATGAGGGTTCACTTTCTAAATATAAACATACATTCAAAATTTTTTATTCAATCAATTTCAGTGAATGAATGGTTATAAATAAGGTTAATTATGATACTCAACTTGACCAATAGGACTTGATTTCTACATGGTACTTTTGACCCACATCCACTGGAATATTGTGGATTTTCCAAATTGCACAACGTACACATATATATTTTCTTGTTAATATATATTGAACACCTTTACTGAAGACTAAATAATTCATGGCTACATTGACTTTAGAAAATAAGAAAATCACCAGCTGCTTTGACATCAGCAGTTCATCAATTCTGGTCCAGATTTTTGCTATCTTTTTTAATGCGTTGCGTTGCGCTTTTCACCATTATAACACTGGGTAATGGTACTTTGCGCAACGCAACGCAAGATTTCATGTATTGATGCGTGATCAATGTTTAATATACATACATTAAAGAATCAATAATTCAATTATTTTATGGTTAATGGTAAGGATAATTATAGTACTCAACATGACCAAGTACCCAACATAATATGGACATGGGGGTTCACTTTCTAATAATAAACATACATTCAAAATTTTTGATTCAATCAATTTCAGTGAATGAATGGTTATAAATAAGGTTAAGGTGTGATTGCACGTAACTTACCTGTGACTGCACTGAGGCACTTTTCCATTGACTTATAATGTGAAAGTAAAGGTAACAAAATCACCAAAACAATGCAATTCGCTGACCTAAAACTTGGCTAGCACACACACATATACTCAGGGATGATGAACCGAGATATGGTTTCATAAATGATATCACGAAAGCTGTGCAATTTGGTGATTAGATAAATCATTTTATACGTTTCACCAAAACGAAGATTCGAGTGTTCTCCTTGACAAGCACTGGCTGTTGCATATATTTATTCCTTGTTGTCGTCAAAATAATGAGAATATCTAGGGCTATACTTTCTGTGAGATGAATACAATGAGCTGAACATTCATAATCCCAAACTCTTCGGTGCACCCGAGTGCATATCACCTGTGAGTTCTACTGGCCTCACTAGCTATTTGCTGCACAGCATAATCCTTTCGCTCGCCCTGTTGTGAGTGTATTTTGTAGACTGAGAAATAGGTCGGAAAATGACATATGAAAACGATGAATTTAACAAATTTAACATTGCTTAATAAGAAACAGAGTCTCGGTTAGTAATCCTTGATGGCTAACAATCAGAAAGGCAAAGTTTCACGTTGATTGGAAGTGTGTAAATTCATGAATTTGTTACCTTTATATTTACGTTATAAGTGAATGGACAGCTGGTCAATGCCAGGTTCATGACGATCACATGCAATCAATCCTTAATTATGATACTCAACTTGACCAATAGGACTGGATTTCTACATGGTACTTTTGACCCACATCCACTGAAATGCACAGAAATGCAGGAAAGTAATCAAAGAATTATATATTTTTGTTTCTTGGATTTTCGCATTATTTTCAAAATAGCGGCAGCGTTCAACGAAAAACGCCCAATTTTGGGCTTTGAAGTATCCAAACGTCTTCTCCTCTGAGACTGCTTGATGGAATTGTTTGAAACTTTGTATGGTGATATTAGCGATTAGTCCCCACAAACCGATCTTTTTAGAACTTTTGCTCTTTTTTTGGTGAATTTTTTAAACTTTGAAAAAACGGCCATTTACTTATAAGAGGAACAAAAATTATTTTTAAAGTTTATGGTTGAATCTTTCTGAAATTTTGCACAGAAATGCAGGAAAATAATTGAAGAATTATGTATTTTTGGATTTTCGTGTTATTTTCAAAATGGCGGCCATTTTCGTCGAAAAATGTCTAAATTTGGACTTTTGGATATTCAAACGTCTTCTCCTGCGAGACTGCTAAATGGAATCATTTGAATCTTTGTATGGCGATATTATAGGATAGTCCCCACAAACAGAGTTTGTGTTTTTCCTTTATTTTTTTTTAGTGAATTTTTTTGACTTTCAAAAAACGGCCATTTACTGATAAAAGGAAAATTTTTTATCTTTAAAGTTTACGGTTGAATCTTTCTGAAATTTTGCAAAGAAATGCAGGAAAATAGTCAAAGAATTTTTTTTGTGGGTTTTTGGATTTTCGTTATTTTCAAAATGGCGGCCATTTTCGTCGAAAAACGTCGAATTTTGGACTTTTAAATGTTAACGTCTTCTCTGATGGAATCTTTTGAAACTTTGTGTGCTGATACTATGGGATAGGCCCCACAAACTGATCATTTCAGAATTTTGAATTTTCCATTTCTTAATTTGTGTTGAATTTTTTAAACTTTGAAAAGAATCTAAACTTATCTCAGAAGTTTATTGTCGGATTGTTCTGAAATTTCGCACAGAAATGCAAAATAGGCTCTCAAACTGGGGGACATGATAAGGCACCCTTTTCCACTGTCCGGTAACCTAACTAGCTCTTGGGCTAATTTTTTTTTGAAGTATTTTTGTGCAAAATTTCAGGAAGATTTGATCGTTAGGAAAAAAGATTTCAAGAAATGAACGGACGACAGACGGGCGACAGATGATGGACGCAACGCCACGACAATAGGTTATCGGACCCAATGTCTTGTATCCTAAAATTGGTGATACTACCTAGTTAGTACGGACAATTTTTGTCCGTACTAACTAGGTATGGACAACTTCATAATGCTGCATGGTTATATTATCATTAGAGTGTGTTGTCATGTATTCATAACCTCTAAATATAAATGTCGCGAAACCCTGACACAATTTTCTGTCCGTCACACAGTTCCTTACCATGCTCACCGAAGAACACAATTTTCCACGTCTGGATTTATACAATAATATCGTGGCAGAAATTTCGTTCTCGTAATTGCCCATATCGAGGATACACTACAAGAAGTGTATTTCGTCGTCCACTTAATCTTATGGGCACTGTTGACAGTACAGATGTTCTCTGGGTACGCGGATATAACGTCCTGGTTCTGGAGGCGATCTGGTGCATGGCTATGGCAATCGCAACCGACTCGGAGAGAAGAGTTCACGCAGTCCTGGTGAAGGTATCATGTACAGGTGTAACAGGCTCGTATCCAAGCAGATCCTGTACACCAAGTTGTTTTCCAAATAGTTCTCAAAACATAACAATACCATGCAGAAATGTACATACCCTCAAAGCACTCCCATTTAATATAAGATCAGGTTTGATAAATCTTGCGTTGCGTTGCGCAAAGTACCATTACCCAGTGTTATAATGATAAAAAGCGCAACGCAATGCAATATCCGCACAATGGTTTCATTTGGCAGCAGGAGTTTACATATAGCGATTACACTTCATAGTAAATGCAATATTTCGAGCATGGACAGTGGCAAAAAAAATTCAAAATTGTTTTGTTTCCTTTTTTAAAAAGGAAAAATACAATAATAAATTGTTTTCGAAAAAAATTGGAAGCCTCGCACAATGAGATACCATGCAGATACCATGAGATACCATGCAGAAACGTACACACCCTCAATGCACTCCCATGTAATATAAGATCAGGTTTGATAAATCTTGCGTTGCGTTGCGCAAAGTACCATTACCCAGTGTTATAATGGTGTGACGGAATAGCTGAGTTCTTCGGGCGGCTATTACGCCCACTGATCGAATAGTACGATGTATGTTGTGCGTGAACACACCAACAGGAAGTCCGACGTCAGTTTCAACAATATCCGATGTTTATTTGGATGATTAAGTCCGATGTACGATCACGGTCACTCACACAATCGTAATCCCCACAATAGTCCGAAGTATTAATAGTCCAATATAAATTTGATATCCTCTAATCACAATATTTGGCTTAGTACCTCTCAATACAACTTCTCTCTTCAACAGATTTCTCACAACTACAATGTCCGTGGGAAAGCGCGGGGCTAAGTTCATGATGTGTGTGGGTTTTCCCGCGTAATGTGGCAGGTGTTCATGTGAAATGGCGGGAAAGTGATGTCATGTCTGTGTGGGCGGAGTCATGTGTCTGGGAATGTGGTGATTGGTGGGATTGTAGGAAGTGTTAACGTGAGCAGTGTTGTTTACATGTAGATGTGGTGCGAGGACGGTGCATGCCCGGTGACGTAAGGTAAGTAAGTATGAAGTCATGTGATGAATCTGTGCCGTGTATGTCGAGTGGGAGAATGTGTCAGGGGCGGGTTTCGGGCCATAACAGTCATAAATATTCTACAAAACACCCCTTCGTCAAATTACCCCCTGGGAATTTACCCTCCCCGAAACCTAACTGTCCAAAAATCTAAACATGATAAGCTAAAAGTCCTAAAGGGAAACACATTCACCGCGCGAGACAATGATAAAGCAATGGATACAATAAAAATTCTAACTGTCAAAATAAAGTCATTAGTCAGTCAGTCAACAGTCACTAAGATGATATGAACATATTTGACAAATACATTTAAAACAACGACAGGTGACGATGAAACACATAAATCAACACATAAATCACAGTTAAAAGAATCACAAATGTATATACATATTATACTATTGGAATGATAAAAATACTCCTCGACGCTCCCTAGCGGAACGGAAACAATTTAAAGTCCAAAATACCTGAAAGTGATCAGGATTAGTACATGATACTCATGCATACCACATGATACGATAAGTACGATATTTGCAGGCCACAGCTATCCTGGTGCTGTGACCTGAGGTACGTGACCTAGTCCGACTGACGGTCGCGTCTCCGTGACGCGGGAGGCCGGGCGGCTGGCGATGCCTGTTGCATCAGCCGCCTTTGGTCGTCGGCCGGCAAGTGCGGTAGAACCGCCACAATCGTTGTCCACAATTCGTCAGGGATTCCCTGAGGTTCCGGCGACGAGGACGATGACGACGTAGTAGAGAGGCGGGCTCTAAGCTCCTGTACCTCTTCTCGTAAGTCCGAATTATTTCGCTCCGCAGTACGGAGTTCCTCCCGGAGTCGTCGATTCTCCTCCAGGAGAGGGTGCGGGGCTGCCGGGGTCTGTCGCTCGTGTAGCGACCCCATCCCGAATCCCAGGGACATGGCGTTATACTCCGCCTGGCGGATGTGTGCGTCCATTGCAAGTACGTATCCGCGGCGGATAGCTCGCAGATGTTGAAGCGCCAGGTCGTCCGCGCTGGCCAGTGCCAACGACGGGAGGTGATGCTCAGCATCCTCCGCAAGCAGTAGAGGGTCCGCGTCCGTTGCAGCCTGGGTGATTTGCTCCATCCAGTATGACTGATGCGGTCCGAGTCCGGCGGGAAGACGACGTGTGTTGTCGTCCTGGTAGAGTTCGGCGAAATCCGGGTTAATTCCGGGGAGGACTTGTAGTCCGGGTAAAGTCCGTTCGAGCAACCTTTGCCCGTGTTGGCGAAGTGGCTGGTAGTCCGCACCGAACTCACCAGATCCGTGAAGTCCGAAATTGACCTCCAGGTCGCGAGGTAATGGATCCTGGTCCTCCAGGACTTCCATCCTTAGCCGAGGCCTATCCGGATCGTTGGCTCGTGTAACCAAGGTGGTCGTTGGGGGCAACAACTCCTCCTCGTAATCCAGGTACGGAGGAGGTGGTCCGAAGGTGATCAGGCCACGAGACGGCTCCATGGGAGAGTCCGGCCTGCTGTCGGGTGTCCGATGTTGTCGAGGTTCTGGTTCATCCTCGATAGTCCGAAGTGGTGGCGGCTGGTCGCACTCCATTGGCGACTCAGTGTCCGTAACTGGGGTTCGAGAAACCGTTCTTGGGGAAGGCTCCCTATCCTCAGAGTCCGTAATTTTAGCCGTTTCCATGGGTTCGGCTGGGTCCGAAGTTCTAACTGAGTCCGAAGATTCAGCCGCGTCTGTCTCGACCGTAGGTCGACTTGGCAGGGGCGGATATTCGTCCGGGGGTGGCACAAGTCCCTCCCGAACTCTATAGTCCGTAACGTTAGGCGCTGTAGGCCTCTCAACAGTCCGACTCTTGGGTATCGCCCCCGAGGGCGAACTCCGTGCGGGAGTTGAAACTCCTGTGGCTGGTGAAGCCGAGGTCCGAGGTTCGGCGGTCTTCATGGCCGAGGTCCGAGATTCAGCGGCCTTCATGGCCGAGGTCCGAAATTCAGCGGCCTTCATGGCCGAGGTCCGATATACAACAGGGCGGTCGAAATAGAAAGCCCCAGGCTTTCGGTAGCGGACGTGACGATTAATCAGTTGGATGTCCCGTACCATCCGTTCGACCTTGGCTTCGTCGGCCCTAGTTTTCAGTTGGCCGTACTCAATACGGTCCAGTACCAGTTGGACCTCCGGTGCGGTATTCGGCGGGTACTGTGACATCACCGCGGGCGCCATCGCCCAGATGCCGAAAGTAAGTACCGATTCCGGCGTCCGTCGGAAGATGGGTACCTGCGATGGTACGCGTGGTGGCCGATAGTTCGGATTGGGTTGCATGTCAACCCCACATCGCTTGGCGAAACGAGTTACCATATTCTCGGTGGCCATTAGTGATCCCCGTTGGAAAATGGGGAACCGGTCCGTGTGACTCGCCGTGGGCATCGAGATATGTTGTATCATGTCCGAAAGCGTTAGGGTCATGTACCCGTCCCGTGCGGGGCACACAAAGAAACGTACGAATGGCATATGATACGCCAGAACATGAGCATCCAGCTCCTGTGGGGTCCGAAGTGGGGCCCGGCGAGGCACCGTGGGCCAGGTCCGTTCACGTTCCGACTCCTCCTCACTGGTACAGAAGGGGCAGTCGAATCCTCCTGTTCCGAGGCGTAGCGGCATCAGAGTCAAGTACTGACTCTCTGTCAGTGTCGACGGTACAGAAAAATCATGGACATGTCCATATCCTGCGTGCCGGTTCCGGTCGTAGAGTGGAACCGCGTTCCAGTCGATTGGACTCGTCCCGTGGGGTGTGGGAGGACGAGGTACGAGCTCCATCAACTCGTCAACTTGACGGCGATAAGTCCGTTGTCGTAGATCCCGTGACTCATGATTTCCCTGAGTCCGGAATAAGTCTGTATATGCCGAGGAATATCCTCGCGATGTCGTCGCGTGCGGGAGCAACGCGAGAGGTCGTACGGGTTTGGCCGGTTTGGCTGAAGCAGGCGAAGTAGCCGACACGGCGGTCGGTCGTGCGGCTGTCGCTGGCGGAGTAGCCATCATTTGTTTTGGTCCGGAGTCCGAAGTAACACTAGCCGTGGCTTTAGCTGCGTCTCTAGCAGCCATGGCTTGTTCGACAATTTTTCCGCCTTCTTCCAGGCGCTGGAAGTCAGGCGCACTCAAGTCCGACATAGAGTCCGATGATGGACTCGGCGTATGACGCTCTCCACGTTGAGCGAGTTTCGCCATCACTTTCTTTCGAATGTCCGTTTCGGCCCCAGAGGCCGTTTCTGTATCCGATATCGTGATCGGGTCCGAAGTAGGGGAAACTGTTCCCGGTGCGCTGTCGGCTGTCGCCGATTCTCCAAGTACGATAGGATGTTCCGGCTCATCCCCAGCCGCCACTATCCTCACCGCAAGTGGTAGTTCGTTATTATCGGCATCAGATGCCGTCTTCTTGTCCGGTGGCTTGTCTCTCTCCTTGTCGGAAGACGACATGGTTCGACTCCGCTCACTGGCGTGAGCCCACACTCACTAGTCCGACTTTTATCCTAATACAAGGTGCGTACCAGGATTATTCACGCAGTCCGTGAAATACTAGGCAAAAGTCCGTGCAATTGCCGTACGAAATATATATATATTCAAAGTAATGTCTAATTGTCTCTCAAGATCACTGTAGTATCAACACTTTTCTGCTAGATGTTAACTCTCCAGTGTCCGCAGCCAGAATGACCCACTTCTAAAACTTTCCTGCTTATCTGGCATCCGTACACACACAAAGTGCTGACAGTGTCTTTTGCGGTTTTCCACAATCGGGGGGTGCGCTCTGTCTTATTGTCTTATACGTCTTTTTACGTTCGCTTGATCCATCCCGGCTCTCAGTCGTGCGAAGAGGGGGCGGTCCATCACCTAGGCAACGCGTGTACATCAAAGCTCTGGTTCATCACACCAGTCAGGCGGGGCAGTAGGTTAGCACACAGCTGCTCTATTTTCCCATAGTCCGACACAAACTTCTGGATAACGCAATCCAATCATTTCACTGTCCGTCTAGCATACAGTCAGAATTACTGCACCTTTTGCGTGCTTCCACTCTCTATTGAAGTTAACTGGGAATGTTTATATGGAGGTGCCGCGGGCGGCTTCAGTGTTTATTTGCGCTTCATGCTTTTCCGTGTGAACTCTTACAATTAGTCCGTTCCTTATCTGCACAGTTAGCACACAATAAACTTTTGACCAACTTGTTTATAACAGATGATCACTGTCCGTACGTATGCTGAGGTATAAATACCAAGCTCACAGAAGTTTGCTCAGTCCGTTCATTGTCATCTAGTGCCGTAGATAATGGAACCGCTGATATTATCATGAGGGGTGATGGGGTGATCTGGGCGGCCCTGCCGTGGTGCGTTGCATAATTTTTAATGAATGTGATGACAGATCGCGCGTTGGAATGCAGAGGTTTGTTCATAGCTGAATTCTGCTCCGGAGGGCATTCCCCTGAATTGTACGTAGGGGGAGCAGAGGCTCTTATCAGACGCTTGCTCGGAAGACGGCTATCCTCTCACCTCGTCCGCAACAAAGTGATCTTACTCACGGCAGGACATGACGGCTGACACATGGGTGGAATTGTTAGTCATGCAATATTTAGGTAGTGCGCAACAGGCGCGAGATGGTATGGAGAAGTACGAAGTTATATGCAATGCATAACACACATATACCACATTATAGTATCGTAACCAGCATCAATATTATAACGTCATATCAATATTATATATGAAAACTGCCTCACTGACATCAGTACATAAAAATGGTTATTGAAATGAATATGTACATAATATTATTATATTATAAATATATTTTGGGGTGATATGACATCATAGTCCAATAGACAGGCATTTATTCAGCATCATAGAGATCAGTCCCTTGGCACAGCCGTGGTTATCTGAACCGGGCTGGGCGGCGAATCGAGCGTCTGGGTCGATTGTACGGAGCAGGCTGGGGCGTAGCCTCGCTTGTTGATGATTCCGTAACAATCGCGGGTTTGGGTCCGCGGGATTTCGGCGCTCGCTGTGAAGCGCTAGAGTTCGACTTGCGCGATTTTCGCTTCTGGCGACGGCGTCGCGGTCCGATTGCGGGGCTTCTCCGACTGGCGGGTGATGACGAAGTATCAGTCTCGGTAGTCCGATCTGTATCTGACGACTTGTCTTGTACGGTGACGTCCCAAGGGTAGAGGAATTCCTTGAGGAGCTCCAGGGGATCGTTCGATGGTTCGGTCTTGGGGTCTGTGCTACTTGACGACTCAGGTGGCGATCCGACTTGAGGTTGAAGGTTCAGCAACTGTGCGTCGCCTTCGTATGGTTTAATGACGTCAAGATGGACGACTCTAGTATTTCGTAGATTGGAGACTAGAGCAATTCGATAGTCTACCTCAGTTACGCGTTCCAGGACTCTCCAGGGTCCGGTCCAGGGTCGGGCGAATTTGTTGTTCTGAGTGAGGGGCAGGTAATAGTACCGTACCAATTCTCCCGGCTGGAACTGAGGGCGAGATTTCGCATGTGCGTCATACCCCATTTTCTGGCGGGTTGCAGCTTTTTGCAGATGGTCTTGCACAAACCCATGGGCAGCTCTGATGGCAGTTCGGAGATACTCGACGTATTCAGGTCCGCATGGAGGTAGCGGTTCTGGGTCATACGTAGGAAACATCAAGTCAACAGGCAAATTGCATTCATGTCCGTATACCATCAGGTGTGGTGTACACCCGGTAGAAGAGTGCACCGAGGTGCGGTACGCCATGAGTACATATGGTAAGTGCAGATCCCAGTCATTCCCACGATCACTGACGAATGCACTCAACATATTCAACAAAGTCCGATTGAATCGTTCGACTTGACCGTCACTTTGTGGGCGGTAGGGCGTGGTCCGAATTTTCTTGGCGCCCAAAAAGCGTACCACGCTCCGAAATAACGACGACTCAAATTCCGTTCCTTGGTCGCTGTGTATGGCTTTCGGTACCCCGTGGTACACGATCCAACGATTCACCAGAACATCGGCGACATTTTTGGCCGTATGGCGGCGGAGCGGGAATGCGTCTGTGTACTTTGAAAAGTAGTCCGATATGACAAGAATGTACCTGTGACCTCGTCCGGTAACTTTATGGGTATCTAAGATATCCATGGCAATACGATCAAATGGCGCCCCAGTTGGTAGTTGCGTTAGAGGCGATTTCTTGGGCGCTGGTTTTCCTTTCCGTGACACACACTGCGGGCAGCGGGCGCACCAGCGGGCAACATCCAAGGCGAGACCTGGCCAGTAAAACCGGCGCTTTACTCTCTCAACAGTCCGTTGTATTCCGAGGTGGCCTACGACCTTGAGGTCGTGGAGTTGGTGTAGAACCACCGTTCGTAATGCCGCTGGTAACACAGTTTGTATGACAGTCCGACCAGCTGGGTCCAGCTTAGTAGTACGTATGAGGACTCCATCCTGTAGCGCTAACAAAGTCCATCGTGAAACCAAAGTTTTCACTTCCTCACCGTAGCGGGCGACTTCCTTTGACGTGGGTTTCGTTCCGTTCAATACCCACTGTCGTACGACTCCGACACTCGGGTCGACTTGCTGAGCGGCAACAATGTCCGCTGTTGAATAGTCCGACAACCATTCTTGTCCGTTCAATTTCACATCCAATGCTCGCTCACGTGCAGCTTGGCGTATTGAGATCATCCGAGACAAGACCGGTGATGTCATGGTATCACTGTCCAGGAGGTCTTTCTCGGGTCCGACAGGAACCACCGTAATCCGTCTGACGGGAAGTTCTCCAGAACTTGTTTCCGGGTCCGTGGGTGGAACGACTAAGCGTCCAGGGCAGTCCGAATGTTTGCAACTATGGCAGCGGGAAAGTCCGTCAGCATTTCCGTGGAGCTTTCCAGGACGATGTTCAATACGAAAGTCATATTGCTGCAGTTTGGCTAACCAGCGAGCCAACATACCGTCCGCATCGTTGTAGTACTTTAACCATCGCAGAGAGCTATGGTCAGTTCGTAACAGGAATCTGCGTCCCCACAAATAATGTCGGTAATGCTGAATCATTTCAACGACAGCCAACAGTTCTCTATATAGACTAGATACAAAATCTCAAAATAACACTTTAGGGGGGATGGAATGTTACTGCCTGTCACCCATGCTGGGGTCAAAGTAGGGTCCCTACTGGTCAATATTAGCCCGGATGACATTCAAAATTTTAATTTTTTCATAAAATTCTAACAATTTTATATACGGACGAAGCCGCGGTTATTTTTCTCGTTTTGAAATTCACATAAAAGACTGTTGAATCGTGAATAATGAAGCTAGAGTTATCATTTTGGTGTCAAAATGTCTGGAATTGAATGGCAAATCAAGAAAAATACCATCTACATCAGTTCATGGTGTAAGTTTTGTATTATAACATGAAAACACATAATAATAAGTCCGAAATTGCCTTCGATTTCACAATCTGAGATCTGCGAAAATGGGTGTTCCAGCTCACAAATCTATTTTATCTTTACGAAAACTTCACTAAAATTACCCTAGATTATATACCATACTGCCAAAAAAAACCTTCCCAAGGTCTTAACCAAATTTACAGCTAGAAATCAAATTAACCTAACACTACCCCCTAGTGAACTCCGTGATCGCACGATATTCTCGAATTTGACAAAACTAGTTATACTCTCACATATTACTATGCTAGAATGATTATTTTGATGTCAAATGATACGAATCATCATTTCAAACATACAATACAGTAATCAGTTAGAGATGTGAAATTTCTTCTCATCAAAACATAAGAAATATCCACCAAAATTTGACCATAACCATTGATTGGTTAATGATTAATCTTACCAATAACTATGATGGACAAATTATTTTGATATCAAATGATAGGAATCATTAGTTCAAACCCAAAGTATAAAATCCAAGTCCAGATGTGTTTTTTTTTTTATGAAAACTACAAAAACACACCAAAATTTGACCACAATAATTTATTTACTGTGTCGGCATTTTAGAAAGTTGATCGTTTGTGGTTATTCGCTGCTAATGTTGTCAAGTGTTCTGCTAGTGTTACTTAGTCGACATAGTGACCAGTAGCTTAATTCATCATAATTTTAACATATTTGAATCCATAATATTCGCCAACTAAATATATTATTCACTCTGTGAATTTTTTACAGGGTTTTGAGAGGAGGGGATATATGTATTTCATAGTGTTTTGTGATCGAGTATTCAAAGAAATCTTAACATTTTATATACAATCAAAACGGGAAATTAATTACCGGTACCATTTCGATGGATACATTGTATAATTGGTTCATGTGGGTGGAGATTCATGCCATTACAAAATGTGAGTTGTGGTCCAAAATCGTATCACTAACAAAAGTTCATAAAAGTTCATAAGATCACTTGTCATTTGACTAAAATGTTGCAACATTCAGTTTTACTTCCTATGTTGGATCTTTTCCCCTTCTTGACTCCTCGATCATGAGATCATACAAAACCCGTTCTAATTGAAACATACGGCCTAAAATGAAGAGTTTGTTTCAGAGCAAAACACTATTGATACATGTATGAACTGGTATGTAGTCTAAAATTTATGACAAGAAACCAACCTTCTGCAAATAATATTAGCAACATGTTCTTCTAAGCTTCGGATCAACAAAATATTTATCTTCCAGCCTCTTTAATTGTACATGTCATGACATGTGCATATTCAAGGGGTATGGCCAGCATAAACATAGACATGGGAAAGCTCAACACAGATTAATTTGACAATGAAATGTAATCCATATCATTCTCATTTCCTCTCAAACAGTAGTTCGTTCCCAAGGTCGTATTATTGTTGCTCAAGTCGGGATTGTTTGATCAGTCTGTACAGACATAACCTTCAGTATAAGACATTGCATTCTTTGGAGAACATGTTCCTGTGCAATGGTCCTTCTAACATTTCAATCGCATGGCTTTTGGTGCTAACATCTGATCTGTATGGTGAATCGAGATGATCTCAGCAACCACACTCGAGCCATGATCATTTGGGCTTGAAGCTTTGACAGCCTTCTGTAGCGAGGTTCTCCAGATGCAAGCCTAATATCTGACTCATGCAATGTGGTGTTTGAGAGCTTCCTTTTTTTGGTACAAGATGAAATGTTTGCTCATTCCTGCTGCAGAATGGTTTGTACCTGACAGAATTTATGTCTGTTTAGAAATATTCTTCGTGGTTTTTTTTTGAGAAATTTCTTGGAGAAGTATGAAACATATTCAGAGCCATCGAGTTCTTCTCTGTTGGAGAATGATTTACCAATCTTTTTCCTGACATCACACATGTTTTGATCAGCCATTGTCGACTGAAATGGCCGTGTCTTTCCTTTGGCAACAAAATCACTGCATACGACCATGCCAAGTGAGATGCCTATGGCTGTGGTGTCGATGTACATGTACCTTGTACATTGTTTGTTTTCAGGGCAGGATAGAACTCTCGCACATGCCAACACAGCAACTTAGGTGCTGGTGACCTGAGGATGAAGCAGCTATTTGCTTTTGATGCTGCATGACTGGCAGCTTCCTCCTGTTTGATGCTCAACTGATCGAACCAGTAGTCCGAATGGTGCTGTGCCCAACAACGAGGTTGTACGTAGTACTCTTTACTGTGTGTTAGTAATTACACCAAGTGTGCAAGACTACATACTCAGTCTGCTGCCATTCAAAGCGGAATTGAGACAGACTTGTCTAGTTACTCACGTCACATTAATTTCTTCGACCGTGTTGGACAATTTTGATTTTCTTTTGATGTATACAACGGATTAAGGATCCATGACATAGTTGACTCTTTTGTGAGTGAGCATGTAGGCATGTAGGCACCAGTTGAAAGATGTTCTGAGCCTGAACTCCAAGTGTCTTGAGAGCATTCTTGACAAAGTGCAGTACTTCCATACCATCGGTGAGAACTGCCGATTGTGGAACATCTTCAACTGGTTCATGGTAGTCTTCGAGGATGTGTAACAGAGGCACCTTGGTTGTTTAAGCAGGAACTCCAGCTGTGTTGGCCAATGTCCATAGCAGTGACCATAATGGGACTGCATCTTTCATGTTCAGTTGACAATTCCGAGCAATAACTAGCATTTTAGCAAATAGACTCCAATCAGCTTGTATAACCTTCTATTGTAAATTGTATGTTGCAACCACCTTTGTTGTCTTTGTTTGCACGATGATGCTGAATGACTTCAAAGATAATTTTGGCAGTGTGGCAATCAAGTTGACTTTGTTCAACCACAAAATAAGATTCACCATGAAGCTTCGTTTGTAAATAAAACTGCTTCATTTGTCTCCTGCAGTAGGTAGATCATGTAATATGTGTCACTGACTGTGATTCCAGATGCTGTGTTGACGAGAGTCTAGATCTTATGTTCATCTCCGAGTACTCAATAAGTAGACCCAGCCTACAATGATGCCCAACACTTTGTGTATATCTCCTTCATCCTTCTGATTGACTGTACAACTGACATCTTTCTGTGGATTTCTTATATGAACGCCTGTCATTTTTCTCGCAAATCTGCAGGATCATTGTTCTGTCATGGGTTATGATTATCCAACGTTGTGCAGCACCACGGTTGACTGATGCCAACTATACGCCCTGATTAATTAGAGTCCAGGATATTGTATGTTCGATGGTTTGGTAACAACTGCTTGTGTGAAAACAGTTTCCTAACATCGCCGAACATAGAATCCCCCTTTGTGCAGTCTGCATGTTACTCTGTGGTGTGACTCGGACAGAATACCACTGGTCACTCTGGTGATTTTGGCAAACTACTGCTGGTACACATGGTGACTGATTCTACCAAGTATCAATGGTATATCACTTAACCACATACACATTTATTAAACCACAAATGGTGAACTTTCTAAGATGCCTGCATTTCGTATACAACCAGTAAATCATTATGGTCCAATTTTGGGATTTTTTTTCTTGTTTTGATGGGAAAAAAATTACATCTCGACCTGATTATTGCATGATATATTTGAAACGATGATTCGTATCATTTGACTTCAAAATAATTATTCTAGCAGAGTTATATGTGAGAGTATAACTAGTTTTGTCAAATTTGAGAATATCATGCGATCACGGAGTTCACTAGGGGGTATTGTTAGGTTCATTTGATTACTAGCAGTAAACTTGGTTTAGACCTTTGAATGTTTTATTTTGGCAGTATGGTATATAATCTGGGGTAATTTTAGTGAAGTTTTCGTAAAGATAAAATAGATTTGTGAGCTGAAACACTCATTTTCGCAGGTCTCAGATTGTGAAATCGAAGGCAATTTCGGACATATTATTATGTGTTTTCATGTTATATTACAAAACTTACACCATGAACTGCTCTAGATGGTATTTAGATTCTTGATTAGCCGTGTAATTCCAGACATTTTGACACCAAAATGATAACTATAGCTTCATTATTCACGATTCAACAGTCTTTTATGTGAATTTAAAAACGAAAAAAATAACCGCGGCTTCGTCCGTATATAAAATTGTTAGAATTTTATGAAAAAAATAAAATTTTTAATGTCATCCGGGCTAATATTAACCAGTAAGGACCCTACTTTGACCTCAGCATGGGTGACAGGCAGTAACATTCCATCCCCCCTATCGTCATTTCTAAGGCCCTTTATAGAAAACGTGCCTAGACTAATAGGTCGTACAATAATTCCGTTGCGTGCGGGACAGCGTCTTGCTTGCAAAGCCGATCGGGATTTCCTTTCCATTGACACGCTGTGAAAGCGCGCCTCTGATGGCGTAACCGCTGGCGTCGGTATCAAGAATGAAATAATCGTCCGCATCTTGTGACGGATGGGCGAGCTTGGGGGCCTTGATAAGTGCGTTCTGGAGCCTCCTAAAGGCGTTCCGTTGGGGCGATCCCCACGTGAAGCGACATTCACCCCGGGTGAGTGCCACCAGAGGTTCAGCAATTTCGGCATAGTCTTTTATGAACCTCCTGTGGTAATTGGCAAACCCCAGGAAAGCTCGTACGTCCGTAATCTCACAGGGAGTCGGCCATTCCCTAATAGCCTTGACCTTGTTCGGGTCCACCCTGATTCCTTGTCCACTGACGATAAATCCCAGATATAGGATTTCGCGTTGAAAAAGTTCGCACTTTTTGGGTTGTAAGCGTAACCCGGCAGTTCGTATCCGATCAAGGACCGCTTCCAGATTGGCAAGCGCCTGATCAAAAGTGCGTCCGTATGCTATCACGTCATCCAGATAGCACATACATCTGGTCCACAGATATCCACGTAAGATGGTCTCCATGAGACGTTCGAAAGTCGCTGGCGCGTTGCTCAGTCCGAACGGCATAACCCTGAATTGGTATAGGCCTTTCCGGGTGGCGAAGGCCGTCTTGGGTCGGTTCGTCGGGTCCACCTCGACCTGCCAGTATCCCGAGGCGAGATCTAAGGCCGAGAAGTAGTTCGCTCCAGCGAGTGCGTCATGCGTGTCTTGAATGTTCGGAAGAGGGTACGAATCTTTCCGTGTTACGTCATTGAGCAGACGATAGTCCACACAGAATCGTACCTGTCCGTTTTTCTTTCGTACCAACACCACTTGTGAACTCCATGGTGATTCCGAAGGTTCGATACATCCAAGTCGCAACATTTTGTCAACTTCCTCATCTATGATGTGTTGTTGCGCTTGGGGTACGCGACGTTGTCGCTGACGAATTGGGGCGCTTGTACCCGTGTCGATCCGATGTTGCACTACATGCGTCCGTCCGAGCTGTCCTTCGGGGCACATGAAAGTGTCTCTGTACCGATATACCAAATTGGCACAGCACCGTTGCTGTTCAGGTGCTAGTCCGGCACGGTCCACCATCTCCCGTAGGTGTGGCGGGAGGTCTTCGTAATGGTTAACGTTTGTGTGGGGAACTTCCGGTTCCTCTCCTGACTTCGGCAGAGCACCCACAATACTGTCAACGGGGCTCGCTATGGCTATTGGATCTGAGCGAGTCAGAGTTACGCCCGTATCCGCGGGGTTCACCACAGTCACTTTAACACACTTCCGGTTCAATGAGGTCAACGTGCGACCCATAATCAAGTCTGTTTCCTCCGGAAAGTTCGTCATGGGCTGAATGAGCCGAGGGTGTTGGCGCACCCTGACCTTTGAGGTCGGTACAAGTTCGACTACGGCCTCGCTGCGTGGCGGTACCGTAACGGCTCAACGTACAGCCATGCGTACAACATTAGCTTCGAAGTCCTTGTATGCAAACAGGATCTCTTTATTAATTTCGACAGTTCCATCACCGTAATTAACGATGGCTTTCGTTTGTCGGAAGAAATTCATGCCCAAAATCATTTCGTCATGAATCGCTGCTACACAAAATGTCACTGTCATTTCCTTCGTTCCGACCTTGATCGTAAGGTCTAGAAGTCCGTCGATCGGGCTGGAGTCTCCGTTGACATCCCGAATGGTCGCCATGGTCGGGCGTAGAGTGTGCTGTTCGACAGGCACGCGTCGCATCATGTCCTTTCGGAGCAGGGAAACCTGTGCTCCTGAGTCCATTACCGCTTTAAAAGTTCGTCCTCCAACATGCACTGGCAATTTCCAGCACTCATGGGCGGCCAGACTTCGACTGATAACAATCGGTCCATCGAGGTCCTCCTCAGGCAGTAGGAGTGGAAGTTTCAGTCTTCCCGGCTTGGTTTCAGGCCCCGATGGGAAAGCGTAAAAACCTCCATCATCCGACACCCATTCTATTTCAGACATAGAGTCCGTTCCAGTATCGCCGGTGGTGCGTGTCGACACCTCTTCGTGACGATTAGTCCGTGATGGCCTGCGTGGCAATGGTTCCGACACCCCTTCGTGGAGGGATTCCGTACCTGAAGTCGACGAAGCACACTTGGCGCACACCCCTTCGCGGAGCGGAAGGGCCCGTGGTGTCGGCGCCAGCTTGGTTGGCGTCGTGTTCGTAGCTGTGGACACAACCACTGGGTTGGAGCTTTGAGCGTAGCTCGGTTTAACGGAAGGTTCTTGCTCCACAGTTCCTTCCTCCCTTAGTTTGACGGCCTGGCCTGTGGTGGTGGCTGAGCCGGTGGTGTCGTAGCCATTGGCTGAGAGTTCGAGTTCGGTATACCGATCTGTCCGTTATTCCGATTTGCGCCAGGGCGTGGCGGGAACGGTTTCATTCCGTTTCGTACCAATATGTCCTTCAAACGGTAACACCGTATCCACCTGTGTCCCGGTTTCTTGCAGAAGAAACATATTTCAGTCCGACCTTGAGGCGTAGGACGGTCGCCACGAGCCTGAGCGATAGCCCGTAGAACAGAGTACAGTGCGTCCTCACCGTATTGTCCGCACTCATCACTAACAACACACTGGAACGCTTCCGCGACCCATTCGCGGGAGCAGGAAGGGACGGAATGTTCGGTTTAACGTAGCTCGGTTTAACGGAAGGTTCTTGCTCCACAGTTCCTTCCTCCCTTAGTTTGACGGCCTGGCCTGTGGTGGTGGCTGAGCCGGTGGTGTCGTAGCCATTGGCTGAGAGTTCGAGTTCGGTATACCGATCTGTCCGTTATCCCGATTTGCGCCAGGGCGTGGCGGGAACGGTTTCATTCCGTTTCGTACCAATATGTCCTTCAAACGGTAACACCGTATCCACCTGTGTCCCGGTTTCTTGCAGAAGAAACATATTTCAGTCCGACCTTGAGGCGTAGGACGGTCGCCACGAGCCTGAGCGATAGCCCGTAGAACAGAGTACAGTGCGTCCTCACCGTATTGTCCGCACTCATCACTAACAACACACTGGAACGCTTCCGCGACCCATTCGCGGGAGCAGGAAGGGACGGAATGTTCTTCACACCCTTGCAGTCCGGTCGTGTCGCTATCTGCAGGGTCGTAGTATGCAGCGATCTGATCGGAAGTTGGTGTATCCCAATGGTTCAACTGTCCGATCGCACATGAAAGTTCGTCGTTCGCTTCCGTGTCGTCGGCATACCCGTGGTAAATGGCGTCCGCTCGACGGGTACTGTGGGGCCGATCTCTCTTGGTCTGCTGCTGGCGACTCTCCGCTTTCAGTACAGCCGTGAGTGCGTCGCTGTACGAAGTAAAGGTCATTACACAAAGTCTATCCGCAATATGGTCAGGCTGACCATTGACAAATTGCGAAATAACAGTTCGTTGGAGAAACTCAGGTGTGACGTCATCAAACACCTGTTCTGCTATGGCTTGTAACCGTTCAAGGAAATGTTCGGCATCTTCTTTCCGTTCACGCTTCAAGAACGGGAAGTCGTCTCGTTTCGATTGTCGGCGGGCGGCGGGTTCCCATCCTTCCAGGAGACGACGCCTGAATTCATCCCAAGGCGTGTTGAACGGAATGTTCAGAGCGATTGCTTCCGCTCGTCCGCGTAACGTACTACGGAATATCGTAGTTTTGTTCAGGTCCGTGTACGTGAATGCAGCCGTAAACTGTTCGAAGCTGCGGAGGTACTGGTTCAGATTACCCTCCTTAAACGTGGCTCGCCACTGTGCTGGTTTGGCGGTACTCAGCGCTAGCGTCGGGATGATGGGCGCTTGTGATGCCGCTGTCGTAGCGTGGGCAGTCGTCGCAGAAACGGCGGGAGTTGGCGGCGCGACCTCCGTGGTCGGTGCGGCAGTGGTCGTGGTGACCGGTACGACGTATGGCGTGGCGTCGGGTGCGGGCGGGTAGCCAGCGTGATTTGACAACGGCGCGGTTTGGGAGACCGGTCCGTATGGCGGCGACATTTCCGGCATTCCGTATGACGGAGTTGGGTGTGGCATTTGTGGGAACTGATATCCCGAACCAGGAGCGTACACACTTGGAACTGCTACTCCCGGGTTTTGCGGCACAATTCCCAAATTGGGCACTATTCCGTGATTGTACGCGGCAACACCGTACGCTGGTACTCCATGGTTTGGTACAGCTACTCCCCCATGATTGTGCATGGGCACCGCATTTCCATAGTTCGATACTGCTACTCCCCCATGATTGTGCATGGGCACCGCATTTCCATGGTTGGGCACGTAGCCGTGTGAGGCGGAATGTTCCGCTGGTAGCGACGGTTCGCCGTGCGATGGTCCGATGTTGACTACCGGTGGTGGTAGATGCGCGAGGTGCGTGTTTTCGCTGGTGTCGGAGATCGGTACTCCGATGTTGCGCGGTCGGCGATCGATAGTGTCGCTGGCGTATCGGACCTCCGATCTCGGCGCGGGTACGTGGAATCGTGTCGGCGGGTCGTTCGTCTGGGCGGCGTTGAACCTGGGGTCGGCCGCTGGGGTACTCTCGGTGGCGGCCCTTCTCCGGTTCGGCAGGTGGACATCCGGCAGCTCTCCCGTGACGACTGGGTCGGCCGGTACTCTGGAGTACACCGGCGGGGTTCGGTCGGGTCGCGTCAGTGTGTGGATTGTTACCGATGGGCGCGACATTACATTGTCGTGTCGCGGATACAGTTCAGCACGCGTATCCGATTCATGCGACCATTGTTGGACACGCGACCGACTCGGCGGGTGCGTCAGCATTGAATTGTCATAGTTCGTTGGTCGTACGCTCACCGACTTAGGTAGCGGGTCGGTATTGGGTTGGCGCTGGAAGCGCGCATAGTCCGTTTCACTTCCGTCGCTTGGTCGCGACCTTGGCGGTCCGGCAGGTGTCGCGTGGTATGACCGCGCATGCGCGTCAAGGATTTCTGTCACCGTGCGCGACGGCTGGTACGGGTCACCGTCCAACAGTTCTTCGAGGTTACTATCGGCTCGCATCCAGTCCGGCATGTACTCTACGGATGCCGCCGACGATAGTTCGTACAGTTCGTTTGGCGGTTGTACTTGCGATAGCGTAATAGTATCGCTCATCGCCACTGACCTTGGTCGTGCAGTTCGCTGGTTCGCTGGGACCGGATTCATCGTCACCTCATCTTCCGGGCTTGGTCCGATCGGGTTCCGAGTCGTAGATCGGGTATTCATCAAAAGTTCGTACGTCGGGATAGTTCGTAAGCCGAGAACTGGCCTTCGCTATCCTGGTCACGGCACCAATGTGACGGAATAGCTGAGTTCTTCGGGCGGCTATTACGCCCACTGATCGAATAGTACGATGTATGTTGTGTGTGAACACACCAACAGGAAGTCCGACGTCAGTTTCAACAATATCCGATGTTTATTTGGATGATTAAGTCCGATGTACGATCACGGTCACTCACACAATCGTAATCCCCACAATAGTCCGAAGTATTATTAGTCCAATATAAATTTGATATCCTCTAATCACAATATTTGGCTTAGTACCTCTCAATACAACTTCTCTCTTCAACAGATTTCTCACAACTACAATGTCCGTGGGAAAGCGCGGAGCTAAGTTCATGATGTGTGTGGGTTTTCCCGCGTAATGTGGCAGGTGTTCATGTGAAATGGCGGGAAAGTGATGTCATGTCTGTGTGGGCGGAGTCATGTGTCTGGGAATGTGGTGATTGGTGGGATTGTAGGAAGTGTTAACGTGAGCAGTGTTGTTTACATGTAGATGTGGTGCGAGGACGGTGCATGCCCGGTGACGTAAGGTAAGTAAGTATGAAGTCATGTGATGAATCTGTGCCGTGTATGTCGAGTGGGAGAATGTGTCAGGGGCGGGTTTCGGGCCATAACAGTCATAAATATTCTACAATGGTAAAAAGCGCAACGCAATGCAATACAAAAAGATCTGGACCCGAATTGATGAACTGCTGATGTCAAAGCAGCTGGTGATTTTCTTATTTTCTAATGTCAATGTAGCCATAAATTGATTGGTCTTCAGTAAGGGTGTTCAATATATATTTACAAGAAAATATATATATATATGTACGTTGTGCAATTTCGAAACTCCACGATATTCCAGTGGATGTGGGTCAAACGTATCATGTAGAAATCCAGTCCTATTGGTCAAGTTGAGTATCATAATTAAAGTGGCATGCAGCGCTATTGGGAAAGTAATTCATGCAATTATTAATGGTAAGCCTTGTTGGCCCGGTGTGCATTGACCCTGCATGTAGTGAAACCACTTTTTCAGACTGATTGAAATTATAGGTGATGACAGAAAAAGGCGGTACTTATTACCACCGTGTAAACTGTGGTATATTTTTCGCATGCTCACGGGGGCCAATCATGACTGTATTATTGTACGGCAACTTGGCATTGAAAGAATTTACCAACATGATAAGAGTGGGTGGTACATTATTTGGAAGGGGAGGTCGCGGCAGGTCAAAAGAATCTCCCTACTCGCAAGAAACCCCACTTATTCTTGTATTTGAATAACTAACGCACTTTCTGTAACTAGCGTTCAGCGACGACTGTCCTCCGAATTACGCAGACGCGCTCGACCCCCGTCACACTGGTGAATTTATTGCATGCATGTCGATAACTAATCGACAACACGGCGCGCGCCGAGCTGAATAATAACAAACTTGTTTTTATGATGATGAATGGCATATCTCTGTCAACACTAGGATCGTGACTGAATCGTTATTTATATCACGTTCAATCACATCAAATAAGATTTGGACAGTGCTGCATGCAGCTTCAACCTTATTTATAAACATTCATTCACTGAAAATAATTGAATCAATGATTTTTTTAAATGTATGTTTATTATTAAAAAGTGAACCCTCATGTCCATATTATGTTGGGTTGTTGGTCATGTTGAGCACCAAAATTAACCTCATTCATAACCATTAACTTCAACCATTAGATTAATTGATTTCATGATTTTTTTAATGTATATATATTATTTAAAAAAGTGACCCCCTCATATCGATATTGCGTTGCGTTGCGTTGCGCAAAGTACCATTAGCCAAAGAAAGCATATATTAGTCGTTTCCATGTCATGATCCTCGCGCTCACTCCACTCCCCCCCCCCCCTTCCTTGAAATGAGAGAGTAAATATATTATGGTATCTAGATGGTAATAAAAAAGCTAGCCTAATGTAAAGTTATTGACTATCGTCCGCTCTTCGGGATCCTCGAGGATAGTCCTCTCACCGCGAGTCCTTGCGGACGCGCATCCGCTATTCCGGATCCTTGCGGCGGCGCCGCTCACCGGAGGTCGCTGCGGACACGGTAACCACTCTAGAATTTACGGTAACCAGGTAACAGCCCACCCGACACTCCCAGGCCTACGGACACCGTTCAGAAACTGGTTCATCACCACGGTGTTAACGCAGTCCGCTACAAACAGTGAGGTAACGAAGAGTCAAAATTTAAAAGTAATTTCTTGAATATTATCTCTTCGAAATGACATTATTTTATAGAGTAAATGATCAGCATCCTAATACTGAAAAGAAAAAAGGGGGTCACCGTGCTCGTTTCTTCTACATATTCGATCGAAATCACACAAATTTACCCAAAATGACATAAATAATGGCATTTTTGCACATTTTTTCGTTCATATTCACATCTTGCATCGTGTTTTCTATGAGGACGGATACGGTGACCCCCTATTTTTCAGTTTCAGGATGCTGAACAGTTACTCTATAAAATATATCATTTTGAAGCTCCAGATTATGTTGACACAGTTATTTATTTTAAAAAAACTCTTTGAACCCCTCCCTTCACTGTTTGGAGCGGACTACCTTAACTGGAGGGGCCTGGCGAGCCGCGGTCTGCCTCGGGGACGGAACCCCGTACAGCAACGTACAGACGGAACCCCGTGGCAACGCACGCTCGAACGGAGCGTGTCAAAACAAGGCCAAGAACGAAAAGGCCACATAAATGGCATGTATGTTTACAATCACCTGCCGCGTGCTTAGGGCAAAATCGCCACACTAATAAAAAGTAGATCTAGGCGTAGCTCTGTGGCTGTTATTTAATTTAACTTAACTTTCGCCTAACCATTATAATGGACCAGCTCAGGTGTCTACCTTTGGCGGTTGCATATATACCACCTTGCAACTAAATGACCTTTCACTGGCGCATATATAATTGGTTATATTGTGGATCAACGACACCCAAAACCTTGGATCCAAGAATCCTGTATACCAGCCCCTAATTTCCACACGAAATAGGCATCGATAGTCCCAGAAATTTTTTTCTCCAGGGTGGGCTTACGGTGCCCCCCATCCGATCCCCCTCCCCCCCAAACCACATTTAGGTTGTGTGTGCTCCTCCCCAATCAGGTTTCCGGAATTAGCCCCCGAGTAATGTCACTTAGGTCCGTTTACAAATGTTTTGGAGTGATACATATATAAAACCATGCGAGTGTGTTTTCCGCAAAAAGATATCGGTCGAGTTTGGTCTGGCGGATGAATTCAGGATGCACGAGTCCGAAGGCCGATGACGGAATACAAATCTGTATTCCGATATCTTTTTGCGGAAAACACACGAGCGTGGTTTTTATTTTATCACACACTACAAACTACAATGCTACATGACCCAAAAAGGTGTGATAACCTATTCTGTATCACTCGCTGAGCCACATCGGGCCGAAACTACTTTTTCACGACGGGTTACGTGAAGATTGTTATTACGTAAAAGAACAATGTGAAGTTTTTGATTGTGGTGTTTGGTCTGGTTTGGTCTGGCGGATGAACACAGAATACACTCGTCCTTCGGACTCGTGCATCCTGAATTCATCCGCCAGGCCAAACTCGACCGATATCTTTTTGCGGAAAACACACTCGCATGGTTTTATATATTTATCACACACAACTGTTCAGACATAATTCTAGATATTGTCGTAGATCATACGAAAAATTTTAATGATCATTAATATAATAATATAACTTTTATAACATTCATGAATATGCCTGCTGTGATGTCCAGAAAATCTCCAGTCGGCTTGGTGACTTTCGGTTGCTAAGATCGTTTTCATATATTTGACTTCACATTGTTCTTTTACGTAATAACAATCTTCACGTAATCCGTCGTGAAAAAGTAGTTTCGGCCCGATGTGGCTCAGCGAGTGATACAGAATAATTTAAAGTAGGGTGATACAGAAAAGGTTATCACACCTTTTTGGATCATGTAGCATTGTAGTTTGTAGTGTGTGATAAATGCTTTTATCTGCCTGTAATACTTCCGGAACGTAAAACAAAAGTTGTACGCATCATGGGAACAATACATACGTGATTTTTATAGTATGGGAAACATGGTAAAATCGCATTCAATCCACCACAATTAAAAATCAAGCTATTATATTGCACACATCATAAGATCACTTTGTTCAGCCGAGTTTGCAGTCCGGGAATGGTCGTTATTGGAATTAAAACACATAACAATCATAATCATGTTACATATATGTGTGTAAAAAAATATGCATATAATGGCCATGATCGTATAGATGGCATTTTGGTAATCGAGAGATAAATGTGAAAATTACTTTGATCATTAATAACACATTTCGTCAATCTTTACACATGTTCTGTCACACCCTGTCCATCACCGTTCCCCTCCCTACACATGCTACACACTACAATCACCCGCTACATGTAATATGTACAATGTATGAATTCAACCGTCACGTCCCGGGCAAGTATCACAGATTTATAACCTCCAAAGCCATTGTATCAGCCCGAGCGACCCATGCAATGAGACATGTCGTAAATTTGGCAATTACCACGTGACCTTGGGAGTGAAGCGCTAGTCACGTGACGTGTCAAGAGGCGAGGTCACGGTGGTTATTCGCTACGTCCTGAATCATAAGATTGATGTGTGATCAGGTATGAATCTATCGTCGGTGTTCCTGATAAATAACAATTTTCGAACTGTATGAAGTTTTTGAAACCATCTCCACGAATATTACACGGTATCCCAATTCAACATTTTATATCCTATATATGCTACTAGATCTACGCCAGCTATTCAAATGTCACTACACAAACCAATAAACAATTGAGTGATAAAAAAGAAAATTAGTTTCTTCACATACATCCTAAACACGAAAACACCTCAGTCAAAAATAAATTAGTTGAAGTTTTCAATGAAATATAAACAATATAAAAAGGACTCTATGAGACCTGCACAAACAGGCAATAGTTATCGCTATTACCCATTTTCCTTAATTGGTTTCCACTTTGAGTTTAATTTTGACGTTTTCACATCAATCGATATATGAGGTGATAAAAAGTACAAAATCTTATTTGCAAGTATGTTCATATAGCAGGCCTGAATGTAAGTGTCAGCCTATTACCATCAATGCTAGATTTTGATGATCAATAGCAAACCTAAGATACAACATTTTGGAATAAAAACTATGCCCCAACCAAATATTTTATCTGAAAAAACATTGGCGTCATCAGGGGCAGACAGTGTGTACAATGTTGTTATTTCTACTGTACACCTGATGGAATTCGTATACAGCTGCCCAACAACATATAAATCATTCATATATTGTTTGCATGTGGTAAAAGAAGGTTGTCGATCGGACCTGTCCAATGCTCATTTTATTCAAGATGATTTAGTGAAACGCAAAAGTCAATGAATGGAAAAGCATGAAATGCATAATGGAGGATGAACCGTGAATGCCACATACAAAGTCAGCACATGAGGCATTCTGGTTGGCCTTGCCCGTGTGATAAGTGAAATGATCTGTGGAGCAATACCACTGTGAATAGGTCCCGCGTGCAATATCAGGCACGTATTGCCCGCCAGCAACTTACGCATCACACATAGCATGTAATAACTCTTGTCAACAGAATTTACGACCCGGGAATGGTCGTTATGGGAATTATCAAGCGTCATCAATCACTTAACGGGACATCTGTGTGTCAAAGATATTAGGATAACCTTCACGGAGATGACTAAGAAAGGTAGTGTATCAATACGGGTAGCAGTTGTGAGAGAAGGGGGGGGGGGGGGGTGAGGGGCATGTTAGATGATTCACCGATTGCACATCAGAATTTCAAGATCAATGGCGTCGTGTGTCTCTCGTGATGAATACAAATCCAACAAATCAATTCTGCATGACTGAAAGGATAGCAACGGATGAGAAAAATGTGACATACTTTGGGATCAAATGCTGTTGCACTCGATTTTGCTTGGAATGAAAGTGCCAACAGGCTACTCGGAACAAATTACTATGTATGCTCATTATTGCCATACATGCTTCACTGTATTGGGATCAGTAAAAATCCTTGTATATGTCCACTCATTAACTTGGGATGTGCTATCAAGGTCGAAAGAATTATGTGACTAAAAATGCCCACATCGTACCTGATACATTCATAAACTACGATCAGATCCACGGCCAATATCCTACGATTTATAAATACCTTCCAACACAAGTACAGGCCACCTGCACTCCATCTCACATAAACACTGTGATCCCGTGATTTTGGAAGTGAACAGTCGATGACTTGATGTGTAAGTAGCAAGGTCACGGTGGGTATTCATACCGTCCTGCTGGTGAACACTATCATTGAGTCATATATGTGGAACTTTCTTCATCTGTCTCCATGGATTGGGCATTTGCTTGAATCCGTAGGAAATAATAGTGTATGACAGCAGATAGTGTATGCTTTCTCGTTGCCATTGTTGCCTTCTCGGTGCAATTTGCCAACACTCGCTTCTGCCATATTCACCAGGAAGGAATAGAAATATTTATTCTTGGCAAATCGTTGAACAGCACCGAGGAGCATGTTGCCATTATTGGGCGCTCTATGATTGAATAATCAGAGAATAATTGATCATCCTGCTCTTTCCATCACACCTTGTGCTCTATTGGAGACTGATTTCGTCCGTTCCGTGAAGACTTACTCTCGTAGTTGTTTTACTGCATAATACTAGTAGTAGTGGTGTGGTCATGTTTTTAAATATCAACATATTACCGGTCAATACAGGAGTTTGATGATGCCAATATACAACTGAACATCAAACACCTTCGGAAAGAAACAAAGCCCAACCTTGAAATATTATTGTCCAAAGCAATATTGGCGTCATCAGGGGCAGATAGTATGTGACAATAGTTGTTTCTACTGTACACTGGCTGACATTCGCAATGAAATATTGTCAAATACTACGTTGATAAACTTTACACTCATATTTATATTGCTGATGCTAGACTCATAATCACCATTTCAATCCGATGACAACAACAATTATTATTACCTGTTTTGTGTGTAATACATATATATACAGACTAGCGTTGCAGGTTCATACTGTACTGGTTACATACATTCTGCAAGCATTGTAAAGGAGAAGTCTCGACCTCGAATGCAAGGAATCTAAGTAGACACACCTAGAAATTTGAACATTAAACCTTTATGCAGTTTAATGTTGCTAGTGAGAAACTATTCTATTGACAAGCAACATTTATAATCTATAGAAAGCAGATTCATGTAAGCAATAACCCTGAATGTGCAATAGATAATGACCTTGATTGATTTCCAACCGATGTAATATGTTTGGAACAAATCGGTATAAACAACCATATGTGGTGACTGGTGAATGAATCAAGCACAATTAAACACAATTAGGCGTACATTAAGATAGAAAATGATTCCATAAAAGTCCTATGATAAGCAAAAAAGAAATGGGATTTTGCGTTTGATAGAATCGTATGTTAGATGTGGTCGAGTATGATGCCTACATATCACAGCATTTGGCATGACACTGCTGATTGTCTGAAACTCATTATCAACCAATATGCCTACAATATAATGCGTCCTGCAGCTGATTCATAGCGCATGCGTATGTGTAATTGCTTAGTTTTTGGATGCATGGAAAACAGGACTGTGTATAAAAAAATAATATACATGTATAACCGAACGAGCAACAAAACATCAGCGGTAAAGATTTGATGTGCGGCCATGAAGTCGAATGCGATTTCAACACATGCTTGAGGATGGGTAAACACAAGCCGTTCCTTGGCCAAATGGAAGATGAAAACTGGATCCTGATATTTCACGAATCAGACATGAATACGGCCTAATCCTCGATTCAGGAATATCGTGATTTGATATGCTAGATTTCACCTGTCGTAATGAAGCAAGCTATGTTTTCCCAAATGGTTGTGATGATGTAAACCACAGGCGTACGGTGCCAATCGAATACGCCTATGTCATCATGTATCTATAATATACACCAAGGTACATAACAAAAACGTGGGGGCCCTTTGTTTGGATCGCTGTAAAATATTCCAGATCGATGCACATACTCCATGAAATACCTGCTTTCATTCAATAAACATTAAACTTTATGAAACAAGTATGGAAGTTCAAGTAGTGATGATACTTTTCCAGTAAAATCCACTTCCAACACACATTTCAGGATATTCGACACCAACTGCGACGATTTCGGCCTCGTTACCAAGTACAATCGCCAGGTGGCGCTTTGTTTTATGGCAGTTTTCGTATTGGCGCACTGCGCATTTTTGCACTTTGTGGTCAATGTCATACCGATGCGATGTGCAGTGTATCTTACCATTCTTACCTGCACAGTCTGTCTTTTAGTCGGCATTAGCTCTGTTCCAAGGGATCTGTCAATGTCATAATTTGATTCAGGCAATTTCCAGGGGGAAAAAATTTTTTGGGTGTATTTTTTTTTGGACTTAGAATTTTTCCCTCACCTGCCCCCATGCAGATGTAATACTGTGACTGAGCCATGCTACTGTATTCACTGACTGCAGCCTTCATGTCCAGCATGAGGCTAGGCTCTGCCCTCTCAGCCAGTGCAGTATATGAGAGCCCTACTCAGTAATGCCTGTGATAAGGCAATACCCCCCCCCCCCCCTCTCCCTCCCCCACCTCCACTGTCAGCCAGTCTAATCTGCATATGAATGTAGCAATGTATCAGTGACTTGTATGCACTGCCCCTCTTCCCCCCCCCCCCCCCTCCCCCCTCTCCTGTCCCCTCACCCCAGTTTACTATACTAACACCAACAAGTTGGAACAATGCCCTCCTTCCCTTTCTAAAGAAAACAATAGGTGGTTATATAATGATGACCCAAACTGAAGATAACAGCTTTGAAGGTCTGCCTGGGCCTTGGTTGCCGGTCAATTGTTCATTGTATTCAGTTAAAACAACACTGTGTTTATCTGGATGAAACTACATGCATTGTTTTGTTTTCTAGCTGTATTTCACATGCAGTGACCAAATTATCATTGTTTTACTTAGTCAGAACCCAGAATAATTTCCTTTTTGCTTGTATTATGAATGTCTGTCATGTCTGTACATTTAATACCTATTGAGATTAAAACAAATATCTGATGGACATTTGTCTAGTTTAGATGTTGTTGTTAGAACAAAGATGCTGTGTTTTGACCAATTGGTTACCTTTGTTAGAAGTTCAATAATTCAGTCACCGGGCTTTGACCCCGATATAGCTATAGTAACGAACTTGTCTTTCATCCACGTGTCTCAGGTTTTACGCAAGTATGTTTAGTCATCGATTTGTTTTGGTATCACTAACTCATTTTATTGCATGCTAAACATCGCCGGGTAAACAAACTTCTGTGTCAGCATGGCTAGTAGCTGGCCAGATTTTAATTTGTAAGCTATTGGAAGGATTCTGCTTACTGCGCAGTTTCCAAATGATGTCATGTTTTTATTGTTCTTTGTCTTGTGGGATATATAAACCCCACGCATTTTGTCCAGGAGAGAATTCGGGATACACATAGAGAAAAGAAGTATTGGAAGTTTTACCGGACACGTAGGGCTTGTGCCCTCCGTGCCGGCACGTGTTGTGTCGGTACGGGAATATGACAATGCCTGATCTGGATATGACGCACATGTACCTATTTGGAGTATAGATTAGTTTTGATTGATTTGTGTAACCGAATGATTTGGAATAACATTGATTAATTCGGGATGAATAAAACTGATGATTGCATCGTAGACTTCATGAGTTTGCCATCCACCAGATTTGATAATTGAGCTAAGAACTTGGAATGCGTTTGAAAGTGGACTAATTTGTGAAGCTAGCCCAGCGCACACGACCCAGTTTGAAAGGGCTAGACTTTACAGATGCAGATTACGATCCCACACATTTGTGTCAAATTTTATTGGATTCTATACCTAATTGTATTTTTGGTGAATTTGTGAAATGTCGCCGAAATTCCCACAATTTGGCATGAAGGCCCTACGTTCATGACGTCATAGCAAAAAATCTATCATGGCGCAAATGTAATTGTTCAACAGACAACGTTTAAACGCCCTTAGGCCTAGCACCCTGCACTGCGACTCGGCGACAGACAGGAACGTCACTTCATCAGGCGGAATGCATGCGTATGGTAGGCATATAAAATGCAACATAGCACAAACTGCGTCCGCATTGCAGAACTCAGCATATGTACGAGTAGTACCCAAATAATTGTATTCGTGCATTATGAGGTCCTGACCACCAAAATCGTCTATAATTTCAGTTCGGAAATCACCCACGCCCTGAGTCAGCGCCACCTGGCGATTGTACTTGTTGACGAGGCCGAAATCGTCGCAGCTGGTGTCGAATATCCTGAAATGTGTGTTGAAAGTGGATTTTACTGGAGAAGTATCATTGCTACTTGAACTTCAACACTTGTTTTATGAAGTTTAATGTCTATGGAATGAAAGCAGGTATTTCATGGAGTGTGTGGATCGATGTGGAATATTTTACAGCGATCCAAACAGAGGGCCCCCACGTTTTTGTTATGTACCTTGGTGTATATTATAGATACATGATGACATAGGCGTATTCGATTGGCACCGTACGCCTGTGATGTAAACATTGTTATTCTTGAATCTAGAATCTATATAATTTATATAAATAACAGATCGGCAAATATATGTGCACAATATGAGAAGCTGAAGAGAAACTTCCGGAACTTGAACTATACTTTTTCCATTGCTAAAACTTCACCCGGAACTGGAAAAATATCCTTCATATTTTGCCCTGTATGTGGGCGCATGTAATGATCAGTGAAACATTCCATTTTCGGAAATTTTTTGAAGGTGCATGTGCCTGTAAGTTAAATAAATATGTATGTGGGCCTTTCAGGCCAATATTGTCGTTTGATGCATGATGCAAGATGTATTGAGTAGTTGTTCTGGCCCAAGTACCGTACACTGCTCCTTAATACTACTCGTTCACTGAAAACATACCATTTAATCCTTCTCGCACCGTTTTAATCCTTATTGAAAATAGAGGACGGCGCAGGATACGATACTTGGGCCGTTGTTCTTATTAACATACACGCCTCACAACGCCTGTAGGCTACCAGCGTAACAATGTACCAGCGTTAAGAAGACATGCATGACTGGTTCAGTACTACGACTTTGCTCAAGGATATGTGAAAGCCAATTCCACCTGAATAACAAGTCCTTGCTGTCGAACCAATGCATAATACCTCAATCAAACATGTGAATTGGCATAGCTATCAGTACAATGCAGCCAGTTTATTCATACACAATATTTCAAAGGGTCTTGATGCCACCGTGTGGACTGGCAAATCTAAATGGCAAAATGGCGGCAATTAGTAATCAGCGGGCACGAGCGCGGGCGCGGACGCGGGCACGGGCGCGGGCGCGGGTACGACGGGGATGTTAAGTCGGCAGCAACGGGCGGTGATATGACGGGGATGTTTCACCCATAGGCCTACGTATCTAGGGAATGCTGGTTTATGATCACGAGTAACTATCTTGATAATCCTGCCTACATCGTCGTTTATGACCCACGAGTAACAATTTACAGCCACCCATGTCTTCTTTTCCAGGGTAATAAATGGCCCTAGTGACCCACATGTCAACCCCCCCCCCCCCCCCCGGGAGCGGTAGCCTCATGATACTGTATACTAGTAACTTATCCAGATCTTACTGTATACAAAAATGTGCAACACAGTAATTATGCAGATAATTCTAAGAGAATATGTGTATCCATACGTATAGATATAGCTCCGTGTGCATTCCATAGACAGGACTTTACATAACTGTGTTCAATTCTAGCCTACATGAGTCTTGAGGTAGCATGAACGCATTGGAGACCATGTATGGATATATTTGTCTCAGATACACATGAATTATTTGCAATAATGCTGAAAATTGGCTTTGATGCCGGTCTGTGAATGTATTTCTCTGTCGGATCTTATTTAATGACCACTAAAAGTAAAATAAGTAAACCTTTTTTTATGTTACTACGCAAGTCCAGATGGAAAGGTGTGATAATTCACAATTAGTAGAGGTAATAAATGATTTTGTGCAAGGATTGGAAAACAAGATGTGGGTGTTTCGCAAATTCAAATAGGCCTACTGATTAGGATAAACGTTGACGTCATTCACTAGTATATTTGCAGTCCTGATTGTGCGAAACATTTAGAAATAAAGTACAGTGAGTTACCTTAACAAAATTCAGTAGTTTTCATACCATGAAATGTAACATATATCTAATGATACACTATAAGTACACTAATAATATACATTTATAAAAGATAATGTATCAATGGTATCATCTTGGAGATTTCTTGAAAATGAATCTAGTCAAAAACTTTGTGCAACTTTTCATATCCCGACATGGAATTTTCACCCAAATTCGCGATTTTGAATTCATGACAAAGCACCTGAGCTCATGGCAGATACCCATTTTCGCCCACGGTAAGGGGGGGGGGGGGGGGGAGAGTGAGTGAGCCCCCTCCCACACCTTCCCCCCGCTCTGTGCTCCCCACCTCGATCCGCACACATATGCTTAGAACCTTACGGGCCTGACGAGTAAACAACAGTCTTTGATACATAATGCAGGCCTATACATACACACACGCATGCTGCTTAGGCCCAGTCGGCTTTGTTTTGATACCTACGGCAGCCACTCAGCCTGTATCCAGATGCTAAAAATAGTAACTTCTAGTGCGAGCCCGGTTACGAGCCATCCATTTGTACGTGATTCGTATAGAGGAAAACGATACAGCCTGCTCGCTGCCGCGTTTTACCGTGCCCGCCATTCCTACCATACCCGCGCCCGTGCACGCGCCCGCCGAATACTAATAGCCAAAATGGCGAGCAAGGGTGTTTAGTCATTCAGAGGAAAGCCTTGGTTGAATGTTATGATGGTTATAATGTAAATGTAAGAATATACACCCTGTGGCCCAAAGCGTGCTGTAGTCTACTCGTAAAAACTGATCAAACCATGCATAAAGAGGAAGTATGTGTATGAAAACCTAATAGTATTTTTCTTCGTACACTGTTTACGATTGTGTATATTTCAACTTTATCAAGCATAAAATTATTATCCGCGTATTACTTGCATTAACTCAATTTGGAAACACATTCGTGTTGAATCATGAACAAAAATACGAGTGTGTGTAAATTTCACATGTGGATGTGGATTTTTGTAAGTTCCTGTTTGAAAATGACAACAGGACAGGAAGCAGTGGGCAACTCAGAATGTAAAGACTCTGACATCTGCTACACGTTGTACAAAGCTAGCCTAGGCTTCACATGGGCACAGGCGGATACATACTGCCGTGATATAGGCTGGAGTCTGGCTGTCATACCTGATGAGGACACTCAGGATGTCATCAGCAGGCTGGCAGGGAGAGGGACTGGGACAGACCAACTCGCCTGGGTTGGCGGCTTGAGAGGTCGTAGTACGAGATGGAAGGATCCTGATGGCAGTTTCGTACAAAACCTAGGTATTCACCACAAATACATACATCATGGAAATGTATATGGGTGTTGTCATATGAAACAAGTAATTGCTTTCAACTTCGAAGGAAGTGGCATACAACAATGTATGTATCTTCATATTGCCACCAATATGAGGAGATTTCGATGATGTCGATAAAATCATATGTGAAATATTATTGGAAAATAAATACAAAAAAGCGAAATGAACAATTTCACAAAAAATTCTCGCTGGCGTAGACAGCGGCTCACAGTGTCTGAAACACCAAACCATCACATCTGAACTGTCATGTCTGTTCCAGACCGGGTTGCTGTCAGTAACGACCCTGACTCCTGGTGCTCCGGTGTCAAACTCAGCACATTCCCCGGAGACAACAAAGTGTTTCCTCTCCCATGCTCAAGTACAGACGGGTATAGGGCCGTGTGTGAACGGGGTAAGAGTTTGTATTATGCAATACTTTTAAAAAAAGAATGTAGTTTGTCATTCCGTGCTGAATAGTGAGACATGCATCGCTATAGATATTGTAAATGCGTACCATCAATAGTAACATATACCAGTATGCAACGTGTGAGTAGTACACGTGCACCTATATAGAATATTAGTTGCATTTTCCGGCAAATTGTAGCCCAAACATGCGGCACTGACCCATCTGCTGATCGGTTTGGCATCTCTGGTGTATGTCACGTGGTGTCTGACGTCATGTTTACCTCCTGGGTGGAGGCGCAGGCTCACTGTGAGAGAACTCACACTGGGGGTAACCTGGCCTTCAGTGTCATTGACAGGGGCTCTTATTTCACTGGGACATATGACGAGAGCGAAGGTTACTTCTGGACGGGGATCCAAAGAAGATCATGGGTCTGGAAGTCATTAACAGGTGAAACCGGACATATTTCATCTTGGGTAATCATTTATTGGCTGGTAATCATCTAGATTTAATTTAATTGCCATGTCCTGGGAATACACATGCACGAAACTGGTTAGTGATGTAAATTATTTCAAAGCAAATTTCATCTACCCCATATTCCACACATAATGTCAAAATCAAGTCCGTGTATATAACAGTTTCAGAAGACCTGGTGACATACACCAACTGGCTACCGTCAGAGCCAAGAGCCAGTGACACAGGCGAGTGTCTGGTCGTGGATCTCACACAGAACGGGGGTTGGAGGGTCAGTGACTGTGATGTTACAAGGGGCTCCTTCATCTGTGAAGGTCCACTGGTGAACACAAAAACAACAACGACAACAACAACAACAATAACAACAACACCAAGAATAACTCGGCCAACACGATCACCATCTACAATGACATCATCTACAGCATCACCATCGACAATTACTATAGTACGGAATGAGTTTTCTGTGGATGGAACAAGCTACATGCCAACTAAGCTGGCAACCACGGTTTCTGAGAATGGTATTGTTATCTGTTTAGAATATCATTTACTCGAACTTCAGAAATCTTCATTATAAATATTCCGCAAATCATCAGTGTAAATATTCGGGGGAAAATTGATGAACACTGTTCGATTTTGAACATTGTTGGTAGTTAATGAACTTTATCTATCAAATGCTTCGAACAGTAAGGACCTCAAACACATGTCTAACAACGACTACTTCTGAACTGACAACATACAAGATTTTGTTTGGATTGTTCCTTGTGATGTTTGTGGCTGCAGCTAGCATGGCCATTGTTCAAAGGTCAGTACTTCACAATATATAACAATCACACCTCTATCTTTTTCGTTAAGCATGTATACAAGTAACCTACAGGGGAGAGAATGATTTTTGTGGTCAGCGGAAACATGTTGGGATGGAAAAGTTTGTGTGATCAATAGCTCTAATTTAATATATTAAATTGCTCTTTATTCTCCATATTATAAACAAGTAAGAACATACCTATAGAGATATATCCGAATTCAGATCTCAATGGTTTTAATGTTGCCCAATGTTTTGGATCAAATTGGTAGTTGATGCATCTATTTATTTGTGTAATAGCCGTATTTTTCATCACATTGATCGTTTTTAAGTCGGAAACTATAAAAGTTGGCAATCTTTCGTAATTGTTCTGCCAACATCAGAAATTTACCTCAATATTTTCGTTGTGCTACTGTATACGTATGTATTTTGGTTAACCAACATCGTCGGCTTTTTCCATTTAATTTATGCTAATATTTCCCGGAATTTTTGACGGTGCTCAACATGTACACACATCGTAGGCGAGTTCCTTATGTTTTTTTTTGCAGCCTACTCTTACACATGACGTTTATATCAATATAACACACACTCTCACTCCCAATAATTGAGGAGCGTCAATATTCCTCTGAATACTTCAGGACCTGGTACGCTTGACCACCATGGAGTCGGGTCCAAAAATAACTTCATTAAAGCAATCAGAAATATTATTTTTGAAATTGTTGTGATCCTTTTGTTGAGACTACTTTATTTAAAACAAATGATAGCAGGACCGGGGCAACCCATGCCTACCCTCCGTGGGTCTGTTTTTACCCAAACTTAGAAGACCAGTGCGACGTGCTGGCCAATAATTTAAAATTCAGAAACAATTCCAAGAAGTCATTAATCGTGGTGCATACTGAAATCATATAGATGATAGTGGTATGTGGTCGCCAAACCGGGCAAGTGGGTTTTCACCAGGTTCTCTGGTTTCCTCCCACGATAATGACCACCTTTACGCCAAGATCCGAGCCAACAAGAGATGTTAATATAAGCACATGCTTGTTCGTCAATTATTGTAAAATGAATAAAGTTTAAAAATCATATAGTTGCAGGTTAGCTCGGCGAAATAAAAATCCAAATCAAACAACTGACGAGGAAAAATCACACGATTACTACAACATGATTGGTGTAGAGAGTGCCACGCCCACTAGTGACGTCACATCTGGCGCAGTGCATCGTGGGAATGTGTCCGATGGGGATTACGCTGAGTTAGATGGCTCCACCAGAGACACACCTGAGGTCGCTTTCCCTGTATACGCCCAGATGTCATGAAGCACACGTTCGCCCATGCTGATAATGGAACCTTATGTGACATACACATTAGTGAATTGTATTTTCACTCATAACTTGTACACATGCACGTATACAAACCTATGAGAAACATAGCAGTCTATTTGGCTAATACATAAAATTTGATGGTCATTCATGGGGAACTGCCTATTTTAAAATAGAGTTAGGTACAGATGTTACCAGGGTGATATTCCCCATCCCCCACTACTGCTATAGTGGTACCTTTGAGGAGTTACATCAGTGACAATAATGTCAGTGGCTGGTTTTCCTGTCAAGAATGACAAGTTGATCTCCATCAGAACTGTCTGGGATCGAGACAAGAGAGAACTGCGCCAGTGGTTATTCGTCTTATTTGATAGGCAAATATTTATATTTTAATAATTATGTGTATTTACAGCGTTCTGAATGTATTTAACGTAATCTTGTAGTTCATCTATGTATCTACGTGTGTAATTGTTATTTTATTATGAAACCTCTCTTAGCCTATTTTTGTCTGTTGTGAACTCCTTACTCGTTCATCCTACCCGTAGCTTGTTTTCATGGACTGTAACACTTCGAACTGGTGGGTAATGTTGTTGTGAGATGTATGTTGCAACACTTCGTGGGATAAACAATATTTGTATCTTGTCATTCTGATAGAAGCTGTTGTGAAAAGACAGGGAAGAGAAGGTTTATTTAGGTCGTCTATACATATTGTATACTGATTCACTGTTGTGTTCAGTGAACTGAATAGGCCCCCTATAAAAACCCAATGAATAAACTATATACTTTCAATAAGTTGTTGTATATTCCATGCACATAGTGACGCCTGCATACCGACTAATTGTGCGTGAATGTATGATGAACACCTATTGCCATTAACCTATATGACCGAAAAACATCACATTGTTTCATATACAGCAACGTACTAAAGAATACAGCCTTGTGCATTTGATACATTCATTCTATTTGATGGGGGATATTCATACTTTTAAAAAAAAATATCAAGCGAAACTGACCAAACACATTTTATGCTCATATGTATCACCTCTTTTTGTGATCAGTCATAAATGTATTGCCCTCAGTACAGCGATGATCATTATGCGATTTTTTCATGGGAATAGTTTGCTCAGCAGGAAACGGTTTGTTAACCATCCCCAATGGCCATGTGGTTGTTTTGCACTTCATTGACAAAATAACAGTGTGATCTGTTCGTTAACAAAATAACAGTGTGAACCAAAGTTTTCCCTCCTAGCCTATTGTACTTTCGAAGTGAACATAGGTGTTATCACCAGCATTGCCCTGAAACAGCGTGTGTTCCGCCGTTTTGCTAGAATCAGTGTAGTACTAATTCGTAACATGTTTATTTTTCTACTGCCGCCAACTTACTGGTCCAATAAGCAGAAAAAAGTGATTTGTTTGACATTCACGTTCACAACTCCCGTTGTTTACAAGTACCTATACAGTCATTAGGCCGGTATCGTGTGTAGGTTACTGAGGTACCTGCCATACGACCAACGTATGCTTTTCATAATATTTGTTTTTTCATAGACATCAAACCCTCATCGATTTCAGCCACGAATTAGTGGTATTCACATCAATTAACAATAAGCCTGACTCATAAAAGAAGTGCCCTTCAGGAAGATGGACGAAGCCTAATGGGGTACCTGCTGATGCCATGTGCTTTTGGGGCTCTGAAACAGTCCATTATGCCCAAAAAGTACAAAAAACGTCATGTCCATTGTCTGCATTATGCAAAAACAAACATGACAAAATGTTAATGCAACATTATTACGCTTTTGTATGTATATGGCACAGTAGACTGTTTCTGTGATTTATCTATACCCGAATTACATGGTGGCGATCCTGGTGGCAAACAGGATCCTAAATTATTTATTCAGCACTGTTATTTATATCATCACTTTCACGATGGTCGTGAGTTCCTCGATAAATGAGTCATCAAATTCGTGATGTTGTGTGTTTGCGAAGTTCCTGGTTAAAATCATGAATATACCACTCAACAGCCACATTCTTTCTCACCATGAAGGTCGGTGATATAATAGTTAGACACCAAGTTTGATTTATCCCGGGAATGAAAAAAACCCAGTATGTTTGTCATGATCTATTTCTTGTAGGTAGATTCTGAATGTTCCATAAAACGTTCATACAGTCAAACATTTACATGCGTTTTGTGAAGTTTAATGTGAGTACATATTCTGTTGTCAAACAGCATTTAAAATTTATATTGAGAAAAATAAAACATAATCATACAGGCAATATCCATGGGTCTTACGTAGTAAACGACCTTGATTAAATTAAACCCTGTATGCATTAATTGACACACGTGTGATATTAAGAGCCAGCGGTCATGATGAAAACGCAATTAAGCAAATGTTGCCATAAAAACGAGGCCGTCATGACGTGATGGGCATAAAAATATATGGGATTTTCCATATATTCTATTTGAGATATGTTGCCTGTAATATCTAGAGAAAACAAGAAGACTGAATGATGTAGTACTTGGGCATATTTTCATAACATATGGAACCTCGTTCCAGCCGAATAAGTCTTCACATTGAAACTCATATTACACAGCCGCAAGCAAACAAGTCGCAGATTGAGTCATGCCGCTGTCAAATATGTCAAAAAGGAATGTTAAAAAATACCCCCTGTAGCCCAGAAGTCTACTGATAAAATCAACTTTCCTCCTTTGCCGTTATAATTAAGCCTAACAAGAAATTTGAAACAGCTACAATATGAATGACAGGTCTATACTACACGTATATGGTGATTTTAACTCTCAGTCTCCTTTGAAAACCAAAGGTTACGTGTTTTTATTTCGTCTATGAATGACAACAGGACACTGAAGGCCGGGCAAACTCATTATCCGAATAGTACCTGCATTAACTCAAATTGAAAACACTTTGTTGGTGAAGGATCGACACAAATATGAGTGTGTGTGCGTTTTACCTGTGGATGTGGATTTTTGTAAGTTTCTTTTTGACAATATCAAGTGGACAAGAAGCAGTAGGCAACTCAAGGTGTAATGATTTCAACACTTGTTTCACTTTGTATGAGGCAAGATCAGTTTTTAAAGGGATATATGCGGATTTAGAATGCCGTGAATTGGGCCAGAGTCTGGCTGTCATACCTGACGAGAACACTCAGAATGCCATCAGCAGGATGGCAGGGAGAGGGACTGAGAAAGACCAGCTCGCCTGGGTCGGCGGAATGAGAGGTCGGGATACGAAATGGAAGGATCCTGATGGTGGTTTGTTATCCAGGTCAGGTATGTGCATGTGGTATACTTAAAAAAAATACTGTAGCCTATTTGGGCATTTTTACATTCTATTCTGGTTTGGCACCTAAATGTCATTTTTTAACCCAAAATGCCGTTGAAATTTATACATTCATTTGTTCACTCTGAACAGTTTTTTTTTGGCTAAAAATGATTGCATATTAATAGAACTGTGTGAAAGTGGTCGCATTTCTGGGAGGTTAAGTTTGTGTCGGAATGAACAGGTCCGCCAAGATAACAATGTAAGCGCCTTAGAACTCATATGCATCATCATCTTATTTCCCTAGAAAAAAGTGTTTTATTCCATTTATTTGAACCTAGTAGATATATATACGACCACCCAAAACCTACCTGAATTTTCCAGTGTTAAAAAAAGCAACCAATACAACTCAGTTGAGCTGTCATTCTTGTTCCAGGCCGAGTTGCTGTCAGCAATGACCCTGGCTCCTGGTGCTCTGGGGTCAAACTCAGCACATCCTTATGGGACTACAAAGTGTTTCCTCTCCCGTGCTCAAGTACAGAGGGGTATAGGGCCGTGTGTGAAACCAGTAAGACTTACCATTGCTTAAAAAATAAAAAAAAACATTGCTGTAAATATTCAAGGTGGGGAATCCCCGAGGGATTTTTGGTCACACAAACCATACCGGTGTTCGTTTTTCTTCGTACCTTGAATTCTGATCAAATATATAATACATTTGGTGTGCAGTTGCTACGTATCTGTTCAAAGCATAATATTATGTAAAACGAGAATCCGATAGGATTATGAATATACATTAGATAACTGAATGTACGCAACAGATAACAAGGTAGGACTTCGTCACCAACATGGTCGAGGGTGCAGCCCTCGACTATGTTGTTGAGACTATGTTGTTGCTCAAGGGGTTTCTCTGTTTGATATCATATAGAAAAATATTCAGCCGTCACCGGTTGTGGTTTCTAAAATACCAGACATTTGGTCTGATAACCTATTGACCTGGTGGCATTTTCATCTTCAAAGTTTATGGTCGGAGATGGAGGCATTTTTTTTTAATTTCAGCATTTTAATTTGTTGTCTGTGCAACGAAAAATGTCCAATTTCTGAATTCGACGGTCACTTCATGAAAAAAAACTTCTACAATTTTGAAATTGTTTTCTCAAAATATGCTATGTGTAGTCATTATTTTGTGTGAAACGATGAAGTGCCTTTAATGGTTGGAAAAGCCCAGATTCTAGGCCCAAAAGACCAAAATTCCACTTATTGGAACTTTGCTTGAAATATAATCAGCGAGATTCTTCTGACTTCCACACATTCACGACTTCGTGTACTGTATATCTCGTGCATAAATATAGAATGCCTCCAATCGTCGTGTATGATGGATCATTTGGCGGTCTTAAGGTGTGATTGCACGTAACTTACCGGTGACTGCACTGAGGCACTTTTCCATTGACTTATAATGTAAAAGTAAAGGTAACAAAATCACCAAAACAATACAATCCTCTGACCTAAAACTTGGCTAGCACACACACATATACTCAGGGATGATGAACCGAGACATGGTTTCATAAATGATATCACGAAAGCTGTGCAATTTTATGATTAGATAAATCATTTTATACGTTTCACCAAAACGAAGATTCGAGTGTTTTGCTTGACAAGCACTGGCTGTTGCATACATTTATTCCTTGTTGTCGTCAAAATAATGAGTATATCTAGGGCTATACTTTCTGTGAGATGAATACAATGAGCTGAACATTCATAATCCCAAACACCTCGGTGCACCCGAGTGCATATCACCTGTGAGTTTTACTGGCCTCACTAGCTATTTGCTGCACAGCATAATCCTTTCGCTCGCCCTGTTGTGAGTGTATTTTGTAGACTGAGAAATAGGTCGGAAAATGACAATGAAAACGATGAATTTAACAAATTTAACATTGCTTAGTAAGAAACAGAGTCTCGGTTAGTAATCCCTGATGGCTTACAATCAGAAAGGCAAAGTTTCACGTTGATTGGAAGTGTGTAAATTTATGAATTTGTTACCTTTATATTTACATTATAAGTGAATGGACAGCTGGTCAATGCCAGATTCATGACGATCACATGCAATCAATCCTTAAAGTTGACCTCATATGGCTGATGTGGCCAGCGGCTCGGCAGAGATCCTTGGTCAAAACATAATCTCAAGCGTTGTTCTATAATAGAACAGTCCTGGAGTATTTGGCAATCAATTCAAGGAAACCGAATCAAATATAGTGTCCCTTTAGAGTCGACCTCATATGACCTTGAGTGGTAGATACGAAGGCCATATCTGGCCTGAATTTTGTAAATTGGATTCTGCACACAAATAGCTTTTGATAGAGCTAGATTTGAGTCATGGTCGTATAGGGAGTCATACTAGTATGTAAAGTATCTTTTGTTGGGCTTGAAGTTACCTCAGATGACCTTGAATAGTAAATCCGAACGTCACATCTAACCTAAAATGTCTAAATTGGACTCTCGGTGGTTCTTTTGGTGACCTTGAATTTGATCTTCAATGAATTCGATATGCCAATACAACAATTTTACTAAAACAAGTTTTATACCTAACACTCTACATTTCTCCGGTAACCTTTCTCAGCCCCTGAACTTATGTTTTGATAATTATATGCAAGTGACCACTCAGGACTTCTTCAATTGTAGGTACACCATGCAATACTAATGCATCTGCTGGGAAGTTTGTCATTTCCAATGTGTGTCACGTGGTGTCTGACGTCATGTTTACCTCCTGGGTGGCGGCGCAGGATCACTGTGAGAGAACTCACGCTGGGGGTAACCTGGCCTTCAGTGTCATTGACTGGGGCGCTTACTTCACCGGGAAGTATGACAACAGTGAAGGCTACCTCTGGACTGGAATACAGAGAAAATCATGGGTCTGGAAAACGTTATCAGGTGAACTCCGAAATATTCTGCTGTCACTTTCATGAATTTCAGTAGAATGAATTCTCTTGTTCGATAATCGTCTTGCTTGATTCAATAATTTTATCTTCCTTAAGGATACATGTAAGTAAAATAGGTTAGTGCAAATTCTAGAAAATTGTCTCATGCTTCATAACTTATGCATATTGTAATCAGTTCCAGAAACCCTGATAACCTACACTAACTGGCTACCTTCAGAACTAGAAGGTAATGATCCAGCCGAGTGTATGGTTGTGGATCGCACACAGGAGGGGGGCTGGAGGGTCAGTGATTGTGACGTGAGAAGGAGCTTCCTCATATGTGAGGATACCGTAGCCCCTCCCCCTGTGGAAACAACACTAAGACTAACAAGCCCAAGGTCAGCGACGCCAGCTATTACCACAAAACCGAATGGGTCTTCTGGGGATGAAGCAAGCACCAACCCAACTCAGCAGGCAACTACGGAATCTGAAACAGGTATTGTTATATGTTTGGAATATAACAATTGAATTGTTATAAAATTGACGAAATGGAATACAGTCGAATTTCGGAAATCTTCGGTTTTAATATTCTAGAATTCTTTGGTGTAAATATATCTGTAAACAATTGATGAAGACTTTTTGATTTTGCACATTCTCTGCATCTAATGAACTTTATCCATCAAATTTTTCGGACAGTAAGGAATTCAAACACCCGTTACACAGCATGTAGTGCTGAACTCACAACCTACAAAATTTTGTTTGGAGTGTTCCTTGTGATATCTGTGGCTGCATCTAGCATAGCCATTGTTCAAAGGTCAGTACTTCACAACATATAACATATAATCCAATATCCATGATCGATTGCACATGTTATGTTTTCGTTATGCATGTGCACGTCAATAGATGGAAATAATTCTAAATCCAGAACCAATGCCAAGAAGTTTTTAATCATTGTGCATATTGAATTCGTATAGTTGCAGGTTAGCTCGACGAAACAAAAAGCCAAATCAAACCAAGGAAGAGGACAAATCCCATGATTACTACAACATGATTGGTGTAGAGAATGCCACGCCCACTAATGACGTCACAATAGGCGCAGTGCATCATGGGAGTGTGTCAGACGGGGAGTACGCTGTTCTAGATAACGCCACCAGAGATACACCAGAGGTCGTTTTCCCTGTGTACGCCCAGATGTCATAAAACACACGTTTGCCCATGCTGTCTGTGGAAAACTACTCAAGTAGTGTATGCTGCAATTTAATACTACTGATTCAGTAAATGTATGCCATTTATTCTATCCGTCACCTTTTTCTAATCGTAATTTAAGATAGAAGCACAACTAAGTACTGTATAACCATCATGAATTTATTGTTAATAATTGAATTACTTTTACATATGTAACCTAATCTGGCCTAAGCTAATTGAACTTGCATGCTTTTCTACACATAAACAGTTATAAACAGTTATACATACACTCTGTACACTCTGTCTAACAATAACATGAATAAAAAGGCAGTGAAAGGTCTACCATGTTGCCAGCGTGATTTTTTTGTTGATATTCCTCACTTATTATAAATTTGCATTTAACCTCTCAATCATAGTGGTTTTAGAGATACATATTTAAATGATATGGTTAACCAAACCGTCTAACCAAGGATAAAAACGTTCGTAGACGATACAATGTCAACCATCCGTCAAGTTATGACTCCGTCCTGATGTTCATCTCGAAAATTTTGTGAAAGAACACAATCGATTAGCTGGCAAATTAGATCTATAAGAAATCATGGATGAATTCCCCGGACTATATTATTCAAATATCAAAACGAACGTATTTTACAATTTATTATGTGATAGGTATGGAATCGGTAAAATGCGTGAATTTGCTTTCCAATTGTACACAGAGGAGAATATCAAGGGCAACTCCAATCTGATGAGGAGGAGCTTTTCAAATTGTGATATTCATGTGCCATCTAGATTTGGATAATAATAGATACACGTAATAACATGTACGTGATACGATTCCATCTCCTCACAATGTTATATTTTCACGAACCATCCCTCTACAATTAATATCAAAGTTGCTTGATACAATGTTTTTTCTCAGATTTCAAACTATTTTGCGTCAATAATTCAATATAAAGCACTTCAGGTTGGGAGCTCATCATTGAAAATCAGAGGACAAACAACATGAACAATGATCATTTACAAATTTTGTCAACAGTTATACGTGTAAACAGTTATACATATATCAACCTATTTCCGCTAGTACAAGATTTTGATGATACCAATAGAAAACCTAACCTCGATCACCTTTGGAATAGATAGATACAAAACCCGATCAGATTGTTTCCCAGTAATCAAAAGAGGTCATGGATATATAAATTCATCCCGCCAATTGTTATGTGGATATCGCACACGAATTCGTGTGTTATAAATCATGCTCTTTCAGTGATGATTTCATGTAATTTTATGAGTCGCATCACTCATTGCTTTATGGTATGGTATACAAAAGTTGACCCCCCTAACGAATATTTATGGACACGCACCCATCGCTGTTAATTGAGATTTACGTCTTTGTAACGTGTTATGACAACATAATTTTTTTGTGGGGATATCAAACGCTGGGACAACAATGGACACAACGTTTTGTTTTCAAAGTGAAATAATGGGTAATGTTAACCCAAATATATGTAAATGCAAAATATGCCATTTGCTCTGAAATCAATTTTGTTCATTTATCAACAAACTTGTGCTCTTTTTTTTAGAGGGGGGGGGGGGGGGGAGAGATCACGCTAACTTCCCTGTTATATGTTGTTGAAAGTCGATCAATTATTCAAAGTAATTTATGTTTTCATATAAAAACATAAACTGAAATGTTATATTTTGGGCCATGCTAATGCATCCTGCACATAAATTTGCTGGACCAAAGTGAATATAGACTCTCTTGGGATCCAGCTCTTTTCTTTGTGATTTTCGGCAAACTTTGTTGATCACATCATTCATTGCTTTATGGAAAGGTATAAAATATTCATGACCACGTACTAACTATTGTTAATTAAGATTTACGACATTGTAGCGTGCTATGACAACATAAAACATCAGTGGTGTTATCAAATTATGAAGAACATATCAAGCTGTCTAACTGTCTCACATCACGACTCGTCCAATGGTTGTATTTTCCATTGCGTTAATATGGCAATAAATTGAAAATGTTGGCATTCCTGAAAATAATATCGTATTGCGACTGTATTACCGTAAACATTTGCAATAGCTAAGTTTTCATGATCAGTCCAATGTACTGCTGTTGACCTTTGATCCGATTCTTTATCACAACCCATATTCTGTGGATTAACGTTTTAATGTTCCGTGTATTTTCGTTAGCCCAGCAGTAGAGTCCACAGCGAGTGAGACAGAGTTGCAAATTGTTAATGACCTGAAATTTCGACATCATCCAACAGTGTGGGATGGGTGATGCCGTGTTCAGATGGGTAATGGTCTAGTTTTTATAAATGTGATGTTTTCACGAAACCGGTTGAAGCCGTTCTGCTGTTGCAAGCGCTTGTGAGATGTAATCACCATCTATTTAAAATGACGCACTCAAAGGGAAGATGTGGAGTATATATAACTACCTGTCTTTCATCATACAGCATCATAAGTATGGTGTGCTGGTGTACTTGTGACAATATATGTTACTATCACGATACGTTGTTATATTCCTATCTCCGATGTATACTCATTATTTACTTTATTAAATTATGAAAACAAGAAGTTTTGCTTCCTAATTTACAACTTGAGATACATTTTTGAGTTCTTAAGTTACAACTGAAGATTTCATGATATATAGCATAAGAACTTCATCATGATCTTACTGAAGTTTCACTATATCCAAACTCAAGACATCGTACTCTAGAATAAGTTTATCCATTATGAATTTGGCAGTGGTTGGATTTCGTATTTCTTACAATGCATGCAGAAGCAAAGCTCTGGATAATGATGCCAAGACATGGTCAAATGTTTCAATTTTGGGGGCACATGGAATTGATATTGATGTCTGGAAATTTTTGCATGGACTTCGCCATTTAAAAAATTAGGCCAAGGGCCAAAGATAGGTTACCGGACAATATATGTTTAATATTTTAGATGATAGCCAGGTCACTGGGTAAATTCAAGGTCAAGAGAATATTCAGGATATATAATATTAAGCATATATCATGTCTACAGTTGATTGCTAAGCTGTAAATTCAATAATCATAGAGATATTATCAATTTTATCCTGTGGCCTTGAAAACGAAAGCAAATGTCAAATTCAAGGTCATCAGAATGTTTGGCGTATAACATTTCCTATATGTCCTTCATTGATTCCCTCACCATGAAGTCAATAAGTGAGATATTAGCCATTTTGTCCTGTCACCTTGAAAATCAGGTCAAAGGAAACTTGAAAATAAGGTCATTAGTCAAGTCGAGGTTACGAGAATATTCAGCATATATCATTTGGAGTTTGACCACAATTGATTCCTAAGCTGTGAATTTGATAAGTGATATATAAGCCATTTAGTCCTGTGACCTTGAAAATTATGTCAAGGTCATGACAATAATCGGCATATATCATTTCCTATATATTCACAATTGATTCCTGAACTGTGAAATCGATAATAAGGGAGATATTAATCATTTTGTCCTGTGCCCTTGAAATTTAAGTCAAAGGTCAATTTGAAGGTCATGAGAATAATCTGTATGTATAATTTCCTATATGTTCATAATTGATTCCTAAGCTGTGAAGTCGATTAGAAGCGAGATATCAGCCATTTTGTCCTGTGACCTTGAAAATTAGGTCAAAGGTCAAATTTAGGGTCATGACAATATTCAGAATATAGCAAAATTTCAGGAAAATTCGCTTGTGAACAAAAAATATAAAAATGTGGACGCCATGCCAATAGGTTATCGGACCATAGGTCCCGTAACCTAAAAAAACTCGAAATGGTTCAAATATATGTACGTTATGTAGGTACACACAAAATACACGTAGTGTGAAATGGAGTAAAACGATGAGACCATTTTATATAAATATATTTTTTTATTTCAACTGTGAAAGGCAGGAACTAAACTACGCTGTACAAAATTCGAGCAACATCAACTCGGTTTCCTTATCAGCATATGTTGATAAAAACTACAATATTACACAAATAAAGACCTTGCTTTGTTGTCTGATAAAGGCACTGCTCTATCAGAGACAATCAAACAAATGTAGAAATATTTTACCGGTAATTATCTCACGATGTTTCTAGCTGTAAAACTAAAATACATATTTAGTATCGTTGATGCCATACAGCACAACAGCACATTCATGTATTTATTTATAAGATGCAACTAAACTCCATTCAATATATCATAAAATCACCATCTCATATATTGATGAACAGTGACAATACATCCGTTTTGATTCTTGCTTTCAAAGTATCCAACGATATCATACAACGAAAAATTAGTCATATGCACTAATTCGCTACATCAACACAAAAGCAACAATAATGTGTATGTATGTAATATACATAAATTAGTAATTACATTTAATACACATGACACAACACACTGAGAAAAACTTCAAAATCATTATAAAAACATATTTACATGGAATGCTGTCCAACGGCGATTTTTATATACACCTAATGAGTGACATAATCTAATAAGCAATAGCATTACATATATAAGCACGCATGTACAAATATCGATACACATTTATATCCTCATCCATGAATACTTTCAAAAACATGAAATATACAACCGTTGAATCTCATGTACTGTACAAACAAATAATAACGACCGAACAGTGAAAAGGGTTTGTTTCTGAGACTCTTTGTCCAAAATATGGTTTTGAATATGACTTTACGAAAAAAGAGAATATTTTGGAAAGTTTTGTTTAATTTTCAGGGAATATCAACTATATCAGTGATATTTTAGTTCAAATTTGCAAACAAATTCAGAATTCTCAATATTGTCATCAATTCAGACAGTGCAGTTAAAATCGAGACATAGCGTTTTCGTTTTGTTTCAGTAAATGTGGTGGTATTCTAAACAGTACAATAATATTATCAGACGTGCTCAATAACACATTAATGAGTTCATCCTATTCAAAACAAATGCATCAACACAGCATATACTGTCCCTGCCGTGCATAACCTGTACAATGATTTGAAATAGTATAATGAGTTATAATTTCTTAAGATATATTCAAATATCGTAAAACATTCAGATACCTCGTATGTGTAAATACACCATGCATTTATTTCCTGATATGTTATTACTTACATACATATATACAAACTGAATATTTCACGCTGAATTTGACTAACACTCACCAATTACTTCAAGCACCAATTACAGTTTTGCATCTTGCATTGATGTCACTTCGTATCAATAAAATGTATATTTCTTAACGATGCGTAACAATAATAATGATATTTATCAGAATAAAAAAAAGGTTTTTTACCACTAAAGAAGTTGGCTAGTGAATAATTACAACCCAAACAAAGAATTGAGTAATTTGTGCCAAGTCGCTTCCCACATACCTGTACATATGAGACAAAAATTATGGTTTCGAATTCGAAGTCTGCAGAAAAGTTTCCAGACAGACGTGTACAACAAAAATATAACAAGAACTTTAAATTTTCACCAGTTCATCACAATGCAAAATACAGGTAGGTCACATTTCTCAGGATTCCTGTGTTCAGCAGGTGACACTTTTTGGAAGAAATCGTTGTCAGGTCGTTATGTTGCTGAATTCGATGAAAATCAGACTACATCTCGTTTTGTTTAGCCACCCATGACCATATTCATTTATCACAATACTCATATGAGGTGCAATTCATATTGATAACAGTACTTCAGGCTTTGTCATATGCCCCCTTTTTTAAATGTGCATAACTTCCACGCTGGTTTTTTTTTTTCTCTCTTCTTAACAAATATACAAAAATTGTAAGCATATATTGTTTTTATATATGAAGAAAAAAACAATAACAACAATAACCACCGTTGACAGGACGCCATCAGACGAAGGTATCAGGATGCGCCGCGTACGGACTCGCCACGTTTAGGTTGGTGGGCCTCTGTGTCCGCGGGGGGGTCGAGGACTGGTACGATGGGTTAGCCTGACCCCGGGGCGGGCCCTGTGGGGGTGGCGCCTGGGGTGGGGGGTATTCCTGGGTGTCATCGAAACTGTCTACACTGCTGTTCATCGAGACATTGACGCCCGGGTAACTGCAAGGGGTGAGGGGGGGGGGGGGGAGTGGTCGAAGATGGGTTATTTTTTAACAGACTGGGTTTAAAATAGCTGTACAGTACACTATATATGCAGTAGCTATAATACACCACCGGTATAATTGATACATAATATACACGCTACATGATAGCTAAAAAAACACTAGCTTCATAATAGCTGTAACATGCACTAGTCTCATAATAGGTAAATAATATACATGTATCAGCATCATTATAGCTACACTATACGCTACTTCAATGATACTGTAAACATACTTTTTATGGTGTATTTATTTCACAGATTATACGGTAAGAATAACACCAAAATTGATTACTGTGTATATAGGGCAAGGACAAAACACCACTAATATTAATCACCACAAATAGTCTGAGGTACAAAACCACAAAATAGCTAAAATATAAAATAGGTGCCTAATAGCTATATAAAACACTAACTGCATAGTTGCAACATAATATATTAGGTTCATTTTAGCTGTATAATAAACTGGCGTTATTATAGCTAAATATTACGATAGCTTCAAAATATGTATATACTAACGTTACATTGGCGTCATATAGTTATTTAATACACTAGTTTCCTATTCATTCAGGTATTCTCGTATTCACTTTTTTATGCAAAATTGTGGGAAATTATGACATGAAATAACATGTACAATATGTGCAAAATTGCAAACATCCATGCTTTGATATTTTATCACATCCTTTGATCTGTTAATCATGTTCCATATAAGTGTAGGGTTCGGCGACCCCACGATAAAGAGGTATACCCCATTACTGGAGTGTCACCGAATGTCTTATAAATCCGCCCACACTGCAGCATCATAACCGTGGTGTCACTACTCGCGCACACCACGTCATAACGCTACAGTGCTTTCGCCTTTCGGAGAGACCTCGTCCCCGAGGTCAGCTATATCCCACTGTTGAGCCACATCACAAGCCACATCGACCCACACACAACATGTCGGTGATGCGAGTCAACAGTGGGGGCCGACCCGCGAGCGACGCCGAGAGAACCCAGTGGTTCGAAGGGTCAGGCACCAAGGTAGGGTTCGGCGACCCCACGATAAAGAGGTATACTCCATTACTGGAGTGTCACCGAATGTCTTATAAATCCGCCCACACTGCAGCATCATAACCGTGGTGTCACTACTCGCGCACACCATGTCATAACGCTACATAAGTATATAATTTTGTTTGAATAGGTTGATAAGCACTACTTGAATAACTAATATATTGCGCTACTCTAGATGTAAAATAGTTGTACAATACTCTAGCTTGATAGTAGCTATATAAATATACTAGCATGAAAATAGCAAAATGATATATACTAGTTTTATATGCATGGATGCAGGTTGTATTTAGTTCCATTTGTATAAAAGTATGTCAATCACACAAAGGTTTCATAAATGTGGTCATAAAAGTTTGCACCTGTGTGATTTGCAATTTTATCAAATCTGTTTGATACGGAACTCATTTATCACGAATACTAATAAATTGGTAAGATGTCCAGTATATACACATTTTTTCAGAATATAATATGATGAACCCCACGAACATAGCCTGATACAGGCCTAAGATCCATTTGAATTACCTGTTAGAGATCTGTTTGACTCCCAGGTCGGCATACCCCGGGCTGTCCCTGCTCCTGTTCGCCGGTACGTCCTCGGGCAATGGGTTAGGCAGCGCCGATATCTTGGGCCCCTTGCCGTTAGCAAAGTCCCCATCCCCTGGGAAAGCCGCCCCCACGTTGATGTTGCCGACGTCTGGTGGAGGAACCTTGCTGGCAGCTCGGGCAGTCGCCTCCCTCTGCTTCTTGCCTGTTGATGAACGTGTCCAGTTGTTACGACATTTAGACACATTTGTATAACTGAGAATAATTATCGTTAAATTGTGCATAAAGTATGGTTGAATTCATGAATTATTCAAGCATATGGACTGGGTGGATGTAGATATGGGAAAATATGTTTGTTCACTTTTTTTTAAATATCTAAATTCCACAAAAATCTAGCTGATGAAAATATAAGTCAAATCCAGCCACAACCATGTTCGAATCTCGTCGGAGCATTATGACCAAAGTATCCATTTGCGTCATAATGTAGACATAAAGTCTCTCATTCCGGTAACATTCCAAACGAAATGGCGTATAAAACGACATTTTTGTGGAACCATTCTCGGTACATATAATCTTGAGAAATTTTTTGAACATATATCACCCCAATAAAATACATTATATCAAATTAAACACCTCATATCTTTGCTATACATTATCCTGAACATTTATCATTCACCATCCCCGTCTTGCCCACGTTAAAATTTATCGTCAGTTTCCTGTGTATTTTCCCTCCTTTTACCCCCAAACAACTCACGTTTTTTGTGCAGCATGCACCCGACCACGACAGCAACCACTATAACGATTACAGCGAGCGGGATTCCCACAGCTAGGCCGATCTTCCAACCCTCCATCTTGTTGGTAGACGGCTCAGGATCGTCGGCTTCATCTGTCGAAATATAGCAGTCAATATTTGAAAATACTTATTTAAAAAAAAATATTCAGAAATTAGTAGATGCAAACGCAAGTCTATGAGGTAGACAGCTCAGGCTCCTTGAGTGAAATTTTATGATTGGTTTTGAAATGTATGTAGTTGAACTTGACTGATGCCAAAGAACATTGAATTCTGAACGAAATATTCATGAAGTACTGGCATCATGGATAGTGATTTTATAGTTGCATAGTGATTTTACACTCACAAACTGCGAAGGTGATTTCACTCTCCTCGGTGTTTAAGGCGTTTGTAGCCGTACACTTCCAGATATTGACATCTTCTGGGTTGTCAGGATCGTTCAGCATGTCGTTTGTGATTTGCAGCACTCTGCCAGCGATTCTGGAAAGTGAAGCATAATAGTTACAACTGTGCACATGTCTAGCATGTTTACAAATTTTGGTTTAAGAACGGAGGAAAAACCTATTTAAGTAAAATCAGAAATTCGAATTTTTTTTTACATTAATCGTGTATGTTAAATGTTGCAGATATGTGGTATTAAACATATGTGGTGACTTCAACCGTTGATTATGTTGAGTTGATGTGATATTTAGTGGCTTCGTCCCCCAATAACGTACAACTGATGTGATATTTAGTGGCTTCAACCCTTCTGGAGGTACATCGGATGTGGTATTCAGTGGTTTCAACCCTCGTTAAGGTACAGTTGATATTATTAGTTTCAAACCTTACTCAGGTGTAGTTGACGGTGACTGGATCCTTGTCCATCTATAGCTGGGCTCCGGGGATCCGGCAGCCGTGCAGTTGATCATTTCCCCGGGGTAATACTCAGAATTCACTGGGGAAAATGTCGGTTCCTCTGTGGGAACTGTGGGGCGAAATTGAAATGTCTTAGAGATTGAAAGACGAAATGGATCTAAAATCAAAGTAAATGTATATTGTTTATTGAAAATAGGTAATAAATAATACAATTGTCAGGAATTAAAATTTGAATTGTCATTACATGGTTTAGGTTTGTATCTTTGATATGCGCTCTTGTAACATGTTCGAAAATTGAAGGCAGAAAGGGTACTATACTAAGAACTTTTTGGTGACATTTTTAACCAAATAAGAAATAATAATTGGTTAATTATATACAAGCAAATTCTTTAGGTTAACATTTCAACAATTTCCAATCAAATCTAAGCCTTTAATTATATTTTGAACAGTTGATCCATTCAAATTATTTTAAAAACATTTTCTTACATTCAATGTCCAATGTGATGCTGTCCATCACTTCATAGCTGGAGGGGGAACTAACTCGCACAACACATACGAATTCCTGCCCATGATCCTCGGCGCGGGCTGTGTAGTTTCCGAGCTGTTAAAAGTGATTAAGAAAATATAACATGGACTGGGCTGAATATAAAGGCGTACTGTGAAACATGAAAACGAAAATATCAGATTTACTGGGCTGAATACATGAGTGCACTGTGAAACATGGAAACGAAAATATCACATGGACTGGGCGGAATACATTTATTGAGTGCACTGTGGAACGTTGAAAGGAAGATATGACATGGACTGGGCGGAATACATGAGTGTACTGTGAAACATGGAAACGAAAATATCACATGGACTGGGCTGAATAAATTCATTGAGTGTACTATGAAACGTTGAAAGGAAGATATAACATGGACTGGGCTGAATAAATTCATTGAGTGTACTATGAAACGTTGAAAGGAAAATATCACATGGACTGGGCGGAATACATGAGTGTACTATGAAACGTTGAAAGGAAGAAATAACATGGACTGGGCTGAATAAATTCATTGAGTGTACTATGAAACGTTGAAAGGAAAATATCACATGGACTGCGTTGGATTTATGGGCGTACTGTGAAACGCGGAAAGGAAAATATGACATGGACTGGGTTGGATTTATGGGCGTATTGTGAAACGCGGAAAGGAAAAAATGACAAGGACTGGGTTGGATTTATGGATGTACTGTGAAACGCGGAAAGGAAAAAAATGACATGGACTGGGCTGAATACATGAGTGTACTGTGAAACGTAGAAAGGAAAATATGAAATGGACTGGGCTGAATCCAAGACCGTTAAAAATACATGTGATATTGAACAGGATTGCACAGCAGTGTCACTAAGAGATAGCTCTTTTATGTGCAGATGTGAGTAGCACTGAGTACGTATATTATGTTTCACCATATTGATACTTTATCAGTATTTCTCTAGTATTAATATGAGTACATCACTTCAAATAGTAGTGTTAGGAGTTGAAATCTTTGACCATGTTTGATGATTGAATTTTTTGTTCATTCGATCATCAATTATTGTTTGAAACCTAATTGTACGTGCAGTCACATTATTTTGCTTGCCCTGATGTCCAAAATAAACGGCAATTTCATTTTCTCTGTCCTGTTTGAATTCCGTCATAAAGCCCACCATACATGTACTTTGTTATGAACACAGTCGAAAAAAGACGAAAACAGGCAGAGTTTCCTGGATCTCGAAGTTATCAGAGGATGTTATGATAAAAAAAGTTTGGTCATGTTTGATTTGAATAATTGATTTTTCAAAAACGTAATCGATAATTTAATTGAAGACAGTTTCGATCAATCATCAAAGACAATCGATGATTGATCCCATCACTATCAAATAGTGTTATGGGCTTCAAGATTTATCATGGTATGACCAGCTTACTTACCCCCATTAAAATATTGGGTGTATCCACAGTAGCGGCGGTAAATGTCGTCATAACGTTGGTGATTTCCACGGCGTTAATCCTATACATCATGGTCGGCATATTTGCTGGCTCGAGCAGAACTGCTGGATCCGCTCCAAACCTCGCCTCGCAAGGGAGCTGGTACTTCATTCCAGCCGTCATTCGAACGGCAGATAGAGTGTGTTCCTCTGGGGATTTAATGAATATATAATCTGTCATTTTATTTTTCCTATACATCAACGTATATGCACAAAAGAAATCAACCATATGATAGAAAGCAACACGAACAAGAGTAGGTTTTTTTTTTTATAAATAAGGTGGAAATCTCCAATCATTTGAACACGGTCAATCATGTTCGGATGCGTCATGATTGATCAGCGTGATCAAATAGTTTACCGACCGGAAGTTAAAAGTGAAAACAGATAGGTAAACCCTAAATAAAAACCGTTCTTACGAAACACGTAAAGATGAGCCTCTCTTCCGTTAGGTTCGCTGAGCACGCGGCATGCGTATTTCCCGCCATCCAACCAAGAGGGGTTCTTGATGTTCAGATCGTACGTTCCAAATATAGCATATTTGTTTGAGTCTATCGGGGCGTATTCTGGTTCAGAGAATATCCTGTGACCTCCCGGGGACGTTATGTATTCAAGCCACTCGAATATCGTCCCACCCCCGGCGTTGTCAACGCGACACGTGAAGTTGAAGCTTTCTCCATTACGAGTTACGGAGTCGGACGGCGGCTGGCTGATTGTCTGACCTGTAACTATGTGGTGATAGAGAATAGGAAATTACCAATTATATCAACTGATATAGATATTGAAATGGCGCATCAAATCTCATATTTACATAATATTTTATATAACTTTATTTAAGGGATTATTCCATCAATTCATACAAAAAATATTTATTTTATTTATTTATTTATTTATTTATTTATTTATTAAACATACCTGCATACACTAATGACCAAGCACATATAATCCCGGCGAAACAATTTCTGGAGTCCATTTTGTTAACCTGCTTTCCTAGGAAATAAAAATTAGTACACAATATTTCACACTGTTTCACATATATACACAGACGATATAAACAAATATAGGAAAACCCATACTAGGCCTACCCCTTGCATTATTTTCATATACATGTGTGTCACGGATGATAAGGTATATGATAAGACATTGAACCGGAGACAATACACATGTATACCTGTTAACCTGTCTGATAACACTTTATGATAACAATTTTCTCGTCTCCTCGCGGTCCAAATTGGTTACTTTAAGTCATGTTTACGTCTGAATTGGTTAGTTATTTCTCACGAGACAGTGACAGTCTCAATAAGATTATTTACATTCAAATACCACAATGTCCCCACTATTCGGTCAAAACAGGATGTCACACTGATCCAAATTGCCACCCACCATAAAATTGAAGGTGTTAGTTTCGTGAATTCATATAAATGAATCAATCACATATCAGCTTATTGTATATGACGTAGTTAATTGGATAAGACTATAAATACGGGCAGGTGATTATGAATATCAATCAAGCACCAATGTCGTGATCTGAATTTATGTTAATATAACTCAATAATAAGGATATTATTTGTTTGTTTTGAAATTGAATGTAATGAAGTCCAAGTTGAGATACAAATTTACTTCAGTCATAATAAATAAATAATACTTTTGAATGAATTTACACGATTCCCGAATCATGCCACTCGTTCAAACCGAACATACAATGTATGCAAGAAGAGCCGTGCACCTTTTTCTTAATCTCCTACAAATTTTTTATATTGCCTTCCGTAAAGTACATGCAAATTCACCCGTATGTTGAGTGCGTAGTTTTATGTACATAGTCATTGAGGTGTCTACTCAACAATGGTACTGTATTTTACATACGGCGAAGCCAGGTATACTTGGTGTTTGCTGCCCGCATGTTAGCAGAAACCCATAAAAAGAGATGTTAGGGATATTGCAGTATATACATACATTGTGCACAGGAATGTGTTATATTGTATTGGCTTTTCTTTTGTAGTATATTTGCTAATTTAATGACATTGGTCTCGACAATAAATCCCACAAATTATTTGCTGGACATGATTATACAATGATAGCTAACAATGCATTAATTTGTCTCTAAAACACGGTTGATTTTTGGCTGAGGAGCTGTTGAAATGCTAAAGACAGTTACCGTTTTGTAATTATGATATCAAAGATAATTACAAAGATGCCAACTTCTAATATCGTGATATCAACCGTGAAGTTTAGAATTTAGCGTTAACATCAACTTTCGCTGAATAGGAATGATGCCCCTATCACTAGAATGCGAAAAGATTTTGATGATAACAGATAAAATATGCGAAGCAAAAATAATGGAATAGGAACATTTGCAACATAACTTTTATATCCAAAGCCCCGTGGCTCCAAAACGTTTTTTTGCTGGATTTTCGACGTAAACCCGATTGAATAATTATACATCCATATAGCAACTAATTGAATGAGTTTCAAAATTGAAAAACAAATCCCAGGAAATAGATATATGACTAGTACAAAAATACCCAGTGAAAGGTTTATATGCTACTGAGATTTGGTGTCCCGGGGACAGGCAGTGTGGCTGGGTGTCTGCCTGTGCAGTAACTTTCAAGATTCTGCTATATACTAGTATAATAAATGGTTGAAAAGTGACACAGATAAAAGAAAAAAAACATTTGCTGATTTAAGCTGGTTCTTCCTCTCAAGCAGCTGTTAAATCCAATATAAATTGATGACGCGTCAAACTTTTATAAGGTATCATTTCATATGATATTATAAAATGATATGTTATGAGAATATAAAATGTCCTGTCAAGAGATTAAATAGATGTCATGTTATGAGATTATAAGATGTCATATATTATGAGATTATAGTATGTCATATAATGAAATTATAAGATAAGCACATACATCGCATTAGAATCCCAGGTATACTATTAGGCCTATTAAACTGTATTATAACGGAATGATATGTTTGCCTTGTTCACTCAAATCACAACAATGTTATTCAATACATGTACATGTACGCGATGTACATGATGTAGCTGTTGTGCCAAATAGATCTACAAGCAAATATCTGTTGCATTTTAATTGTTGTTGTTGCTGTTTTCGATTGTGCTTTCAAACAACTCTTACATTTCTGAGTTGCGAATGTAGGTTGTGTGTTTACAACATAACACTTCTAGTATTTGACCCTTTTCTTGACTATAGCCACCATACATGTATGGCCATAAATATACACAAATAATGTTACCATTCATATACTACAAATACATATTTGATCATGGTTTTAAAGTTTAGAATTTTGATATGCATATATCTTATCTCACCTGTACAAGTTGCATAAATCCTCAGATATATCCCAAGTAAATATTTCAAGGGTAATAATATGTTATCACATCTTCAATTGCGTATACCTGTCAGTTTGTCACCACATGCTGTATTATCGCCCGGTTCAATACCTGGTATGTATCTGCCCGATATTTTCAGGTGATGCTGCCGCGTGATTGGTTGTTTCCAGGTAGATATGGACCGAGGCAAGCGGGCCGCAGGGTCGTATTCATTATACCATAGCGGGCAATACGAACCCGTTATAGACTGCCAGGCATGCTGGGTAAAGCTATGCATGCACGTTGTCGTGTGGTATTCGGGTCACAAACGCGGCGCGGGTTTGTTTACACTCCCTTTATGTGCCCTTAAGAATCACTCGGCATTTTGAAGCGCTGAAAATTAAATGCATGGGTAAATTATGACATGATAAAAAATAAGTGTATTTGTTTGTTTTAGGCGTATATTAATAAACATCTTTGTACACGTATAAACTCAAATTTTTGACATTAACAATACCAGGGGTATTTGAAATTGAAATAACTTATCGGTTTATGGCTAGTTACATTTATGACTCAATTGAGCCAAAAGATTTTATACTTCACCAGATTATTTTTCATATTTTCTTCATGTTGCGTTTTATTCACAGACAATAATTGCTATCATTATATTTTACCGATTTAGACATTTATTTATTAAATATATCCTGAATTGGACCCACTTTCAGCGAGCCGTTTTGACATCAGTGGAATAGTAGACCGGCAAAGGTACAGTCACGCGGAAAAGACGTAAACCCACCGTATCCCCAATACTTCCTTCGGGGGACAAAAATTAATACCCACGAAAGGTGAATTGCTGTGGGAAAACCATTGTAGGAACTAGGAATATTCGTAATGATCATGATATATAAGATTGTATTTGTATTTTCTTGAAGTAGTTCACACTGTTCTCTTGCTGATATTGTTGCGAAGCTAAACGATGGCATGCGGTGGTTTAACTTGGTACACTTCACATGGGAGTCAAACAACATCTGTAAGTGGGGTGTATACTAAAGTTCATCTGTCAGTGAAACACGCTTTTTGGCCATAGTTTTGTTTTGGATAATCGAATCAACTTGAAATTTTGAGTGTCTTAATTGGGTATCATGCCGTAATTTTTTTACCGAATTTCAGAGTTCTATCTCAAAAATTGAAAAAGTTGGTAATCTACCCCAATGTTAAATTTCAGCCCCACAATGGAATTTCAGGGTTTGCACACAAAAACGATATTCATTTGATGTTTGAGTTATATACTGATTCAAAATAAACATGTTTACTTAAAATACACTGCGACTATGCCTTCCGACGTCAAATCAAAGCAATAAATTAATTCTGTACTGGCATAAACATCATGAAAGCCATGAATTTGTTGGAATTTGTTTGATCCCATTTTGGACTGAAATTTAACATTGAGGTAGATCGCCAACTTTTTCATTTCTTGAGATAAAATTCTGAAACTCGGTGAAAAATTACGGCATGATACCTAATTAAGACACACAAAATTTCAAGTTGATACGATTATCCATAACAAAATTATCGCCAAAAAGCGTGTTTCACTGACAGATGAATTTGACTCTAGAACCGCCGCACCCCTCCCTAAAATGCTGGGATTTTTTTTTTTTAATCTTTGTTGAAATCTTTGTAAAAATTGTTGACGTAAAACAGACATATCAATTCGTTACAGCACACTGAACAGTGTGATTTTCTTATTAAAAGAAAAGAATTTTTTTTGGATATATATATCTAGAGACCTGCTTTTGCTGCCCGCCAATCAAGAAGAATATTGTTTAGAAAATTCCTCTGAAATAAATTGATCTAAAAATCCAGTTGACATTGTCTAGATCTGAAACATCGTCTTGAATTCAAACACATTGCGTAAAAACGCAGTGTATGTAAAGTTCAAATTTAAAACCAGGAGCGTCACAGAATGCTCCTGTATTAACGAAAAAGGCTCCTTAACCCCGGCCGTTATATTTTTCTCGCTTCGGTCGGATGCCTGCGTTTCTAATCTCCGTTCACCAATATTTGTGGTTATGTCTGAGCTAACCCAAACTCCTGCACAGGCCCTGAAATTTCAGACTTTTATATCAACACTTCAGGACATATCCAGGATGAAGTTGTCGAGAATATCAGTAATTTCATTCTGCTATCACAGCCCTGATGAAACAATCGTGACCTGGGTCAATGGTCAATCAGTAAATTAATTGACTCCACAGTGCAAATTTATAGGATGTTACTGAAATTAATATCAATAAATATACATGTATAAAAACATTCCAACAATTACCCACCTACTGTCATACAAAATGATCATGTAGATCCGAGCTTTGAAGTCAATGCTGTTTTTTATCGGTCTATAACTGGATCCCAAAGCTGACTAAATTGACTTGACTCCCACTTTAACGAAAAGTTAAAATTTGGCGAATCATGCCATCTTGGACCGATATTTTGCTTTATACTAGTTTAGTAGTATAGGTTGCGATGTCTGCTTGTAGAGTCCAGTTCATGGATATGTCCCATGATTCTTGTCGGTAACTTTATTTCGGAAAATGAGTTCAACTTTAAATTCTGTGTTTCCAAACGAAGTCGATCACGACTCTTATCCTTGAATGAAATGACAAATACCAACCCTGGATCCGCCACTTTTCCAGAACTATCAAAGTGAACGGGATCCAGATAAATGCTTATTAGATCAATCAAGGGCCAAGATTACCGGGAGTTTGAGTGTTGAGTTTACCTTCCGAGGTCAACTGAACGTCAAATTCAAGGTCAAAATGGAAATCACTATGTGACTTCCCAATTGATTGCCAATAATTATAAACTCTATCTTGGGGCGTTCCAGGAGTTCACTCCATATAGCTCCTATTTCGAAGGGAAAAGTGGATGAAATTATCCCTGTCCAAAACATTTTTCACTGGCGATTTTTAAAAAAAAATTATGTATGAAAAGGCAAGAGAGCTAACTTCCTACTGCAGAATAGTAACTCGCCTGGGTTCGAGGTCTATGCTTTTTTGTCTTCTTCAATAGCATCTTGAGGTAGCCATCATCATCATAGACGATAAAATTATATTGTGAAGTATGTTATGCTCTTCGGAAGAAATTGAGTATTAAGCGATTGTTCAACCATGCATTATTATAAAAAAAAATTCAGATAGTAATAACAAAACATAAATGAACTGAAGTGGGTCCCCGATGTTAATACATCAAGCATACGAGACAGGCAATACAAAATATGCAATCGTGAAAATATAACTTTCGGATAATGGCTTATTAATTGAACAAGACTGATTTACTGTCAAGACTGTATCAACTTGGTGCCCATTGCACCAACTACAATACACTTCTGGTGCCCCAGGGGTTATTAATGCTCACCCATATCTACCGCCGCGATAAAACTAGGTGGGCGGGTAATCGCAGGCCGGCGTTATATCAGATCATTACATGCATATGGAAGCTGATGAATAGCCGTAGTGCAACTGTGTTTCGTCCAGATCGAGTTGTTCCGGGGTGTTATTCACATGCCTGTACATTTAGAAAAATTAGACTTAAATTATGTACCAAGCTCAATCCTAAGGTAGCTTTAGATCCATTATGACACGGACAAGTACTGGCAGGATATAATGTCTCCTTGTAGGGTCAAGTTCATGGGCATATCCCACGATTTTTATCGGTAACTTTATTTCGGAACATGGGTTCAGCTTTAAATTCTGTGTTTCCAATGAGCATCAAATCAAATTGATTCCAAATCCCCAACTCTCAAAAGTGGCCATAAAAATGGCCATAAAGTCCTGGATGCGCGCTCCACAGGTCAAGAAGTAAATTGGTGAATATGCCATAACAATAAACGCGTAGATAAATTTTCCCACTGTCATATACTAGCTCGTGAACACATGACCTTAACTGGGGAAAAATACCCGCCGTCTAAGGGTGCATGACCTTTTGGAGCATGATACTCCCGCCCCCTCTCCCCCTGGCCCAATAGAAATCCTGGATCCGCCACTGGTGATAGACGTTCGCTTGTGCCTAAATAGATTTTTTTTCGACAGCTCTGATCATAAAATCGTCGTAAATTCGTAACGAACATAAGGGGCCGGTCATTATTCATACTTTTATTTTCTATGGAACTGGGGGGGGGGGGGGGGTCGGAGTTTGAAATTGAGTTATTTTGCGAAAATCTGAATAATTAGGTGGAAACAATCCACTCAAGATCAGTACATGGACTGATTAGAGTAGGCGATGGAATTTCATAACATTTTCAGTAAAACCATAATCTCACTGAAAACCGGATTCCACAGAAGACCATTCAGGAACACCAACATCGAGAGACGCCGCAATCTGTGTGCATCAGGGCTCAAAATTTATAATTTTATCCAGGAGCCAAAGGCTCCTATTTCGCTCCTATTCAACAATTTTTAGGCTTATAGAAGCATATTCCAATATTACTTTACAGATTTTCATCAGCCTCGAGAGGCTCGAGAGCTCTATTGCCTGGGAGCGAATCTGGAATGTTATGGGCCTATGGCTATCCACAAGTGGCAATTCTGAGCCCTGATGTGCATTGATCAACGCTCATCACTCAGATTGAAACATTGCCACCAAGAATCAACTTCGGACCTAACGGAGCAGCACTACAGCTGAACACGGTGCCAGCAAGGACGAACCCAGATCAGCAGGAATCAGCAGTCCATACCACTCCGAGCAAGATATCATCCCTACGATGAACCCGAACTAGCATGTCAGAACCACAGACCGGTTTTCCACTCAGAATTCTGTCAACAAATGACCCCACTGGGGATATTCCCCCGAAGACCTCAGGACTATCACAAACCACCATGTAAAAGACATGGACCTTTCCACACAGAATGGCAAAATAGTCCTGGATCGCCCCGGATGACACGGGTAGTGGATCTGACTCACATGATTTGGATGGTGACAGAACATTATGAGCCCATCATAGAGCCAACACAGGCCTGATTCAAGACTAGAAAAAAAACAGTTCTGGATGGCCTGATTCACCAATTCTTCCCTGTTCATCAATGATATGTGGAAGAGCCCTGTATTTTTCGCGAGTTCGCTATGGTGTCCAGTCAGTCCGTTAGGGTTTTCATACATTTTTTCCATTCCATCAAAAATTTCGGAGTCAAGGAATCAACTGAATGATCTTTGACCTAGGTCTCGAGTGTTTCAAATGGGCTCCGAAACGATGGCCTGTGTAGTGAAAAAGAAAATGCTAGTATTCAGAGTGATCCTGGATATGGATGTCCGGGGGAGGCGGCGGGGGAGGTTTGGGGGGGGGGGGGGTTCTGGTTTTGCCCTCAGGCACCTGTCATAATTAAGTGCCCATATATAGTATGCATACAAGTAATAATTGTTGTAATGGCATTCACACTTGAAGCGAGGAAATGGTGGATACACGAAGAGCACAAATCATATTATTCACTGACCTTATAGTATCATAAATTTGCGACAAAAGTCACAATTGTTTTAATAGAAATGTAAATAAAGCGTAAAACGCATTCAAGTATTATATATGATACTGGTGCGTTATAATTGGGGATATAACGCACCAGTATCATATATAATATATAGTATCATTGCCTTATATTCATACATGGGGATTGGGGGGTCATACTTTTATTTTGGATCTTGGTGGGGGGGGGGGGGGGGTCATGGATTGGTTTTCGATATCGATGGGGGGGGGGGGGGGTCAAACTTTGAAAACTCACTTCTCGGAAAAACCATCCAACACCCCCACCCAGTAAATAAAGACCGGCCCCTAATGTCAACGATAATTATGGTCCAGGTTCAAATTATCCAATAAAAATGTTGTAAAATTGATGGTATTCTTATTATTCCAACTGTTTGTTAGTTTTTAAAAATATATTTTCTATCATATGTTCACAGTTTCGTTTCCAGCTTAAATGTGAGGCTTCCTTTGTTGATCAGCTACTGACTCAATTGTTACAATCCTTATGGACTTCGAGAGTACAGATTCTGTAAATGAACATGATACAGGGTCCCGACCATATCCCGGAAAGGACCATTCCCAGACAGTGAATCAAATAAAGTGCTTATCTCTTGTTTGTGTACACATACCAATCTTGAGTCAATTTCTCGAAATATTTTTAAAATCCTGTTTTACCCTGTGAATTTGACCGGGATATGGTCGGGACGCTGTATCGTGTTTATCTCTAATACCGTGTGTAATCCTGAAGATATGTTAACATATCGGGGCGAACGATATGTCAAAATTTAAGTAAAATCTCGTGAATATATCTCCAAGGGTGCTGTAGCTTACTGGCGCAAAACGGCACAATTCCAGTGATCAACCCCAGCAGAACTAGAACCTGATTATGAATCGTATGAATCATCAAAAGCATGATGAGTTAGTCCGAGCGCTAGAAACACTACATGTGGTATGTACATTGTCAGGCCACAAAATAAGAAGAAAGGTGTAGTTTTCAGAATGAAATGACCGTTTTGACGATTCAAGGTGACTGAAAGATGGATTTTCACCCAGGATGGAAATGACTCAAAACATATATATTAACTTATATATGTTATATTTCGGACCCCCATTATTTTGCCGACGCAAGTCAAGGGCAATGAAACTTCCACATGTCGCAAAGGATTCCATGGGGGTATCAATGCATTAAGTCATGGATAAAGCACGAGAAATAGTGAATTCGTGCCTACGAATTCATTGTTTCGAGTGTTTTATCCGACTTAAAATATTGCTCTTACAATCACAATGCGACCAACATATTACTCGTACACATGTATATTGTTTCTGCTAGATCTATTGCAAGTCAAGCATGACAAAGATGTATTCATAAATAGCCGGCAACCGAGTGAATTTAGATTGCTCAACTCAACATGGTTTTCGGCCCAAGTACTATATCTCGCGTATTCCTCTATATATTCAATAAGGATTAAAAAGGTGGCACACGGGTTAAATGCATTCATTTAGCGAGCGAGTAGTATGAAGGAGCAGGGTTTGATGCGTGGAACGTGTTTCAATGGACATCTCCATTGGATGATGGTGAGTTTTAATATATTGTACTCAAAACACAGCGACCCAGTGACCTATATATACCACACACATTTTCGCATTTCTGTTACTGGATATCGACTGGTTGACATTACATTTCAACATGGCAGATAATTTGGATATATTTTTAAATGAAATCGTGGATAATATGGTCGCATTGAATGCTGCAAACATTCTGAACGATGTTGGAAATTCAACATTAGATGATCTTGAGATTACTGATTATGAACTTGTGCAACATGACATTACATGCATCAGTGAAACAATGAATTCGTATGGGGCAAACGGTGGATTCGTGCGGACGAATCCACTGTTCAGACAATGGTGTGACGTCACAACAATATTTTAATTGAAGAAAAAAGTTACTGATGACTTTTCGAGAATATGTTCAGCAAAGATGACATTTTTTCATCAAAGACGGCTGTTCTGACCTTTCAAGATCATTGAAGGTCAAATTCAAGATCGGATCACCACTCGCCCGACGTCCCGTGGCTTACTCCCGTTTTCACCAACACATCATATTTTGTCCTAGTTTAAAAGTTTACCTCACCACCGATATCATTATTCGGTTTTTTTGTTTTTATTTTCTTTGCATTTCACTTTTTCGCTTGTAAATACACTTAAATGCAACTACCCTTTCGGATATCTCTCATCTATAATGGAAATAATTCAGGTTTTCAACAGCCATTCATATTTAGGTAAATTAATATTCTTTAATTTTTTTTACAGATATAGTAATGGTTACAGCCTGGCGGCTCTGTTGTCACACCTCGTTCTGTTCAAGCATTATTGTTTCCTGTATTGTGTTTTATTGTGTTCACATTGTAAATTGTTCTGATCAGTTCGAAAAATAAATCTCTCTCTCTCTCTCTCTCAAATCACCATATATGTCTCCTCTCTTGAATGTGCCAATATCTAAGCTTGATTCTGAAGCGTTCTAGGAGAAATGATACAAAAAGTTCCATTACAACGGAAAATGTGACTAAAATTTTTCTAGGCAGAGAATGGCTTAAAATACTTAGAAACTTGGTTTTGGATAAGAAAAAATTAGCCCAAGGGCTAAGAAAGGTTACCGGACAATACATATTTTAGATATTAGTAGTTTGTCCCGTGACCTTGAAAATAAGGTCATTGGTCAATTCAAAGACATGATAATATTCGACATATGTCATTTCTAGTATGTCCACAACTGATTCTTAAGCAGTAAAGTCAATAATAAGCGAGATTATAAGCGAGATTAGCCATTATGTCCAGTGACCTTGAAAATGAGGTCAAAGGTCGAATTTAAGGTCATAGCAATATTCAGCTTATATCATTTCCTATACGTTCATAATTAATTCCTAAGCTCTAAAGTCGATAATAAGCAAGCTAATAGCCATTTTATCCTGTGACCTTGAAAATTAGGTCAAAGGTGAAGTTCAAGGTCATGACAATGTTCAGAATATATCATTTTCTGTATGTCCACAATTGATTGCTAAGCTGTAACGTCGATAAAAAGCGAGATATTAGCCATTTCTTTCTCTGACCTTGAAAATGAGGTCAAAGGTCAAATTCAAGGTCATAGCAATATTCAACATATCATTTCCTATATGTTCATAATTGATTCCTAAGCTGTAAAATTTATAATAAGCGAGATATTAGCCATTTTGTCCAGTGATCCTGAAAATGAGGTCAGAGGTAAAATTCAAGGTCATGATTATATTCAGCATATATCATATCCTATATGTCCACAATTGATCCCTTAGCTAGTAAATCGATAATAAGTGAGATATTAGCCATTTTGTCCTGTGACCTTGAAAATGAGGTCAAAGGTCAAAATCAACGCCATCAGAATATTTGGCATTTATCATTTCCTATATGTCCACAATTGATTCCTAAGCTGTAAAGTCGATAATAAGCGCGATATTAGACATTTTGTACTCTGACCTTGAAACCGAGGTCAGAGGTCAAATTCGAGGTCACTAGAATATTCAGCATATATCATTTCCTATATGTCCACAATTAATCCCTAAGCTGTAAAATCGATAATAAGTGAGATATTAGCCATTTTGTCCTGTGACCTTGAAAATGAGGTCAAAGGTCAAATTCAAGGTTATCAGAATATTCAGCATATATCATTTCCTATATGTCCACAATTGATTCCTAAGCTGTAAAGTCGATAATGAACGAGATATTAGCCATTTTGTGCTCTGACCTTGAAACCGAGGTCAGAGGTCAACTTCAAGGTCACAAGAATATTCGGCATATATCATTTCCTATATGTCCACAATTGATTCCTAGTCTCTAACCTCAATATTAAGTGAGATATTAGGCTTAATGTGTCCAGTTATAAAGCATAGGAGAATTTAACATGGCAAAGTCCCATTTGGGCCGTGTTTGTTCCCAAAATGGCCCTTTCCGAGTGATTCAAAAGCAACGAAATTTATACATGTCAGAGGGGTACATATGAGGGGTGTTATGCATCAATAAGAAACAAAAGTTACTAAACAGATTTTGAGGAAACGACCGTCAAAGTCCAAAATTGGCCATTTTTTCACGAAAATGGCCGCTCTGACCTTGAAACCGAGGTCAGAGGTCAAATTCAAGGTCTCGAGAATATTCAGCATATATCATTTCCTATATGTCCACAATTGATTCCTAGTCTCTAATGTCAATATTAAGTGAGATATTAGGCTTAATGTTTAACATGGGAAAGTCCCATTTGGGCCGAGTTTGGGCCCAAAATGGCCAACTTCGAGCGATTCAAGTGCAACGAAATTTATACATGTCACAGGGGTACATATGAGGAGTGTTATGCATCAACAAGAAAAAAAGTTACTGAACAGATTTTGAGTAAACGACCATCAATTCCAAAATTGGCCATTTTTAGACGAAAACGGCCGCTCTGACCTTGAAACCGAGGTCAGAGGTCAAATTCAAGGTCACGAGAATATTCAGCATATATCATTTCCTATATGTCCACAATATAATCTTAGTCTCTAATTTCAATTTTAAGTGAGATATTAGGCTTAATGTGTCCCATTATAAAGCATAGGAGAATTTAACATGGGAAAGTCCCATTTGGGCCGAGTTTGGGCCCAAAATGGCCCACTTTGAGCGATTCAAGGGCAACGAAATTTATAGATGTCACAGGGGTACATAGGAGGAGTGTCATGCATCAATAAGAAAAAATTAGGCCAAGGGCCAAAGATAGGTTACCGGACAATGTTTAATATTTTAGATGTTAGCCAGGTCACTGGTTGAATTCAAGGTCAAGAGAATATTCAGCATATATAACATTAAGCATATATCATGTCGACAGTTGATTGCTAAGCTGTAAATTCAATAATCAGCGAGATATTAGCAATTTTGTGCTGTGGCCTTGAAAATGAAGGGGCAAAGGTCAAATTCAAGGTCATCAAAATATTCAGTGTATATCATTTTCTATATCATGTCCACAATTGATTCCCAAGCCATACAGTCAATAGAGGAGCAAGATATGAGCCAGTTTGTCCTTGGACCTTGAGAATGAGGTCAAATTCAAGGTCCGAGAATATTCAGCATATATCATTTCCTACATGTCCACAATTGATTCCTAAGCTGTAAAATCGATAATAAGTGAGATATTAGCCATTTTGTCCTGTGACCTTGAAAATGAGGTGAAAGGTCAAATTCAAGGTCATGACAATAATCTGCATATATCATTTCCTATATGTTCATAACTGATTCCTAAGCTGTGAAGTCGATAACAAGCGAGATATTAGCCATTTTGTCTTATGACCTTGAAAATGCCGTCAAAGGTCAAATTCAAGGTCATCAGAATATTCAGCATATATAATTTCCTATATGTCCACAATTGATTCCTAAGCTGTAGAGTCGATAATAAGTGAGATATTAGCCATTTTGTCCGGTGACCTTGAAAATTAGGTCAAAGGTCAAACTCAAGGTCATGACAATAATCTGCATATATCATTTCCTATATGTTGATAACTGATTCCTAAGCTGTAAAGTCGATAACAAGCGAGATATTAGTCATTTTGTCCTATGACCTTGAAAATGGGGTCAAAGGTCAAATTCAAGGTCATCAGAATATTCAGCATAATCATTTCCTATATGTCCACAATTGATTCCTAAGCTGTGGAGTCGATAATAAGTGAGATATTAGCCATTTTGTCCTGTGACCCTGAAAATGAGGTCAAATTCAAGGTCATGACAATAATCTGCATATATCATTTCCTATATGTTGATAACTGATTCCTAAGCTGTAAAGTCGATAACAAGCGAGATATTAGTCATTTTGTCCTATGACCTTGAAAATGGGGTCAAAGATCAAATTCAAGGTCATCAGAATTCAGCATATATCATTTCCTATATGTCCACAATTGATTCCTAAGCTGTAGAGTCGATAATAAGCGAGATATCAGCCATTTTGTGCTCTGACCTTGAAATTGAGGTCAGAGGTCAAATTCAAGGTCACGAGAATATTCAGCATATATCATTTCCTATATGTCCACAATTGATTCGTAGTCTCTAATCTCAATATTAAGTGAGATATTAGGCATAATGTGTCCCATTATAAAGCATAGGAGAATTTAACATGGGAAAGTCCTATTTGGGCCGAGTTTGGGCCAAAATGGCCCACTTTGAGCGATTCAAGCGCAACGAAATTTATAGACATCATAGGAGTACATACGAGGAGTCTTTTGTATCAAAAAGAAAAAAAGTTACTGAACAGATTTAGAGAAAATGCCCGCCAAAGTCCAAAATCAGGCATTTTTCGTCGAAAACGGCCGCCATTTTGAAAAAAATGCAAAAATAAAAAAACTAAAAAATACCTCCTTCTTGAATTATTTTTAAGTATTTTTGTGCAAAATTTCAGAAGAATTCGCCCGTAAACAAAAAAGATAAGAAAGTGGACGACGACGGACGACGACGACGGACGCAACGCCATGCCAATAGGTTATCGGACCACAGGTCCGGTAACCTAAAAAAGTTACTGAACAGATTTTGAGAAAACGACCGTCAAAGTCCAAAATTGGCCATTTTTCGACGAAAACGGCCGCCATTTTGAAAAAAATGCGAAAATCAAAAAACTAAAAAAAACCTTTCCTGGAAATATTTTTAGGTATTTTTGTGCAAAATTTCAGAAATATTCGACTGTAAACTTTAATGATAAAAATGTGGACGGACAGACGGACGACAGACGCAACGCCACGGCAATAGGTTATCGGACCAAAGGTCCGGTAACCTAAAAATTACCCGTGGAAAAATCAAAATGGCCATCATGTGCTAACCGGCGATCCAATACGTTCTAGGGAAACCAAACATTATTGAAGATACACATGAAAAAAATTGTCTGACCAGATTTTGAGAAAATGGCCACAAATTTTAAAAAGTTTAATCATTTTTCAGATCACAATATAACTTTTTAGATACCATACTGAATTGTGAATCTACATTATCAGATATATTGGATCAACACTAAGGGGTAGAAATCTAGCTGTTTATTTCTGTATGATAACTAACAACAATAACACACGTCAACGTACAGCAAACACAAACAAAATATAAGTTTGAGATAAATTCATGTCGTCACTTGGTCAAGTCATCAAGGTCAAAGACAATTATATGCATTGACTGAAACTAGTTCAATGCAGCTATTTCAATAATTATTGATGAAATCGGCTTGCAGTGTGACAAACACTGGACATATTCACAATTTTACGACATGCATATTTAATATTTATCAAAAGCAAAAAATGATACTGATGCAGATCTACATAGAAAACAACTCCAAAGGTACACAATTTGAAGAATGCATAAATATAACTAACAGTTTATTGACAAATGATTTGATTAAGCATGTTAAGTATTCAACGATTCATGAGGTGGGTAAAGATTTGAATCAAAAGTACAAAGACATCTCATATCTCAAAGATATTCTCAAAAGTTATCAAACAATATTCAGTGATCAATTCTTTTTGGAAGATCAGACTGTATTTCTCAATGTTACTAGGTTTAAATTAAGTTCATCCTTAACCTCCACCAACATGTACATAGTATCAATACTGGAAATGCTAATTAAATCAAACTGCAGCAAATAAGATCTAATTTATGAATAATTGTTTTAATCGGCAAGCACTGAAATATCTGATCACAAATTGTAGATACCCTGTCCTTGTAAACTAGTTTCTTTCAATGGTTGAGCACTCTTTATTTTCATCTTTCAGTCCTGTATAGAGCTTTGATTCACTCCAAGCATAACAATTTATTAATACTTCGTGCACAAGTACGCAAGTTAATCTGAGCTCTCAGGATGGTCAAAATCATATACACATGTATCACAAACTTCCACACCTACTGATTGGACACCACGTTAACAAAATTAAAAAAAAACGTGATTAATAATCCACTCAATCTGAACTTCATCACAATGTCAATATCTTTATCACAATATACACATTCTACTTTAATAGAAAAGATATTTACATGCCATCAATTATGTACATTTGTCATTATGTACAACTTTACAATTCTCACACCAATTTTTAAGCACTCGCAATTTTAAAATAACATAATAGACACTTACACACAACTCTCGATATTGTCAAATTATCACAAGATATTAATATATTAATATCTGCACACACCTGAAAATCCCCACATACATGTAGCAGTACATTTAGTGAATTTCACGTTCATTTTGTACAGATTATTAACTATTTCCATTTTGTTTCATTGAATTCAAATACCAGTATCTTTGTTCGATCAATAGTCTCGATTTATTCATTGATCTTCAAGTTTAGATAGTTGAATCCTGGAACAAATCCTTACAGACTGATCTGCGTTGCAGGGTAATTACAGAACTTTGTGAGAACCAAAAAAGTCAAATTCATGGCTGTTTTTTTTTTTTTTTTTTTGAGAAACATGTAACGTGACACAACCTAAGTAGTAAAGTGATTAATCACCTTAAATTAAATTTCACTCATCAAACAATGTTAAATAACCTACTAAATCCTGAATTTACAAATTGTCACATATTCTGATGAGATTTTCATGACTGAGATATTTTCACAGAAACAAACTTGATACATAAACCAAAAGTTTGGTCAGAATACCAATATACATTAGTCGCTACCAACCTTTTGGCCATCGAATTGAATCACACGACGCATGATAAATACATCAGACAACACAGGAACAGTCTTTTCTCTGATCAAATATTACAATCATCATTGGTAAATAAGTTAAATGGTCAAAAACTTGAACACAAGTTAGAAATAAACTCTCTAATATGCTGTACAAAATATTCATATCATGTTCGCAAAGAGTCACGTCCACAATGTTTGTCTAAGAATCTGATGAAAATGTTTCATTCATGGACATGTTACCATTGTTCGAGATTCACTAAAAGAAATCGACAATTTTTCATGATGATTTCACCGTTATGCATTGACAGTGATGAGAAATAGTTATCACCAATTGTACATTAGTTATTGATTATTATTGAACAGTTATCAACAATAGTTATCAGAATATATTTTATTTTTATTGACTGTTGTCTTGTTGGCATACCACAAGATGTATAGGTACATAGATGACAAATTCTTGGCAGGAAGACACCAAGATTCTTTACCTCCAAACCTTGCATGCCCATTTTTATAACCAATGGCAAAAGTCAAAACACTCTCTAACATGCGGAAAAATTTACACAATCTATAAACTTGGTTCTCACTCCATCGACTTCAAAAGATAGATGTGATTTCATGAAGAAAAGGGAACCTGATACATGTAATACCTTTAGGATCATGTGAGATCATGGAACACTTGTATATTACATTCAAATAGAGTACACACCTTGAATAACCTCACAATGTCACAATTGCACAAACTTCACTTAAAAATTCACTAGCATAGAATTGGCACAAGATGGCAATATGTGTTCCCACAATGCAAAGTTGAGCATTATAAGCACTCATTCATAATGCATACAACCAGCATGTTTTAAAAATTGTAATGATATCTCTAAACTCAAAACAGACAGGATATTTGCATGTGCAATCAGCAATTTTGTTGTAATATCATTCAATATTCAGTCAGTGAGTTACTGAGGTATGAAGTTATTGGGTGCATTCGTAATAAATGGATACAATCAAATGTGACCATTTTGTGATCTTTCTATTTATTTATTTTCTTTCCGGCTTTACAGATATACTTACTCCTCATACCCGGTATCAAGTACTAATTAATGTCCAACTGAGGTGTGTGACACAATCATGATTATTATGGATTATATATTACAGTGGAACCTGGTTTGAGAGACCACCCTGTGTTTGAACACCACTCCACTTGGTCCCAAGTGGCCTTTTATCATGTAAATGAACCTGTCATGAGAGACCACCTGTCATTTAAGACCACCTTTTTGGGGTCCCTTGGGTGGTCTTAAAACACAGGATCCACTGTATATAACTACACAACAGATTACACATCGACAGAAATATATTACACACAACAGTAAACAAGAATTTGATTAACATACTCGATATAAAAATTGGATACATTCAGATGGAAAACATATATCACATCAAATGCTTTTCAGAAATTGTTTGAAGAAACAAGTCCAAAACATATACAGATCAGACAACAGTGAAAGTCATATCACGAATATGATAATTTATATTCAATTTTTCATGGTTTTGCGACAACTTTTTTCCAGATTTCAACACTGAAAACATGTAAGTAGCCATTATTGGGAAACCCACAGAATATTTCGAAGTGTAATCCAATAAACAATTTAATGAGTGTAAAATATATAAAGACACACAAGCAGAGTTTTGATTAACAAGAACTGTACTGTACAAAATAAAGTACTGTATACTATATACCATTCTGTATACCAATGAAAACAGAATTTACCAAACTTTTTCACCCAAAACACCAAAATGTAAACACGTACATGAAAAAATGTCATTGACTGTATAGTGAGAAACGAGATGTGAAAAATGTTATGGTTGCTACCAGTAAAAACAAATGAACAAAAACATTGAAATTTTGAGGTTTCATTTAAATACCAGTGCAAATGCAATTATGAGAAAATAAATACAAGTAACATTGGTGGACTGCAAGGCTGGCAAAGTATGCATGTAATAATGAATATATGCTGAAAATATGTCATGTCGTAGAAGCAAATAAAATGACATCGCATGAGATTTATAAGCACGGAGAATTCTTCTCAACAGTGGTTTTAAACGACAGACAGCTCCTTTGACAAGCTGTTTACAGCACGAATAACAACATTTCCTGACCAAAACAGAAGTGGTTTCTTCTCGAAGGTGGTCTATAACCATGATAACAAAGGATGCATATTTGTATATTCCACAAATTGGTATGAGATATTCGCATTTTATAACGGTATGGATGACATTTCATAAGTCACACATATTGAAGTAATCCTAATGGATAGACAAATATCACGTACAGCATTCTACAAGATTTATCAGTCATTTACACAATTTTGATGCTGTTAACGCCAGTGGAACAATGAATTCAATAGCGTTTAAATGCACACAAACTCCATTCACAATTCTATCACAAAAATAGTACACCTGTCATCTAAAGACAATAAAATCATGACATGGCACTTGAATAAGTTCAAATGGAAAGTTTTTCTAATCACTTTCGACTCTCGCGTCCTTGAGAAGCTGCCCAGAAGTCCTGGATGAATCTCTTCCATGGTTAAGTGTCGGTATCACGACAGACTGGCGAAGGTTCTATGCTACTTTCCCCTCTTGTGGGACTGAGTACATTATCTTCTGGCTAAGTACTGTGAGTCGTTCTGAAAAAGAAAGAACATGTTTGCAATTCACACACATGAATAAAAGCTATGATATTTAATGAATCTGTGTAAGAGCGAGAATTTACCAATTATTTTGTTTACTCATTAAAACTGATCTCAGATTGATATGTTGTTGCTCTTGAACTTCTAATTTATTTGCAATTAAAGGAAGTTTACAAATTTTAGGGAACATATTTTCAAATACTAATTTGAACTAGACATAAAAGCCTATAGGCTTTGTGGCATCCCCCAATTTTTCTTTTCTTTTCTAATGGTGAAACTTGACTGTTATTATAATACATATACCAGGATTATTGAACACAGGTGGGAGTGAGAGTTCAAATTATAGCAGTTGCTCACTAGACAAATGTCCATCAGATATTTGTTTTAATCTCAATAGGTATTAAATGTACAGACATGACAGACATTCATAATACAAGCAAAAAGGAAATTATTCTGGGTTCTGACTAAGTAAAACAATGATAATTTGGTCACTGCATGTGAAATACAGCTAGAAAACAAAACAATGCATGTAGTTTCATCCAGATAAACACAGTGCTGTTTTAACTGAATACAATGAACAATTGACCGGCAAGCAAGGCCCAGGCAGACCTTCAAAGCTGTTATCTTCAGTTTGGGTCATCATTATATAACCACCTATTGTTTTCTTTAGAAAGGGAAGGAGGGCATTTTTCCAACTTGTTGGTGTTAGTATAGTAAACTGGGGTGAGGGGACAGGAGAGGGGGGGGGGGGGGGGGGAAGAGGGGCAGTGCATACAAGTCACTGATACATTGCTACATTCATATGCAGATTAGACTGGCTGACAGTGGAGGTGGGGGAGGGAGAGGGGGGGGGGGTATTGCCTTATCACAGGCATTACTGAGCAGGGCTCTCATATACTGCACTGGCTGAGAGGGCAGAGCCTAGCCTCATGCTGGACATGCAGGCTGCAGTCAGTGAATACAGTAGCATGGCTCAGTCACAGTATTACATCTGCATGGGGGCAGGTGAGGGAAAAATTCTAAGTCCAAAAAAAAATACACCCAAAAAATTTTTTCCCCCTGGAAATTGCCTGAATCAAATTATGACATTGACAGGAATCGCCCGATTTTTTTTTCCAAAATGGCCGCTGGCGGCCATCTTGGATTTCGGGTCTCGACGAAAAACAATAGGGGTTAGGAGCAAAGTATTTCGGATGAGCTGTGAAAATTTCGGAAAGATAGATTAAGGCGTTCAAGAGTTATGATCCGGAAACCGAACGGCGGAAGAAAAAAAAAAAAAAAAAAAAAAAAAAAAAGAAAAAAAAAAAAAAAAAAACAGACAAAAACATAAGGCCTCCCGATTTTCAATCGGGATGCCTAATTATTGTAGTTACTGATTCAAGCATCGATTAATGGAAGAATTCCTACGGTTTTCTTATTGCAAAAATCATAAGCTTATTGAGCAATAAGTGTAAATCCTACCCATAAAATTGCGTATTGAGGCTGGTTTATGTTTCCAAGACACTCCGATCCAATACGCAGGAACCGCGGAAATGCAGATCACAATACCGATGATGACATCATTGGGAGTGTAGTATATAGGTATGATGGATATAAACAAACAAATCACAATAAACACGATCGGGAAAAACAGATTCACCTGAAAAACAGAGAGAAATACAATTAATATTAAGGAAGCTAAATAGATTCTCCTGAAAGTTATTTTGTGAATGTGAGTAGTATTGGTTTTAAGCTATTTCTTGGGGTGTCCGTTTAGCGATAAACTACAGACTTGAGAACACAAAATTGCACAAACAAAATATTTTTTTTAACAGTACAATTTAGAGTAAAGTCAGTACATTTTTACTGCAACTAAACTAAACAAATTATGCAGAATATGCATAATTTATATTGTATAATCTACATGTATATTGACAGACCAGTATCCAGTCAGTCCTTACTTTGATGGGACGCTCGGCCTCGGGCTGTTTCCAGCGGAGGTAGAGAAGTGCGGCCGTACACACCAGAAAACTGACCGCCTCCACGAACGACACGCAGTTGATCAGGACGTAAACGTCGTCCGCGAGGAGGAACAGAAGCGACAGGAACCCCTGTGGACAGAGAGGTATATAATGTAGATAGGATACAAATCATATGGAATAGTTACATGGAAATTCATAATCGTTGAAACTTAACATAAAATATTTAGAAGAAAGACTTTTATATATCATATCATTGGACAATTTGAAATGGATGGAAATAAATTTATGTTCTACTGTCAGATCAGTACAAGTTTGGATTTTAAAATTCTGAATTATTACATTTTTGAGCTACAATCCAGTAACCAGAATTCATATACCGGTAACAGTAGTCATATACCATACCAAATTTTTTTTCTTATTGTGAATCAAAAATATCACATAACAAAATTCCTCGACGAACTCAATATAGAATCAGTGCCTACTCTCCACCTTACCTCAAATAATACAGCAGGCATCGGTGTGAAGCGCTTGATGTGAATGTGCGACAACACTTCTGGGAGGTGACCTTCACGGGCTCCGTCAAAAAACAACCTGCAAACGAGGAGGGCAACATGGTTCAGAGCTACATCTAGTTTATTCATTTATTCATATCAATTATCTATTTTTTTGCCCTTACATGTTTCAACATATTTTTACTTATTCTCAGTGCATTGAATTGGTTTTTGGAATTGCAAAATTCGCAACATTGCTGTGAAATTATTATAAAAATTAAATATATACACCTTTGAACAAAGCAACATTTCAACATATGTATGAACTCATTGTGATGATAAATGTAAAAACCCTACCTTGCTATTGACATTATGCAGCCATTGAGGCCTCCGAATGTTGAGCAGGCAACCAAAATCGGCATAATGATTGAACCGAGGCCATACGTCTTCTCTGCGAATGACTGGGAATAAATGAAGAATGGCCAATGTACAATATATACATGTATATCAAAATGTCTCTTTTTTTCCACAGATATTTAGGAGTATTACCAACATATAACAAAGCATACAACACAAATAACAATGGTTACCTATAAATATACATATACTCATTTATCACTACAAATGACATTATAAACGCTACAGTTTATCATTTGTAATGAAATATATATAATGGCAGCCCAATCTGTAACTAATTTATTGTAAAATATTTCATAACTCCCTACCACTGCCACGGCATCTGATGCCAGCATTTCCCCAGGCGACAACACGGCGAAGTAAGCGACGTTTGTCAGCACATAGATCAGCGTGATGATCGGCATAGAGATCCAGATCGCTCGCGGCAGGTTTCTGAAGGAAATTGTAATGAGACTCTATAGAAGCTGAACGGAGATCTCACAAATAAATATTGGTTCATACATGATTGTACCATCAGTATCCAAGAGCCAATTTTTTTCACAGAATACAACTTTCAGAAAATTTGAAATAACATTTCAGGTATCACAGTCACCAGGCTCCATTTTAAAACCTTTTTTTTTTTTGAACTGTTTTATATAAGGTATCATATCGCTGTTTATATTATCAATCTGTATGTTCATGCAGTTCTGAATGAAATCTATTCTTTTCTATAGGTTGATATTCATGGAGTTAATATCCATATTAATCGAATAGGATTTCTCTGAATTTTCATTGAAATAATGTCATCAAAAACTTACTCATACGGACTTTTCAACTCCTCCACCAAGAAATTTAAAGTGTACCTGAAAAGATGCAATCATCCTGAACAAATTGTTTTCACAACAAAAAACATGCAAAACGTCATAATAAATGTTGCCTTATTTCAGTCATGTCATTCAGTATTTTTATTCAGATAACAACGAATCAAACGTACCAGCCGGAATAGGAGAATAAACCCGAGTAGAAAGCCAACACAATACTGCCAGCATCTGTTGAAGAGTCTTCAAAGGAATTCTCAAAATTTTCTGTCTTTCCTGCAAGATAATAGAAGTCTTTGTTACAACTTTCAAAAGTTTACCTTTGGAAATGCTTATATCAATCCCAATGGATATTCCAGAAGAAAATTAAATTTCAAAATTCTAGCATCTGTCTGCAAGAGTCCAGAGTACTTCAGACGAAATATCATACGTGAGACGATCATCTCGGATAAAACAAATTCTGACTACTATACTAATATTGCTGTTGGTAGATTTGGCACTAAAGCACAATCTCTCATTCTAACATTCTTTGCTCTTCCAGCAGCAATATCACAAAGTGTTGTAGTCATTGTATCAAAGTGCACTCACCCATAAATAGTAGAACAACGCCAGTCAAGATGATCAGAATCAGGGCCAAGACTTTGATAATTGTGAAGATATTTTGTACCCGAGTCGCCCATTTGACACTGGCACAGTTAACGTAAGTCAGTAGCGCTGTAAATATGAAACAAAATCGATTATTAGGGGTTAATCATGTTAATTACACACAAGGCTATATTCCGAATAAAAACAGTTTACGTTAAAATTTTGGAATATACTTCTGCATTTAAAGCAATCAAAAAATACTTACAAACACTTCGCTTAATGACTTTTCATTATTTGAATACATATTGGAGAAAATAACTAAAATTTACAACCTGGCTCTCATTCCACAGAAACCACATGTATATTGTCCAGTTATAATTCCCAAGAAATGGTAAAAATTATCCTGTCCAGCGCAGTGTTGCTGCAGTTCAATACTCGAAAAGTCACAGTTTCAGAAGATATGCACGGTGCACGATAAATGGCCAAACAAATTCACAATTCACTGAACTAACCAATAGCACAAGCTGCCAGCAATCGGACGCCAGCGTCAGGTTTCTGGCAGGTTGAGAAGCCCGGGTGCATTACGTTTTCCGCGAACACCAGAGCGATGGCTGCGTTAGCGCCCGGAAATGCGATGATCAGAGATGCCCACAGGTAGACGAACGCCGATAAATTACCGAACGCCTCCTGAAAATTTGCAAAAAAAATATGAATGAATATCCAGTGAAGACAGGGATATGAATTATGTAAAGTAGGATATATTTTAGTGGTTTCACAATGAATACTGTAAATCATGAATATTTGGCGTGACGCAAACTTCGCGGTTTTGATATCAAAACTACTTCGCGGTATCATGGGTATGAAAATTTTGCAGTTTCTGGACCGGGTGAAAATTTTTATCATAACAAAATCGAGCCAGGAGGCCTCCACCCCACAATCCAATAATAACCAAGTACAGGCTTGTGTATACAGCTGCCTGAGACGGGAAATGATCAGTAATAAAACCCACTCCAACCCCTCCCCGCCACCATCCCGCGTGCAATTACCATGATTACTTGACACATGTTTGTATAATCACCAGACAAAGAAGTTTTCACACTGACTAGTTATCAGCGCTCGCATGCCCCAGAAAATCTGCTATCTTCAACTCGCCAGTGTCACTTGCCTCACGCGCGTGCCCGATTCTCTCGATATGAGGCGTGTTTCAATCCATCGATCATACATGTAATTTGTGCTTATCAGGCCTAATTGCGAACGATGCATGCGCTCATCATCACAACAGGTGTTGGCGGTGTATAGCCTATACATCGTAACTTATTTTCACCGTAATGATATTTTCACCAGTGCGCAGCAATCCAAGAAGAATACGCGAAAATTACATTACTGCAAAAATTATGTGATTTACAGTATTCGGTTTTTGAACACCAGTGTTAGATTTATCATGTGTCAAAATTTGTCAAAAATATGAAAAAGAACAAAACTTCATCAGAACTGATTTACATCATTGCAGAAAAAGATTTTGTTTTTGTTCCAACTTTCATAGAGCATCATATGCATATATTGTGAATTTTGAATTAAAATATTGATTAAAATACAATAAATGGTAACTGAATTCATCTCATCATTATTCGTGTAGTTATGATGTATACTAACCTGTATATAGCTGTATAAACCTCCAGACTTTGTGATCATGCAGCCGAGTTCCGCGAAGCTGTGAGCGCCAAAAAGTGTGACGATGCCGCAAACCGTCCAGATCAGTAACGACATTCCCACCGAATCAACCTGCGAGGAAAGTGACATGTTCCATTCAATTGTTTCATCGAGTGATAAACGTGAGTTAATTTCTATACATGCCTATTCAAGTTTATACCTTTAGATTTTTTTAGTTTTTTGTTTAGAACGCTAGTATTAATGGATGCTAATATATTAATTTGTCAAACACATCATATGATGGCATTACTAAAAACGCTAAATTTAACTAATGCTAATATTCCAGGGTATAGAGTACATGTAACTACCATGATATTCAGAACAAGAAACACTCTTAAAAAGATGCACAGGCCGACCTGCATGAGAACGCCTTTAGGCGACACAAAGATCCCGCTCCCTATAATTGTTCCCATGATCAGCGCGGTTCCGCTTCCCAATCCGACCGTCCTCTGCAGACGCACAGTGGTGGACGACATGTCCGACCCACTCTCCGGGCTGTCTCCACGCGTTAGCGACATTTTGGACCCGCCCCGTCTGATGACAGGCCCCAGGGCGTCGCCGTGGGGATTGGCATCACCCATGGTGGTGATGGCGGAGCTGGGGAGAATGAAAATGCATGGAGAAATTTATTTACTGATCATGCTGATAGGCAGAGAATTACATTTAATTGCAGTAGGTTGTAATAATATGCAGTTAGTGAAAAACAAGTATAAGTCGCGCCCGCGACAATTGGGCGGGTTGCATCGAGGAGGGCTGTTAGTTCAAAAGGTACAACGTCCTGTTCTCATGTATTATCAAGTTCGAAGTCCTGCCACGACTTGAAAACTAGGTCAAGGTCACCCATCATCGAACTTGTCCGAGATCTGCTAATGATGCACCTCCGGTATGATTTTGGCGGTATTTCGTTAAAAGGTTTGTAAGTTATCGCGTTCAAAAGGTACAAAGTCCTGTTCTCATGTATTATCAAGTTCAAAGTCCTGCCACGACTTGAAAAATAGGTCAAGGTCACCCATCATCGAACTTGTCCGAGATCTGCTCATGATGCACCTCCAGTATGATTTTGGCGGTATTTCGTTAAAAACTTTGTAAGTTATCGCGTTCACAAGGTACAAAGTCCTGTTTTCATGTATTGTCAAGTTCGAAGTCCTGCCACGACCTGAAAAATAGGTCAAGGTCACCCATCATCGAACTTGTCCGAGATCTGCTCATGATGCACCTCCGGTATGATTTTGGCGGTATTTCGTTAAAAACTTTGTAGTTATCGCGTTCACAAGGTACAAAGTCCTGTTTTCATGTATTGTCAAGTTCGAAGTCCTGCCACGACCTGAAAAATAGGTCAAGGTCACCCATCATCGAACTTGTCCGAGATCTGTTCATGATGCACCTCTGGTATGATTTTGGCGGTATTTCGTTAAAAACTTTGTAAGTTATCGCGTTCACAAGGTACAAAGTCCTGTTTTCATGTATTGTCAAGTTCGAAGTCCTGCCACGACCTGAAAAATAGGTCAAGGTCACCCATCATCGAACTTGTCCGAGATCTGCTCATGATGCACCTCTGGTATGATTTTGGCGGTATTTCGTTAAAAACTTTGTAAGTTATCGCGTTCATAAGAAATTGTTGACGGACGGACGGACGGCTGGACGGACGGACGGACGGACGGACGGCTAGACGGACGGACGGACGGACGGACGGACGGCTGGACGGCTGTACCAACGAATGTGCCATATGGGGATTTTGTCCTATGGGGCATAATATGTCCAAAACTTAAGGGGATTCAAACTTGCACCAACGAATCAACCTTTCGGGGCATTGGGCCTCTTAATCCTCACAAAGTATTGGACATATAACATGCCCCTAATATTCGGACAAAAAATACCACAACAAAACCTGGAGAAATTAGTTATTCCACATTACATGGACAGAGATCGTTAACAGCACATGGAAAAATAAATTCCCCGCAACATACTAGTATGTACAAATATAGCCCACATCATGGACATGGACAAAATAAGGACAGTGATAACCAAGATCTTATGGAATTTACCGCCACATTGAACAAGGATAGCCCACGGATTGGTTAATTTCGCACAACTTATGGACATTGATATCCCACAGAACATAAACTGATTAATTGCCCACTACATTCCGATAGAAACAGTTCACAGTGCATGGACTGGTTGATTCCCCACAGTACACGAGCAGTGATAATTGCCCACTACATATGGACAGAATAGCTCACAGCCCATGGACTGGTTGATTCCCCACAGTACATGAGCAGTGATAATTGCCCACTACATATGGACAGAAGTAGCTCACAGCCCATGGACTGGGTAATTCCCCACAGTACATGAGCAGTGATACTTGCCCACTACATATGGACAGAATAGCTCACAGCCCATGGACTGGTTGATTCCCCACAGTACATGAGCAGTGATAATTGCCCAATACATATGAACTGAAATAGCTCACAGCCCATGGACTGGTTAATTCCCCCACAGTACATGAGCAGTGATAATTGCCCACTACATATGGACAGAAATAGCTCACAGCCCATGGACTGGTTAATTCCCCACAGTACATGAGCAGTGATAATTGCCCAATACATATGAACTGAAATAGCTCACAGCCCATGGACTGGTTAATTCCCCACAGTACATGAGCAGTGATAATTGCCCACTACATATGGACAGAAATAGCTCACAGCCCATGGACTGGTTAATTCCCCACAGTACATGAGCAGTGATAATTGCCCACTACATATGGACAGAAATAGCTCACAGCCCATGGACTGGTTAACTCCCCACAGTACATGAGCAGTGATAATTGTCCACTACATATGGACAGAAATAGCTCACAGCCCATGGACTGGTTGATTCCCCACAGTAAATGAGCAGTGATAATTGCCCACTACATATGAACTGAAATAGCTCACAGCCCATGGACTGGTTAATTCCCCACAGTACATGAGCAATGATGATTGCCCACTACATATGAACTGAAATAGCTCACAGCCCATTAACTGGTTAATTCCCCACAGTACATGAGCAATGATGATTGCCCACTACATATGAACTGAAATAGCTCACAGCCCATTAACTGGTTAATTCCCCACAGTACATGAGCAATGATGATTGCCCAATACATATGAACTGAAATAGCTTACAGCCCATGGACTGGGTAATTCCCCACAGTACATGAGCAGTGATGATTGCTCACTACATATGGACAGAAATAGCTCACAGCGCATGGACTGATTAATTCCCCACAGTGCATGATCAGTGATAATTGCCCAATACATATGGACAGAAATAGCTCACAGCCCATGGACTGGTTAATTCCCCACAGTACATGAGCAGTGATAATTGCCCACTATATATGGGCAGAAATAGCTCACAGCCCATGGACTGGTTAATTCCCCACAGTACATGAGCAGTGATAATTGCCCAATACATATGGACAGAAATAGCTCACAGCCCATGGACTGGTTAATTCCCCACAGTACATGAGCAGTGATAATTGCCCGATACATATGGACAGAAATAGCTCACAGCCCATGGACTGGTTAATTCCCCACAGTACATGAGCAGTGATAATTGCCCAATACATATGGACAGAAATAGCTCACACTCCATGGACTGGTTGATTCCCCACAGTAAATGAGCAGTGATAATTGCCCACTGGTTAATTCCCCACAGTACATGTGCAGTGATGATTGCTCACTACATATGAACTGAAATAGCTCACAGCCCATGGACTGGTTAATTCCCCACAGTACATGAGCAGTGAGGATTGCCTACTACATATGAACTTAAATAGCTCGCAGCCCATGGACTGGTTAATTCCCCACAGTACATGAGCAATGATGATTGCCCACTACATATGAACTGAAATAGCTCACAGCCCATGGACTGGTTAATTCCCCACAGTACATGAGCAGTGATAATTGCCCACTACATATGGACAAAAATAGCTTACAGCCCATGGACTGGTTAATTCCCCACAGTACATGAGCAATGATGATTGCCCACTACATATGAACTGAAATAGCTCACAGCCCATGGACTGGTTAATTCCCCACAGTACATGAGCAATGATGATTGCCCACTACATATGAACTGAAATAGCTCACAGCCCATGGACTGGTTATTCCCCACAGTACATGAGCAATGATGATTGCCCACTACATATGAACTGAAATATCTCACAGCCCATGGACTGGTTAATTCCCCACAGTACATGAGCAATGATGATTGCCCAATACATATGAACTGAAATAGCATACAGCCCATGGACTGGATAATTCCCCACAGTACATGAGCAGTGATGATTGCTCACTACATATGGACAGAAATAGCTCACAGCCCATGGACTGGTTAATTCCCCACAGTGCATGATCAGTGATAATTGCCCGATACATATGGACAGAAATAGCTCACAGCCCATGGACTGGTTAATTCCCCACAGTACATGAGCAGTGATAATTGCCCACTACATATGGACAGAAATAGCTCACAGCCCATGGACAGGTTAATTCCCCACAGTACACGAGCCAGGATGATTGCTCACCATATATGCGCAGAAATAGCTCACAGCCCATGGACTGGGTAATTCCCCACAGTACATGAGCAGTGATAATTGAACACTACATATGGACAGAAATAGCTCACAGCCCATGGACTGGTTAATTCCCCACAGTACATGAGCAGTGATAATTGCCCACTACATATGGACAGAAATAGCTCACAGCCCATGGACTGGTTAATTCCCCACAGTACATGAGCAGTGATGATTGCCTACTACATATGAACTGAAATAGCTCGCAGCCCATGGACTGGTTAATTCCCCACAGTACATGAGCAGGGATGATTGCCCAATACATATGAACCGAAATAGCTCACAGCCCATGGACTGGTTAATTCCCCACAGTACATGAACAGTGATGATTGCCTACTACATATGGACAGAAATAGCTCACAGCCCATGGACTGGTTAATTCCCCACAGTACATGAGCAGTGATGATTGCCTACTACATATGAACTGAAATAGCTCGCAGCCCATGGACTGGTTAATTCCCCACAGTACATGAGCAGTGATAATTGCCCAATACATATGAACTGAAATAGCTCACAGCCCATGGACTGGTTAATTCCCCCACAGTACATGAGCAGTGATAATTGCCCACTACATATGGACAGAAATAGCTCACAGCCCATGGACTGGTTAATTCCCCACAGTACATGAGCAGTGATAATTGCCCGATACATATGGACAGAAATAGCTCACAGCCCATGGACTGGTTAATTCCCCACAGTACATGAGCAGTGATAATTGCCCAATACATATGAACCGAAATAGATCACAGCCCATGGACTGGTTAATTCCCCACAGTACACGAGCAGTGATGATTGCTCACTACATATGAACTGAAATAGCTCACAGCCCTCTGACTGGTTAATTCCCCACAGTACATGAGCAGTGATAATTGCCCACTACATATGGACAGAAATAGTTCACAGCCCATGGACTGGTTAATTCCCCACAATACATGAGCAGTGATAATTGCCCACTACATATGAACAGAAATAGCTCACAGCCCATGGACTGGTTAACTCCCCACAGTACATGAGCAGTGATGATTGCTCACTACATATGAACTGAAATAGCTCACAGCCCATGGACTGGTTAATTCCCCACAGTACATGAGCAGTGAGGATTGCCTACTACATATGAACTGAAATAGCTCGCAGCCCATGGACTGGTTAATTCCCCACAGTACACGAGCAGTGATGATTGCTCACTACATATGAACTGAAATAGCTCACAGCCCATGGACTGGTTAATTCCCCACAGTACATGAGCAGTGATAATTGCACACTACATATGGACAGAAATAGTTCACAGCCCATGGACTGGTTAATTCCCCACAGTACATGAGCAGTGATAATTGCCCACTACATATGGACAGAAATAGCTCACAGCCCATGGACTGGTTAATTCCCCACAGTACATGAGCAGTGATGATTGCTCACTACATATGAACTGAAATAGCTCACAGCCCATGGACTGGTTAATTCCCCACAGTACATGAGCAGTGATGATTGCCTACTACATATGAACTGAAATAGCTCGCAGCCCATGGACTGGTTAATTCCCCACAGTGCACGAGTAGTGATGATTGCCTACTACATATGAACTGAAATAGCTCACAGCCCATGGACTGGTTAATTCCCCACAGTACATGAGCAGTGATGATTGCCTACTACATATGAACTGAAATAGCTCGCAGCCCATGGACTGGTTAATTCCTCACAGTACATGAGCAGTGATAATTGCCCACTACATATGGACAGAAATAGTTCACAGCCCATGGACTGGTTAATTCCCCACAGTACATGAGCAGTGATGATTGCTCACTACATATGAACTGAAATAGCTCACAGCCCATGGACTGGTTAATTCCCCACAGTACATGAGCAGTGATGATTGCCTACTACATATGAACTGAAATAGCTCGCAGCCCATGGACTGGTTAATTCCCCACAGTGCACGAGTAGTGATAGCACACAGCGCATGAACTGATTCATTGTCCCCTTTGTACTTGGACAGAAATAGCTCACAGTCCATGGACTGGTTAATTCCCCATAACATTCAACAGAGATAGCTCACTGACTGCACATAACATAGTAGGATCTCGTCAAAGGCCATTGGATCAGTATCAAAATCCGAAATAATCCTCAGATAATTGCATTGTCATCTACAAAAGAGTCATCATCTGGATTTTCTTCCATTAGATGACTGCCATAACCAATGAACTTATTGAAACATCACAAAATGGAGTCAAGCACATATGTATTTCAAATCACATTTATTCTATCAATGAAACAATTCATCTAGCAAACAGCGTAGTACCCACAAAATCATTTTTATGATGTTTGAACTATGATATGTTTACATTTCAAGAATTCAAAACATCAAAGCACAAACACAGTTAACAAAACATCTCAATGTCTACTAAGACTTTCAATGGCAAAAAGAGTAGGTCTTATCTATTAAATGACAACTAGCGAAGTGGAGTGTCACTTCTGCTTATCTATGGCTACTGTCAATCCCAATTCAACATCCTGTTTGGCATAAAAAACCAAGCATCATGCCAACTGAATCTAAGTACCATCTGGGCTCAGTTCCAATGTTTTTTCCTCAATTATATTATAAAAATCTTGCCAAACTGTATATATCGTTCATACAGGAAAAAAGTAATTAAATGATGTGCCTCTGATACATTCTTCTGAAAATGCTTGGAAGGTATAAAGATTTGGAAATTAACAAACATAAGGTGATGAAGATATGGAAATCAACAAACATGACAAATGTCAAAGAGCTTTAATGAGGTATCAGTTAGCACAAATATTTTTGGATATTTTGTTTTCTCTAAAATAAAGCTGGAATAAAGTGGATGTTGCCACCTTCATACACAGATTCAGTGAATCGAGTCTAAACACAGGACAGCCTGAAGAAACATCATAAACTAGACGTCAAGGCCTAAAGATGCCTTGGGGCATTTGATGTGAAGCTCTATTCCTACCAACATATACCTAAGAGACCTGATCTAGAACCATGATAACTCTGAAAAACGTCCTTGGTCGAAGTTTAACTGATATACCCCTTAATCTTTGTGTAGATCGTCCGTTCTGCTTTATAACACACCGTTTCTGTGATATCGACGAAAATGAATAATGCTGAATTAGCAGAAACAATTGAGGCCGAATTTGAGCTCCCGTTTCGCTCTACGACGCACTGTTTCTGACCTAAGGCCAAACAGGAAGTGCCGAATTGGTGGGAAAAAATTCGACACCAGGGTACATCTCGACCCAAGACACCACCCTAGCCTAGTTTGTCTAGTGCAAGGAAGCCGAAATTGAGCTCCGTTTCGCTTTACGACGCATCGTTTCCAAGATATGGCCAGACTGGTGTGCCGAGTCGGCGAAAAAGAAATCAACAAATGGGTACATCTCGACCCAAGATACCACCCTAGCCTAGTTTGTCTAGTGCCAGGAAGCTGAAATTGAGCTCTGTTTCGCTCTACAACACACCATTTCCGAGATACGGCCAAACTGGAGTGCCGAGTCGGCCAAAACAAAATCAGCAACAGGGTACATCTTGGCCCAAGATACCACCCTAGCCTAGTCAGTCTAGTGCCAGGAGGCCTAAATTGAGGTCTGTTTCGCTCTCGATACACCGTTTCCGAGATACGGCCGAACAGGAAGTGCCGAGTCGGAGAAAAAAAATCGACACCAGGGGTCATTTCGACCCAAGATACCACACTAGCCTAGTTTGCTTAGTGCCAAGAGGCCGAAATCGTTCTACGACACACCGTTTCCGAGATAAGACTAAACAGGAAGTGCCGAGTCGGCGTAAAATAAATCGACACCAGAGGTCGTCCGACCCGAGATACCCTCTAGACTAGTTTGGTAGTGGAAGGCAGAAATTAAGCTCTGTTTCGCTCTATGACACACCATTTCTGAGATACGGTCTAACAGGAAGCGCCGAGTCGAAATGAAATCAATACCAGGTGTCGTCTTGACCCAAGATACCACCCTAGCCTACTAGTAGTTTGTCTAGAGCCTGGGGGCCAAAATTGAGGTCCGTTTCGCTCTCTGCCGCACTGTTTCCGAGATACAGCCAAACAGGAAGTGCCGAGTCGGCAGAAAAAATTCGACACCATGGGTCGTCTCAACCAAAGATACCCCCTAGACTAGTTTGTCCAGTGCCCGGTGGCCAAAATTAAGCTTTGTTTCGCTCTACGATGCACCGTTTCCGAGATGACAGCCTCAAGGATGAATTGGAAAAAATTCTTCCCACCTCTAGGTCAAAGGTCGTTCGACGGACTGTCTCCAAAACCTATAGTGTTCTTCCCTGGTGGTATGTGAGCCTCCATGCACAGTTATACAAAACATTTTAGGAGGACTTTTCCGAGTTATCGCTCGGAAACCAAGTCCAAAAATAAACATTGAATCTGGCCTCATGGACCCTGGAGCCGGCTCCAAAACAATAAGGGTCTTCCATGTAATATTTCTGACCACTGGTGTAAATTTGGACAAGAACCGTTCAGGCGTTCCCGAGCTATTTATCGGAAAGTAGAACAGAGGAAAATGAACTTATACAAGTCACACTGGTCACATTGGCCGCAAAAGTCCTGAACTGGCAATTTTTCGCAATTATAGGGTTCTTCCCCATTGAAGAAAAATGCTAAAAAATTCTGACAAAACCATACTAGTGTGGACATGTCACGTCATCCTTAGAACAAGATCATAACAGATTATTTCCTGTTGCCAACTCTCTTTTTGATAACCAGGTTGTTAACTTTTTTCTTTATAGTTTCCCATTTTCGTCGGTGCAGCACTCCATTTGCTGCCCTACTCTGCTGTATGGCATTTAGGCAGCTCTCCATGCCAACATTCTGTCCTTTTTCGATGAAATCTCCGAGATATTTGTGGAGTTCCTTAACTTCATCTGAGGTCCACTTGATTCGAGCATCTTAAAATGAAAAACACCAAAATAAATATAGGCGAAAATGAGTCCGATGGCTAGGAAAGTTTGCCAGAGAAATGTGCAGTGTTAACATATGGGCCAGTACGTTAAAGGGACTGAACCCCAGGTCAATATGTTATCGGACCAAAGGCTTCCACCTAAACAGAGCGAATGTGAAGTTTATGCACCATATCAATTGCTTACCGTTACCCTTTCGTGCTTTCTTTTGAGGTTTGAATTCATCCTCTGCTGAATCGTAATCCACAATCTCATCTCGATCACTCACTGCTACCAAGTGGAAAGACTTGTATTACATATTTTTTTTATAAATGAGTTTTATTCAAATACGAGATATGATTTAAACTAGACGTCAAGGCCTGAAGATGCCTTGGGGCATTTCGACTGAAATTCATAGGTAACATCTTTTTCGCTCTACAATGCACCGTTTCCGAGATATGGATGCAAATGAAAAAATGCTGACCAAGATATGGCCAAAAATGAACAATGTCAACTCAGAGAAAAAAAAATTTGGGCCCAGGGCCAAGATCACCCAACACACCCAAAATAATGTCCGTTTCTGTCTACGACACACCGTTCCGAGATATGGACAAAAATGAAAAATGTTGACTTTGTCCAGTGTCTCGAGTCCGAAAACAACGTCTGTTTCGCTCTACAACGCACCGTTTCCAAGATAAGGCCGATAATGAAAAATGACGACTCAGCAAAAGAAAATTTGGCCCAGGGCCAAGTTCACCCATCAAACCCCTAAGACATGTTACTCTAGTGTTACGAGTCTAAAAACAACGTCCGTTTCGCTCTGAGACGCACCGTTTCCGAGATATGGCCGAAAATGAAGAAAGGCGACTCAGCAAAAAAAAATTTCACCCAACAAACCCACCCCTAAGGCATGTTTGCCTAGTGTCACGAGTCCGAAAATAACGTCCGTTTAGCTCTACGATGCACCGTTTCCGAGATATGCAATGAGCCTCAAGGATGACTCACCAAAATTGTTTTTGGCCCCTGGGTCAAAAAAGTCATTCGACGGATTGACCCCATAATCAATTGGGTTCCTCTTCAGCACTATATGAACCTATGTGTCGAAGTTTCAGAAGTGTAGCACAATTACTTTTCGAGTTATCATCTTTACCACAAAATTCATCCTCACGGAATAACCAGACCTTGGAGCCGGCTCCAAAACAATATGGTTCATCTGCGTGATATATGTGATAACTGGTGAAAATTCCTCGGAGATTCGTCAGGGCGTTCTTGAGTTATCGTCCGGAAACAGAAAAGTGGAAAAAAAAAATAGAAAAAAAAAATTCTGACAAACCATAAGGACATTTCGTGCCGAAATGCCCTAATTCCAACTTGGTATTAAGTCCCCCTCCCCCACCAAAGACCTTTGAGGAATTTCGTGTGAGAGACACAATTAATACGTCTTATAACTTGGGCATATCACGACATTACGTACAAAAAATATATTATTACTTTGATCTCTCTATTCTTCTCTCTCTCTCAATTATCGAATTTGGCCTCAAATCATGGGATATGATTTTTCCTTACTGTTTGGACGCTTCCTGGTTGAGGATGAGGTCACTTCTGGCATGGCCTCTTGTTCATCTGGGTCTCCGTGTACAATATCTGCCAAAATAAACTGGTATTTATTATACATTCGCATGATCATCACCTTGAATCTTGTCTATGCTAGGTCAATTTTTCATGATGTCACTTAGGTAATTGTACATACATCCCTCCTGCCATTATCCCTGCTGCATCTACAGACTTAAATAACATCATACCCATTGTTTACCTTCAAACTGGACCTCTTGGAGGCTTTTGTCAGCATACTTCGCAATCATGTTGTTGTCCTGGAGAAGCATGAGCTTCCCTAACTCCACTCGTTCGATGATGTCTGAGGTTGACCTATAATATGTCTTGTGGATGTCTTTGGTGTGGCCCAAATGGCGGCATACCCACTCCACTTGGTGATCCGGTAGCCCGAGTACCTAAATCAACGATAGTAAACTATGAGAACAGCTTACAACTTGTTTTTATAGTTAGCTGGTCTGAATTCCTTGAAGCCTTCACCAGCAATGCTCCAAGGGGATAGGGTGAAAAAAAAGCCTTACAGAAAGCCATACAGTCAAAGTAGGTTGAGCTCCGTTTTACTCTACACCACACTTTCCCAGATAAAATTGGACAAATTCAGCGACTCATCAGAGCCTAAAAATTGAAACGCAGCCAGGTTCCTCAAATATACCCACTACGTTTAGTAGATGAGGTCATGAACAACCGAGTATACCTGTGTTACAGTTGCAGTGTATTTCCTCAAACTGATAGATGTGATTCGTTGTGGGGCACCACATCCAGCTTTCACGCACACCTCTTTCAACGTGTCATAAGCCCGAAGGACTGCATATGCTGCAATATTGACACAAAGAGTCATAAAAAACACATGATTGCAGGGTGTGGGAATGTATGTGTTCAATGGAGGCAATACATACAAGTTAGCATCATGAATGTGCTCAGCTATTGTATATCATTTCTCTCATACCAGTGGCACACAATTTGTGTGGATTCTTATATTTCTAGATACTTACTAGAGTTGGCAAAAAGGTACGGATTATCTGGACGAATTCCAGCTGCATCTCGGATGTCTTGACTAGCGAGGTATTCACAGCCCTTCTTGCACTCACTAGGTATGATAACAGGCACTGGTCTGCCCAGCTAGAAATGCATGAATTATTCCAAAATTGAACATGCTGAATGAAATGAATCGTATTTTTATGCTGAGCACAGTTCTTCTACATATATTCCCAACACAGACCTCACAGACCCAGTTTAAGAATACTGTTTATGTCCTGTTTCAATTCTCATCAATTGAAGTTCTTCGATGGTACTCCACATACATTCCACACTCAGTTCAAAGGTTATTTGAAGTTGCGAGACCTAGAATAACTGACCTTGCCACGGATTTCTACTAGTTCTTGGGTTTCAATGAGATATTTCTCAAGTGTTGTTAGGTTGCCACGAAGACCGATTTCCACGGACTCCACCCCCGTCTTACGATCTTTGTACCAATCCAGTCTATGAAAGGACACATCACAATAAAATTTAGTAAAAATTTTGTACCTACCAAATTACATATACATGATATATGCATATTTCAATATATATAACATATAGGTAGAATATGAATGAAATATGGGTTATCATCAGACACACGCATGTATTTGTAGCTGTAATGAAACTGTCGAACGAATAGATTACCGTATTGACTCCAATTCACCAGTCCGTCGTTTGTTGTACGATAGGAGTCGAGCTTCGACAAGAATTGCTAGCTCCCTGAAGGCATTCATACCAGTCTGTGTGTAGTCAAATCCCTTCAGCTCAGTCGTTAGGTAAGTAGCCAGTTTCTGAATATCATCAGGATGTGGTAGGTTCCTTTTCTTATTGAATTTCCTCTCACCAAGTGTAACCTCTGCTAACTTGGTAACTTTCCAAGACCACTGCAACTTCATCACGGTCAGGAAGTCACTGGCATCACACTTTCCTTGCTCATTCTTGGTTTTGATGCACAGAACGAGTTTGGCTTGGGCTAAACGGGCAATGTCGAAGCCGAGTTTGATGGCAGTACTAGGATGTTTAAGCTCCTCCTCGTCATCTATATCTTTACAACAGGCTTCCAGAGCTGCTTCAGCCATGATGTCAAAACTTTCGGGAGTAATGAAATCAAACATGGATTGAGTTTCACTTGATGGTCGCTTCTGTCTCAAAATGATAAGGAGTCGGGCTGCGAGCCGCATTCGGAAGGAGGTGTAATATTTCCGCCGCAATCGGTTGTCAATGCTTTTTGATAGCCAATGATCGCCCAATATTGTTATCAGGGGATCCTTCTTCGCAACAGTTGAGATGTCATCATCTTTCATGATTGTGAAGACCTCCTTGTGAAGTTTTTGACTCCCTTGTTTTGTATGTTTTCCCACGAGGATGTTCGACTCCATTTTCAACTGTCCTTTTGTGGCATGCTGCACCTTACCCGCTGAGCATGACTTTTGGTGCTTCGTAATGCCTGTGTCCAGTTTAATCCATTCCAAGCACCCTGGGCATGGGCCGTATTCCGACGCCACAAATACTGGTGGTCTTCTATAGATGAGAAGCTCGCCAAATCCATGACTGATGACTTTCAAGTTGTGCACATGATCACCATGGTACCGCAATAGATCCATAAGACTATCCAAGGTTGCCTTCTTCTCTCGCTTGTCCTCTGCTACAACTGCCTCACGCAATGCTACCTTCTGTTCCCATATTTCGGACACCTTTTTTTCCTTGAAATGTTTGTTCAACATGTGATTCTGTACATCGGACATCAGCTCTGAACAGTATAGGCACGCGTGTACAGCATCGTAAACACGACCAGACTTCTTTAATGTGTTGTTCTTCTTGTTTTTGTTGGATTTGGCAAGGGCACGAATATATATAGCCGGTTTGTCAATGTCGGCTAGTTTCTCTGTTTCCGCTAGAGGTTTCTTACGCTCTTTTGGAGGAGCTTTTACCAGAACTGGTTCAGTCGTTTCTTCAGATGGAGGACCATCACTGTCTTCGTCAGTTTGGATGAATTCCTGAACGTATCGAGAATCACTGGACACCGCTTTTGGGATGACTGGAGACTTCTCGTATTCTTCCTCAACATTTTCGTCAAACATCGGCTCATAATCTGGATCTTTAGAGGTATCATCCGAGGGACAATCAGTCTCATCAATGAGGAACTTGCTGATTGAGGATCGGCCTGGTACTGGGGCGAAGTCACCCTCATCCTCCATTTCAACAGCATGATCAGTCACCATTGATTGTTTGGACACCAGGAGAGTTTTTTCTTGTTGTTCGGGATGTCTCGCTGAATCATCAGAAATGTAGTTAGATGAAGGCAAAAATTTCAATATTGTACCTAGAGTTGGGCTAGTTAATGATTCAAAGTTTTCGTCTTCTGAATCATCAATGACGTCTTTATCCGAAATGATGACAAATATTTCATTCAGCTCCTCGTTGCTTGAGACTCCTGTTGGTGGTAGGTCGGTGATGCCCTGTATGTGAGTGGAGTTCTGGAGGTCAGTGGAGTTCTGGTAGTGAGTGGAGTTCTCTAGGCCTTGGAGGTCAGTGGAGCCTTGTATGTGACTGGAGTTCTGGAAGCCATCTTGGTCCATGGAGCACTGTCGATCCGTGGAGTTCTGGTAGCCCTTGGTGGAGCCCTGGAGGTGAGTAGAGTTCTGGTAGCCCTCGGTGGAGCCCTGGAGGTGAGTGGAGTTCTGGTAGCCCTCGGTGGAGCCCTGGAGGTGAGTGTAATTCTGGTAGCCCTCGGTGGAGCCCTGTCGGTGGCGAGTGGAGTTCTCTAGGCCCTGGAGGTCAGTGGAGCCTTGCATGTGAGTGGAGTTCTGGAGGCCATCTTGGTCCGTGGAACCCTGTCGATCCATGGAGTTCTGGTTGCCCTCGGTGAAGTCCTGTCGGTGAATGGAGTTCTGGTAGCCCTCGGTGGAGCCCTGTCGGTGATTGGAGTTCTGGTAGCCCTTGGTGGAGCCCTGGAAATGAGTGGAGTTCTGGTAGCCCTTGGTGGAGCCCTGGAGATGAGTGGAGTTCTGGTAGCCCTCGGTGGAGCCCTGTCGGTGGCGAGTGGAGTTCTCTAGGCCCTGGACGTCAGTGGAGCCTTGTATATGAGTGGAGTTCTGGAGGCCATCTTGGTCCGAGGAGCCCTGTCGATCCGTGGAGTTCTGGTTGCCTTCGGAGGAGCCCTGGAGGTGAGTGGAGTTCTGGTAGCCCTCGGTGGGGCCCTGTCGGTGGCGAGTGGAGTTCTCTAGGCCCTGGAGGTCAGTGGAGCCTTGTATGTGAGTGGAGTTCTGGAGGCCATCTTGGTCCGTGGAGCCCTGTCGATCCATGGAGTTCTGGTTGCCCTCGGTGGAGCCCTGTCGGTGAGTGGAGTTCTGGTGGCCCTCGGTGGAGTCCTGTCGGTGATTGGAGTTCTGGTAGCCCTTGGTGGAGCCCTGGAGATGAGTGGAGTTCTGGTAGCCCTTGGTGGAGCCCTGGAGATGAGTGGAGTTCTGGTAGCCCTCGGTGGAGCCCTGGAGATGAGTGGAGTTCTGGTAGCCCTCGCTGGGGCCCTGTCGGTGGCGAGTGAAGTTCTCTAGGCCCAGGAGGTCAGTGGAGCCTTGTATGTGAGTGTTGTTCTGGAGGCCATCTTGGTCCGTGGAACCCTGTCGATCCATGGAGTTCTGGTTGCCCTCGGTGGAGCCCTGTCGGTGAGTGGAGTTCTGGTAGCCCTCGATGGAGCCCTGTCGGTGATTGGAGTTCTGGTAGCCCTTGGTGGAGCCCTGGAGATGAGTGGAGTTCTGGTAGCCCTTGGTGGAGCCCTGGAGATGAGTGGAGTTCTGGTAGCCCTCGGTGGGGCCCTGTCGGTGGCGAGTGAAGTTCTCTAGACCCTGGAGGTCAGTGGAGCCTTGTATGTGAGTGGAGTTCTGGAGGCCATCTTGGTCCGTGGAGCCCCGTCGATCCATGGAGTTCTGGTAGCCCTCGGTGGAGCCCTGTCGGTGATTGGAGTTCTGGTAGCCCTTGGTGGAGCCCTGGAGATGAGTGGAGTTCTGGTAGCCCTTGGTGGAGCCCTGGAGATGAGTGGAGTTCTGGTAGCCCTCGGTGGAGCCCTGGAGATGAGTGTTCTGGTAGCCCTCGGTGGGGCCCTGTCGGTGGCGAGTGGAGTTCTCTAGGCCCTGGAGGTCAGTGGAGCTTTGTATGTGAGTGTTGTTCTGGAGGCCATCTTGGTCCGTCGAGCCCTGTCGATCCGTGGAGTTCTGGTTGCCCTCGGTGGAGCCCTGTCGGTGGTGAGTGGAGTTCTCTAGGCCCTGGAGGTCAGTGGAGCCTTGCATGTGAGTGGAGTTCTGGAGGCCATCTTTGTCCATGGAGCCCTGTCGATCCGTGGAGTTCTGGTAGCCCTCGGTGGAGTCCTGTCGGTGAGTGGAGTTCTGGTAGCCCTCGGTGGAGCCCTGTCGGTGGTGAGTGGAGTTCTCTAGGCCCTGGAGGTCAGTGGAGCCTTGTATGTGAGTGTTGTTCTGGAGGCCATCTTGGTCCGTCGAGCCCTGTCGATCCGTGGAGTTCTGGTAGCCCTCGGTGGAGTCCTGTCGGTGAGTGGAGTTCTGGTAGCCCTCGGTGGAGCCCTGTCGGTGGTGAGTGGAGTTCTCTAGGCCCTGGAGGTCAGTGGAGCCTTGTATGTGAGTGTTGTTCTGGAGGCCATCTTGGTCCGTCGAGCCCTGTCGATCCGTGGAGTTCTGGTAGCCCTCGGTGGAGCCCTGTCGGTGGTGAGTGGAGTTCTCTAGGCCCTGGAGGTCAGTGGAGCCTTGTATGTGAGTGGAGTTCTGGGGGCCATCTTGGTCCGTGGAGCCCTGTCGATCCGTGGAGTTCTGGTAGATCTCGGTGGAGCCCTGTCGGTGAGTGGAGTTCTGGTAGCCCTCGATGGAGCCCTGTCGCTGATTGGAGTTCTGGTAGCCCTCGGTGGAGCCCTGTCGGTGGCGAGTGGAGTTCTCTAAGCCCTGGAGGTCAGTGGAGCCTTGTATATGAGTGGAGTTCTGGAGGCCATCTTGGTCCGAGGAGCCCTGTTGATCCGTGGAGTTCTGGTAGCCCTCGGTGGAGCCCTGAAGACGAGTGTTCTGGTAGCCCTCGGTGGGGCCCTGTCGGTGGCGAGTGAAGTTCTCTAGGCCCTGGAGGTCAGTGGAGCTTTGTATGTGAGTGTTGTTCTGGAGGCCATCTTGGTCCGTCGAGCCCTGTCGATCCGTGGAGTTCTGGTTGCCCTCGGTGGAGCCCTGTCGGTGGTGAGTGGAGTTCTCTAGGCCCTGGAGGTCAGTGGAGCCTTGTATGTGAGTGGAGTTCTGGAGGCCATCTTTGTCCATGGAGCCCTGTCGATCCGTGGAGTTCTGGTAGCCCTCGGTGGAGTCCTGTCGGTGAGTGGAGTTCTGGTAGCCCTCGGTGGAGCCCTGTCGGTGGTGAGTGGAGTTCTCTAGGCCCTGGAGGTCAGTGGAGCCTTGTATGTGAGTGGAGTTCTGGGGGCCATCTTGGTCCGTGGAGCCCTGTCGATCGGTGGAGTTCTGGTAGATCTCGGTGGAGCCCTGTCGGTGAGTGGAGTTCTGGTAGCCCTCGATGGAGCCCTGTCGCTGATTGGAGTTCTGGTAGCCCTCGGTGGAGCCCTGTCGGTGGCGAGTGGAGTTCTCTAAGCCCTGGAGGTCAGTGGAGCCTTGTATATGAGTGGAGTTCTGGAGGCCATCTTGGTCCGAGGAGCCCTGTTGATCCGTGGAGTTCTGGTTGCCTTCGGTGGAGCCCTGGAGGTGAGTGGAATTCTGGTAGCCCTCGGTGGAGCCCTGTCGGTGGTGAGTGGAGTTCTCTAGGCCCTGGAGGTCAGTGGAGCCTTGTATGTGACTGGAGTTCTGGAGGCCATCTTGGTCCGTGGAGCCCTGTCGATCCGTACAGTTCTGGTTGCCCTCAGTGGAGCCCTGTCGATCTGTGGAGTTCTGGTTGCCCTCGGTGGAGCCCTGTCGGTGATTGGAGGTCTGGTAGCCCTCTGTGGAGTCCTGTCGGTGAGTGGAGTTCTGGTAGCCCTCGGTGGGGCCCTGTCGGTGGCGAGTGGAGTTCTCTAGGCCCTGGAGGTCAGTGGAGCCTTGTATGTGAGTGGAGTTCTGGGGGCCATCTTGGTCCGTGGAGCCCTGTCGATCCATGGAGTTCTGGTTGCCCTTGGTGGAACCCTGTTGGTGGTGACTCGAGTTGTTGTCACCATTTTGTCCACACCGACGAAGGTCATCAAGAGCTTAAGAATGATAAACATAAATCTTCTTAAACCACAATAATACAATGTGGCTACTTGTATGATTGACAGCAATGATCAATGCAAAGTTTTATTATTTGTTAGGCCTACAGCATTTAATATGCAAGTATACATATACATAAAACTATTTGTCATCTGACACAATTAAATTTTATTGTGTCAGATGACAAACAGTATCATACTCATACTTTTGCATCTTAAGAGTGAATGGGAATGAAATAATTACATGTAAATAGAAAATATGATCGAGTCTGTTGTAGCTTACTCAAAACTTGACAAAATTTCAACTTCTTTAACAAGTTATCGAGCATATTTTTATTGATCAAACTTTGTCTTGCTATTTTTATCTTACCATTTTGATAATCTTCAATAAAGATATCCAACGTATTGGGACGGTTTTGTAGAACTTCTGCAAAACAAAATAAAAAAGTAAACTAGATGCTTCCGGTCAACTACGACCGCTTGTGTGTATTCCCCGTAGCCCTATCATCCCTGTTGCCCCAAATATATTACTGGTAAGTGTGAAAAACTAGAGCAATGGCTAAAAAAATTACCAGAGAAATGGTAAATCTTAAACCACAACCGTTTTTTTTCCCCACCAAAGTTGCTGCATTGATCTTTCAAGGTTATTGAAGGTCAGTGTCAAGATCACCACTGAAATCACTGCATATGAATTTTCATTTCGGCATGTTTGATAAAATAAGGAAATTACAGCCGGATAAATTTTTTCACTAACCGTAATTATTCAATTTGTTCGAACACTCTAATTCAAACACCCAAAATTATTCAAGACAATAATTTTCAAATTGACTTGTTTAGTTCGAACAGGCAAATTTACGATCAAAATTTTGATAGGAACAACGAACGAAATCAACTGTCAAATGCCAAAACTGACAACTCACCAGGCGGCAGTACTACGAAATGAGTAATCAGCGATATATTCGCCAAGTGGTAGTGTTTGCAATTACCAATATGGGCGGAAATATTGAAAGCGCGGACCTCAGAGTGCCAGGAAGTTTGCGAAGTTTTTCCGACTCAAGTGACTTGATTGCACATGCAATATGGTTAGAATTTAGTATCAATGTGAGATTATAAACGACAGTTACCCTGCGATTTAGCAGCCATTTATTCGAGTTTTCTAAAAATGCTAGTTCTCTGCGGTTAAATTATCAATCGTACAGTACAAGCCCTAGTTCCTACCACCATGATGAACGGTATCTGTCAACTCACACATGATAAATCAGGGTTTGGGTTTTTTTTCCGCTTTGACGGACGATTTCATCATGAATCCAATAATTCGAACATTTCAAAATTTAATTACTTTTAGCTGTTCAAACTTATTGAATAATTACAGTAGTTATATTTCAGCCCAGAATATTTTAAAACTTGGTCCCAAGTAGAAATAATGTAAAAGTTTACCAAACCTGCATTTCAAGATGACGAAACTGGAGCCAGATCAATCTTTTCGCCATGAGTCATATTTTAACTCATAGTAAGTGCCAAACTTGGTTTCAAGTAAAGGTTATTCAAAACTGCATTTCAGGATGACAAAATTGGAGCCAGATCAATGTTTTCATGAAAAGCTCTATTTTCACCCCAAATTTCCCAAATTTTAATTGTAAATTTGCCGTTTATTGTTATTACTCACCTCTAAACTACTACATGCTCCTTTTCGATCCTTTGGATCGTTCTGGATAGAAATTCGCGTACTGAAAGCAAGGCACGATCGTCTGCCTGCATGACTCGAGCGCTCCTTTTGCCGCCAAAACCGCCGCGCATATGCGCGCGCAGCTGCGCAGAAGCTTCACTTTTCTGTCCAAAAAACGACAAAAGGAAGCCCCTAGCACACAACTGGCGGGGATGGATGGGAGGGCCTTTACTGTAGTAGTTTAGAGGTGAGTAATAACAATAAACGGCAAATTTACAATTAAAATTTGGGAAGTTTATTTTATACATCACCAATCTAAACTACTACATGCTCCTTAGAATCAAAGGATAGGCGGTGGAGCAGTAGTGCTAGAGAGTCATGAAAACAGACGATAGTCTTGATTTCAAGCGAATCGCTAAAATGCTACATTTTCGATATATCTTTAGTAATAATATAATAAAGATACTCACCTAGCGGTGCGATCGCTTGCCTCCGAAATGCACGAATTTCTTCTTCACCCATCGGTGGAAAACGGAACTCTACTTGAGACCGTAACATAAAGAAACTCAAACACAAACACACAGTGTTGCTTATATACACGTGCACGTTAAAACCAAGACTTTTCTGTCCAGCTGGTTCAAACAACAGCTTGCGCTACGACCAGCGGACCCAGTCTAAATCTGGACGACTGGTCCTGAAGTTCGGCAGCATTGGACAGATAGAACCCGATGAATGTCGTAGAATTAGTCCACATTCCAGCCCTCACGATATATTCCAACGGAATATTCGACCTGGCCGCCAAAGACATCGAGATGTGTCGGATTTGGTGGGACGATATTTTGTAAGTGACTCGATCGTCAGCACCTGATTCCGCATAGACAGTCCTCACTACAACCTTCACCCATCGGGATAGAGTAGCTGTGGAGATATCCGTAGCCCTGTTAGGCTGATAGGAAATAAATAATCGCTTGCGATCTTTCCTGATCGATCTGGTACGATCGATGTAGATTTTCAGCGCTCTTACTGGACACAATAGAGCGTCCGGCTCATTCCGTCCTACGTAACCGCCCAGTGACGGAATTACGATAGGGGAGAACGCTTTCCCGCCCTCAACTGCAGCACGTGTTTTAGGCATAAAATCACGTACTGGGTATAAGGAAACGGACCCATCCGCGCCAAATGCGACTCGCGATACGTCGATCGCCGCGACATCTGAGCGTCTTCGACCACTTGCTAGCATAACTAGCAGGAAAGTCTTAAGAGTTAACCTCTGCAAGGAAACTTCCTTGAGAGGCTCCCACGGTGCTTTAGTAAGACAATATAGCACAAAAGCCATGTCCCAATCCGGTAGAGTAGGAACTCCACGTGGCCTTTGCGTCCTAAAGGACGCCAAGAGATCAGCAAGGATACGATTATTAGTTAAATCGATCCCCCTAGCACGGAATACAGGGCCCAGCATGGACCTGTATCCCTCGATCGTAGTAGGCTTCAAATTAAGCCTATCAAAGAGATAGCAGAGAAAGTCTAGCACTGCATTCAGAGGGGCAGAGAGCGGATCAATGCGCCTTCCGTTACACCAACGTACGAATACTCTCCATTTAGCCTCATACGTTTTAGAGGAGGATCTCCTATTCTTTCTCGCGAGATGTACGGACACCTGCTGAGAAAATCCTGCCTCCTGGAAGGATCGCTCGATAGCCTCCAGACGTGTAATTTGAGCACGTGGACGGAATCGTGAAATATATCCCGCCCCGGTTGCTTCAGCAACCTGTCCTCGATCGGGAGAACCCGTGGTACATCGATCAGGAGGGACAGTAGCAGGGGGAACCACGCCTGCATCGGCCAGCATGGCGCCACCAACAGAATCTCGCACTGAGACCTGGCTACTTTGTGCAGCACTTCTGTTAGGAACCGAGTTGGCGGGTACGCATACCCGAACATCCCGTCCCACGACTGAGACATCGCGTCCACAGCCAGTGCCTCGCTCTCTGGCAGAGGTGAGAAGTAGACCGGGAGCTTGTGATTCCGAGAGGTTGCGAACAGGTCTATGTTCGGTGTCCCGAACGCCTGACAAACGCGCCGAAACACCCCCGGATGGAGACTCCACTCCGTGCCTATGATCTTGTCCGGTCTCGACAGAGCGTCCGCTAGGACATTCCTGTGACCCGGCAGGTGCCTCGCCCTGATAAACAGACGGTACTTGAAGGCAAACCTGATCAGACACTCGGCCTCCAAACAAAGCTGACTCGACCGAGTTCCACCTTGTTTGTTTATGTGCGCCACTACTGTGCTGTTGTCTGTGAAGACCAACCACTTCGTCCCTGGGGGACTCTGAGGCCCCCAGATCTCGAACGCACGTCTCACCGCTCGCAGCTCTAGGACATTGATGTGCAACGCCCTCTCGCTCGTGTTCCACACAGCAGAGAGTTCGTGCTCGTCCATATGAGCTCCCCAAGCCAATTCTGACGCATCGGTGAAGAAGGTCCGATCGGGCAGATACTCCGCGAGTGGCATCCCTCGGAAAAGATTCCGATGGTCCCGCCACCAATGCATTGCTTCCCGAGCACGATCGTCCACCGATACGACTTGGTCTAGTCGATCGGTGAGGATCCGCCATTGCAACGCTAGACACCATTGAATGGGTCTGAGGAAGCACCTGCCGAACGGCACCTGTTTCTCCATCGACGCCAACAGACCGATGATAGACAGAAACTGTCGAGCTGTGATCGACGACTGCGTCAGCGCGACCTCCATCGCCGCAATCGCCTTGAGAACTCTCTTCCGCGGAGGAAGAGCTACTCCTCGCTCTAGATCGTAATCTACCCTGACATACTCGAACCTCTGTGTCGGGGACAGATGAGACTTCGCCCAATTGGGGATCCAGCCGAGGCTGGTCGCCAACCTGAGGACGAACCCGGATTGCTCTATAGCCTGAGACGGGGAGTCGGCTATGATTAACCAATCGTCGATATAATGGTGGAATTGAATTCCAACCGATCGAAACCTGGCTGCCATCGTCCTTACGATACGGGTGAACACGTAAGGGGCGGTGGCTACTCCAAAGGGAAGTACCCTGAACTGATACACCGAACCTTCGAAGGCGAACTTGAGGTATCGCCGATCGGCTGGGTGTATTGGCACATGTAAGTACGCGTCCTTGACGTCGATACTGACTGCCCACTTCCCCTTGGACAGAGCTTTCTGGACGGAAAGCGCCGACTCCATCTTGAACCTGGGTATGATCAGGAATTTGTTGAGGTTTGACAGATCGAAAACGGGACGCCACCCGCCTGTCTTTTTCGGCACCAGGAAGATGAGAGAATAGAATCCTCTCTCGTCCTTGACCACCTCGATCGCACGTTTCTCTAGCAACTGCTGCACCTCGTGCTGCAGAAGCTGAAACTTTTCCCGATCGCCGGGCACAGGGAAGAACCACGCTTTGGGTCTGATCGGTGGTTTTCCAGCCTCCCATCTGAAGGTGAGACCGAACTTCACCCATGCCACGACTGAATTGTCTGACGACGCCAGATCGCTCCAGTTCTGGACGAACTGAGCCAGGCGTCCCCCGACTGGACCAGGTTGTGGAAGATCGAATTCCGATAGAACTGAACCTTCCACAGAGCCTACGCTTTCCCGCAACGAGTCACTTCTTACCAGAAGCTTTCCCTTTGCCCTTGAAGCGTCCACCCCCTTTGCCTCCGCGCTTGCCATCCCCCTGGGGAGGGGGAGGCTGCGCCCCACGAAAGGGCGGCTGCGTAGAAGCGGGTGCATGTGGTGCCTGAGGTTGGGCAGGCTTCTGACCCTTGGTCTTCTTGCCTGTCCCAGACCCCGCCGACTTCCCAAGCAAAGCCTTGGCCATAGCCTCATCCCGGAGATGTTCCCGCATGACGGAAATATCCGATCGAGAGAGGTTGGCGTAGGTATAGCCTGAGAACAGCGGCCTCCCACGTAGCTCAGCGACGTCCGTAGCGGACACGTCAAGCAGACGGAGATCGGCATCACGCATGGTGAGATCCAATTGTGCGCCCAGGTGCGCACTGTCACGCTCAGCAGCATGGACCACTCCGGCCAAGACGCCGAGTGCTGCATGTATGTTGGCGCGACTCCCCTCCTCCAGATCCGCCTCGTCCACAAACTCCTGAACCAAGGTGGTCAGGTGATCTGTCAACGAGAGCTGCCCCATCAACTGATGAGACAGCGTCTGCCAGTGAGAAAGGCGAGCCTTTTTCACATAAGCTGACCAGACCGTACCCTGCTTCCGGGAAAGCAGGTGAAGGTTAGGGTCTTCGACCGGGACGGAAGTCTGATGTCCACCCTCGGACTCTACAGTCCGATACAGTTCCCGACTAGTCGAACACGGCTAGTCGGGAATGTCGACTCCGTACGAGCCACATCCTTCTTAGCCGTAACTCCCTTGTTGATCTTGTCGAAGGACTTGACCAACGCGGGAGCCACAGGGAGCCGGATCGGCCGACGAACTGGCGCCGACGCGAACCTACCGGTTCCCCGTGAGGGCCCTGGAGCATCGATCGGCAAGTCCATTCGCCTTGCGACCGACTCCAAAGCCCACCGGAAGTTAGAACCCCCGGCCTGATCGGAAGTCTCATCCTCCGAGGAGGACGACTCCTGATCAGCTTCCACTCGACCCCCCCGATCGTTGGACCTCACAGGTCCGATCGAAGACCTCGATGACCCCAAGGGTACATCAAAGGACGGGCGAGGGAATGCCTGCTCAGCGATCGCGCCCGTCCGGCGACTTACATCCGCGTACACAGGACTTGAGTGGCCCTGAGGAACGACCCCAGCACCACCCGCCCGATCGTGCCCTGATCGAGGACCAGGAGCACGACCGCCAAGTGAAGACTCCCGATCGCACGAACGATCGAGAGCCTCACCCCCAAACAAAGGGAACTCTCCCCCCTCGAACCTCGAGACCGAGGACCCGAAAGAGCCATCCAAGCTGCCCCGCCGATCGAAGCCCGAAGCCTGATCGTCGCCCACCGAGAGGTCGGACGAAGCCTGAGCCACATCGAAAATCGATGTGGTCTCAGCACCACGGCGCTTAGAGGAAGCACGCTTCCTCTTCTTGGAAGGCCCCGGGGAAGAGACTACGGACCCCTCCACCTCGATCGGCCCCGACTGAGGGACGACGAAGGTGGAGTGCGGTTCCTTGGCTGCTTTCGCCTTGGCAAGAACTGAAACCTTCTTCTTAGAAGATTTCGACTTCTTGCCAGCAGGGGGAGCAAGCTCTCCCTGCGACGAAGGGGCAGCCGAAGAACCGGCCGGGACTCCCTGTCCAAGCAGGGAAGAGAGACCCGGCAGGAGGGGACCCTGAAGGGACGATAACGACTGTGCAAAGAAAGATTGCACAGCCGCGTTGACCATGTCCTGTGTTAGCCCCAGGGGCTGGCTAACACCGGACGCAATCTGTGCCGTCACAGGCGGAGTCTCCACCTCCATGGGCGACTGGCGGACTTGCGGAGCCGAAGCTTCCGCAAGCCTCAAAGCATCCCGACGAGCCAACGAGGCTTCGGAATACTTTGCAGTCGCCTGCACGAAGGAAGAGGGACGCCAGAAACGACACAGATCACACCTCAAATCCTCCATAGATACCGGGCCATGGTCTAAGCAGTCGAAACACACACTGTGTTTCTCCCCTCCTCGGAGGGTATTGACCAGACACTTCGGGCATGGGCGTTCGTCCATGGCACCGGTACCAAGGGAGGATTGTGAAGTCATGATCACACAAGGGAACTAACCACACACAGTAACAGGGCGGGCAATAAATGCAAACCTGAGACCGCGCTGAAAAAAGAACCCTAAGAGGACTACGAATATATAAACTACAGTATACGTATACACAATATATACAGTAGAAAATTAACGTAGAACTATTGACAGATGTAAACAACAAGTACACTATCAAGTACGACGGTATGGACGATAATAGGGTGAACTGGCTATACAAATCGCTGACGATCTAGCAAGTAACAAACTATCGACCGATACTTATCCAAATAGACACAAAACGATGTCTAAGAACGTGGCAGGTGAAATTCCGTAAGAATATATCGCAAAAGTCTAGTTTGCAGACTAAATTCTACGAATTCACCGGGAACCAAAATCCAAAGCTGCCAAGCAAAAATGGCGGTGGACAGAAAAGTGAAGCTTCTGCGCAGCTGCGCGCGCATATGCGCGGCGGTTTTGGCGGCAAAAGGAGCGCTCGAGTCATGCAGGCAGACGATCGTGCCTTGCTTTCAGTACGCGAATTTCTATCCAGAACGATCCAAAGGATCGAAAAGGAGCATGTAGTAGTTTAGATTGGTGATGTATAAAATAAACATGTTTCATCCCAAATTAGGTTTGAATGTGAAATTACCTGGTTGAGCTCAATAATAAGTGTTTCTCGTCTTGATTATTTTATTGTGGTCAATAAATAATGTTAACTTATTTGGTAAATCGTTCCTGGAAATGTTCGCCTGTAAACTTTAAAGCTAAAAATGTGGACGGGCTGAAGACGGACGGACGGATCACCACGGCAATAGGTTATTGGACCATAGGTCCGGTGACCTAAAAAGCATTTCTGCTGAAATGCCTCAATCAACAGACAATTTCCAGATATATGTACCATAATCATGATAATGTTTGGCCAAATTATCACCTATTAAATCAGCTTTTATCAGAATTTTGGCTCTTTATAGTTTATACAATAATTGTAACCATGGTAACTGAATGAACATTGCAGAACAACACAAACATTTCATCTTGATTAAAATCTTAATTAGTGAGAACTTACTCTATAACTTGGTAACGCATGTAACTGATCGTGCTTAACAAACGTTAATATTTACTTTTCCCCAACTGGAACCATTTTTGGTCTACATCCGTGAGTGGTTCTAGGAGTTCTGCTTTAACATCCAATCTGTCTCCATAAAAGTAATCTTGAGATTAACCCTCAGTTTACAAGTTTCAGCAGCTGCATGTTCACCATCATGATGCATGATTAATATAATCGATACCATGTTGAACAGACAAACCCACAAACAAATCCACACATCCACGAACAAACCAACAAGTAATCAACTCAATCTGGACGATTCGGTCACCGACGACTGCGTAGATGTATCCACCTGAGGCCCTATCGCCCCTGTTTCTCAAAATATGCTAACTAAGACAAGATATCATTACTGCAAGGCCATTGAGGAAAAGCTCACAAAAATACATTAGATTGGCGATGAAACCTCACACAGTGGTTGGACATATTATCAGGGATGAAAGTAAGAAGATGTGAAAATACCTGAAATGTTGACGCACCTAAGAAACACGCCGGGGTCCAGGGCCCGCATAGGGCCCTGGAAGCTTTGGGGTTCTAGTTTGCTGGAGATTGATTAAGAGCATTTTAGAGCACCTTTTGTCATGTTCACAGTCAACCAGTTCTCATTGAGTGAAGAAAGAAAAACTTTATTAGCATCTGTTTCCTGTAACCATTCCCAACGAAATGTATTTCTTTATGCCAATGTCCACTTTACCAATGTATTCTAGTCATTTCAGCTCCATTTTTGTATTAGTTTTTAGTACCCTCATCACCGACGTACAGTTTACACAGCGTGTTGTTTAAAATATTTTCATTTAGCTGTCAGAAATGTCAGGTTACCCTGTTTGAAAACTAGCCAATCAGAGGTAGCCTTACAAGCTTGGTTTGGCTGGTTCTATTCGTTGTAAATCCAAGTCAGAAGGGCGGCTGCCTTGAAATCATAACGCTCCGTAAAATTGTGCAACTTTGCAGAAAAAAACCGGATTTTTTTCATGACGAACCCAAAATACCGGTAATCCGGTAAATACCTGAAAACTTTCATCCCTGTATTATACCCCATAGTCCAAGTATCGACAATTCATGCAATTTAGATGTATCTGATAAAACATTCCAGATTTTGGCCCAAAACGGTTGGACGATGAAACCCCACAATGGTTGGACATATCATTCCCCATAATCCAAGTATCAACAATTTAGATGCACCTGATACAATACCAGATTTCGGCCCATAAAAGTTGGACGATGAAACCCCACAGTGCTTGGACATATTATACTCCATAATCCAAGTATCAACAGTTTTGATGCATCTGATAAAACATACCAGATTTTAGCCCATAAAGGTTGGATGATGAAACCCCACAGTGCTTGGACATATTATACTCCATAATCCAAGTATCAACAGTTTTGATGCATCTGATAAAACATACCAGATTTTAGCCCATAAAGGTTGGATGATGAAACCCCACAGTGCTTGGACATATTATACTCCATAATCCAAGTATCAACAGTTTTGATGCATCTGATAAAACATACCAGATTTTAGCCCATAAAGGTTGGATGATGAAACCCCACAGTGCTTGGACATATTATACTCCATAATCCAAGTATCAACAGTTTTGATGCATCTGATAAAACATACCAGATTTTAGCCCATAAAGGTTGGATGATGAAACCCCACAGTGCTTGGACATATTATACTCCATAATCCAAGTATCAACAGTTTTGATGCATCTGATAAAACATACCAGATTTTAGCCCATAAAGGTTGGACGATGAAACCCCACAGTGCTTGGACATATTATACTCCATAATCCAAGTATCAACAGTTTTGATGCATCTGATAAAACATACCAGATTTTAGCCCATAAAGGTTGGATGATGAAACCCCACAGTGGTTGGACATAATATACCCCATAATCCAAGTATCAACAATTTAGCTGCACCAGATAAAACATACCAGATTTTGGCATCTGATAAAACATACCAAATTTTAGCCCATAAAGGTTGGATGATGAAACCCCACAGTGCTTGGACATATTATACTTCATAATCCAATTATCAACAGTTTTGATGCATCTGATAAAACATAGCAGATTTTAGCCCATAAAGGTTGGACGATTAAACCCCACAGTGCTTGGACATAAATACTCCATAATCCAAGTATCAACAGTTTTGATGCATCTGATAAAACTTACCAGATTTTGGCCCATAAAGGTTGGAGGATGAAACCCCACAGTGGTTGGACATATTATACCCCATAATCCAAGTATCAACAATTTAGCTGCACCAGATAAAACATACCAGATTTTGGCCCATAAAGGTTGGACGATGAAACCCCACAGTGCTTGGACATATTATACTCCATAATCCAAGTATCAACAATTTAGCTGCACCAGATAAAACATACCAGATTTTGGCCCATAAAGGTTGGACGATGAAACCACACAGTGGTTGGACATATTATACCCCATTATCCAAATATCAACAATTTAGCTGCACCAGATAAAACATACCAGATTTTGGCATCTGATAAAACATACCAGATTTTAGCCCATAAAGGTTGGACGATGAAACCCCACAGTGGTTGGACATATTATACCCCATAATCCAAGTATCAACAATTTAGCTGCACCAGATAAAACATACCAGATTTTGGCCCATAAAGGTTGGACGATGAAACCCCACAGTGGTTGGACATATTATACCCCATAATCCAAGTATCAACAATTTAGCTGCACCAGATAAAACATACCAGATTTTGGCCCATAAAGGTTGGACGATGAAACCCCACAATGGTCGGACGAATTCTACCCCATAACCCAAGTATCAAATCTAGAATCTAGATGCTCTTCCTAAAAATACACCAGAATTTGGCCCATAAACGTTGGACGATGAAACCCCAGAGTGGTTGGACAAATTATGATCTGATCAGACAGTTTTTGAGAGAATGGCCGTCGAAGTCAGAAATTGGCGGTTGTTCGTCGAAAAATGGTACCCATTTTGAAAGAAAAAATTAGCCCAAGAGCTAAGGTTACCGGACACTATTTATTAGCTATTTTGTCCAGTGGCCTTGAAAATAAGGTCACAGTCAAATTCAAAGTCAGGAAAGTATTCAGCATAATATGATTTCCTATATGTTCACAATTGAATACTAAGCTGTAAGAGAGATATTCAACAATAAGAGAGATATTAGTCATAAATGTCCCTTGACCTTGAAAATGAATCATAAGTCAAATTAAAGGTCATCAGAATATTCGGCATATATCATTTGCTGTACATCCACAATTGAATCTTAACTTGTAAAGTTGACAATAAACAAGATATTAACCATTTTGTCCTGTGTGGACGGACGACGCCGACGGACTCAACGCCATACCACTAGCTTATCGGACCATAGGTCCGGTAACCTAAAAACATTTGATTTCATGTACATCATGATACATGGTCATTCGTGCTTCACCAATACACAGAACAGCGCAGTGATGATTACATCGAACAATTCTACCCACTTACAGTTATCAGCTACTACTAACTTAGGTAGGTTCTCAGGTGGACTGTGATGAACATTTTTCAGGCATAGAAAAACACAGTGAATAAAGTATTGTATTACTTACTCTAACTGATCGGATTCGATGTAAACTGTAACTTTTTTGTCCTTTCCTTGATTTCCATCCACGATAACCACTGGCCATTTCATTCGCCGGGGAACTCCCGGCACTGGCGCCCAAAAGTATTTCTGAAAATCAACAACCAAGATTTTGGAGGATAAAATTGAACCACAATGAAACACAATGTAAACCGTGACCTGTTGAATACTAGTACTCTAGTACTCACCAGTAGCCACTTCAAAACCATTAAGGAGTCTTTTCTAAATGTAACAGAACTGAACTAGAATGTGACTCAGATATGTTCACGATACTGGATTTCCCATCAACATCTTCAACAGTTCAACCCTGACGACTGTAGGGCAAACATAATCAACAAACAAAATAGCAATCAATCAATCAAATGTTACATATTTCATGTATTTACTCATTCATGATCTAATAATTATGCTTGATCAATTATTCATGATCAGTCAAATGTCAGAGACATATAAATATAATCTCATGTAAGTTCATCGATCCTTGTTGTAATAATCATCGACCCCTCTCAATTTCGGTGTCATTTGAAGGCAGGGCAATTTATAGGATCTTTATAGGATCTCTGGTCCTTGGGCGATTCACTCCTACAAACTGGTATCAGTGCGCACAAACCAGGTTTTAGAGCCGATAGTTCCAATAATAAGGAGTGTGTTTCGAGCCTCAGATTGTAGTAAATACATGGCTTTCAATACATGTGTCATCTGGACATCACTGAGTTAGGAAACAACAGCAATGTCATTATTGTTACTTTGTATATTACCGTGGCGTCCTACACGGTTTGTGTTTTTGCTTGTATTTACCAACAAAAAATTAGCCCAAGGGCTAAGAAAGGTTACCGGACAATATATATTTTAGATATTAGTATTTTGTCCCGTGACCTTGACAAAAAGGTCATTGGTCAATTCAAGAACACGATAATATTCGGCATATGTCATTTCTAGTTTGTCCACAATTGATTCCTAAGCTGTAAAGTCAATAATAAGCGAGATATTAGCCATTATGTCCTGTGACCTTGAAAATGAAGTCAAAGGTTAAATTCTAGGTCATAGCAATATTCAGCATATATCATTTCCTATATGTTCATAATTGATTCCTAAGCTATAAAGTCGATAATAAGCTAGCTATTAGCCATTTTGTCCTGCGACCTTGAAAATGAGGCCAATGGTCAAGTTCAAGGTCGCGACAATGTCCAGAATATATCATTTTCTATTTGTCCACAATTGATTCCTAAGCTGTCAAGTCAATAATAAGTGAGATATTAGCCATTTTGTCCTGTGATCCTGAAAATGGGGTCAAAGGTCGAATTCAATTTCATGGTAATAATCTGCAAATATCATTTCCTGTATGTCCACAATTGATTCCTAAGCTGCAAAGTCAATAATTAGCGAGAAAGTAGCCATTTTGTGCTCTGACCTTGAAACTAAGGTCAAAGGTCAAATTCAAGGTCATGATAATATTCAACATATCATTTCCTATATGTCCACAATTGATCCCTAAGCTGTGAAATCGATAATAAGTGAGATATTAGCCATTTTGTCCTGTGACCTTGAAAATGAGGTCAAAGGTCAAAATCAACATCATCGGAATATCCGGCATATATCATTTCCTATATGTCCACAATTGATTGCTAAGCTGTAAAGTCGATAAAAAGCGCGATTTTAGACATTTTGTGCTCTGACCTTGAAACCGAGGTCAGAGGTAAAATCCAAGGTCACGAGAATATTCAGCATATATCATTTCCTTTGTGTCCACAATTGATCCGTAAGCTTTAAAATCGATAAAATATGAGATATTAAGCCATTTTGTTCTGTGACCTTGAAAATTAGGTCAAAGGTCAAATTCAAGGTCATGATAATATTGAGAATATATCATTTCCTATATGTTGACAATTGATTCCTAAGCTGTGAAGTCGATAATAAGTGAGATATTAGCCATAATGTCCTGTGACCTTGAAAATGAAGTTAAAGGTCAAATTCAAGGTCATGACAACAATCAGAACACATCATTTCCTATATGTCCACAATTGATTCCTCAGCTGTAAAGTCGACAATAGGTGAGCTATTAGCCATTTTGTCCTGTGACCTTGAAAATTAGGTCAAAGGGGAATTTCAAGGTCATGACAATGTTCAGAATATATCATTTTCTATATGTCCAAAATTGATTGCTAAGCTGTAAAGTCGATGAAAAGCGAGATATTAGCCATTTCGTTCTCTGACCTTGAAAATGAAGTCAAAGGTCAAATTCAATGTCATAGCAGTATTCAGCATTTATCATTTCCTATATGTTCATAATTGATTCCTAAGCTGTAAAGGCGATAATATGTGGTTCTGAAATGAAAAACCTATCTATCTATCTAAGCAAGATATTAGCCACAATGTCCTATGACCTTGAAAATGAAAGTAAAGGTCAAATTCAAGGTCATGACAACATTCAGAATACATCATTTCCTATATGTCCACAATTGATTCCTAAGCTGTAATGTTGATAATAAGCGAGATAAAAGCCTTTTTGTGCTCTGACCTTGAAAATGAGGTCAAAGGTCAAATTCAAGGTCATGAAAATATTCAGCATGTATGACTTTCTATATGTCCACAATTGATTCCTAAGCTGTAAAGTCGATAATAAGCGAGATATTAACCATTTTGTGCTCTGGCCTTGAAAAACAGGTCAAAGGTCAAATTCAAGGTCACGGGAATATTCAGCATATATCACTTCCTATATGTCCACAACTGATTCCTAAGCTGTAAAGTCGATGTTAAGCGAGATATTAGCCATTTTGTGCTCTGACCTTCAAAAAGAGGTCAGAGGTCAAATTCAAGGTCACGAGAATATTTGCCACATATCATTTCCTATATGTCCACAATTGACTCCTAATCTCTAATCTCAATATTAAGTGAGATATCAGGAAAAATGTTTCCCATTATAAAGCATAGGAGAATTTAACATGGGAAAGTCCCATTTGGGACCCGTCGAGAAAATCAAAATGGCTGCCACACGATTCAAGGCCAATGAAACTTATACATGTCACAGGGGTATATGAGAGGAATCTTTTGAAACAAAAATCTCAAAAGTGGTCAGACAGTTTTTGAGAAGATGGCTGCCAAAGTCCAAAATTGGCCATTTTTTGACGAAAACAGCCGCCATTTTGAAAAAAATGCGAAAATAAAAAAAATAAAAAATACCTCCCTCTCAAAATATTTTTTGGCATTTTTGTGCAAAATCTCAGAAAAATCCGATCATAAACTTTAAAGATAAAATTGTTGACGGCCAGACGACGGACGCAACGCCATGGCAATAGGTTATCGGACCATAGGTCTGGTAACCTTATATCAGAGCTCAAAAGCTGTGAGCTAAAAGCAAAAATTTAATCATTCAAAACACTGGAGTGCAAATGTTTTGTTTTTCCTTGTATTAAACAAATTGATCAACCGCAGAAATAGGACACCGTGGTGCAGCCTGAGCGACGCGGAGTATCTGAGCTCGCGCTCATGCACCATCGGGACGGAAATCGATTCAACATCTTTCCAACAAATAAATCGAAATCTTCCACAACTGTTACCTCTAGGCCTCATCTATATACTGAGGGGACATAGGGGATGCACATTCGATAAACAATCGATGACTTTATCACTGAATATTTCCAAATCGAGAGGTCGAAGAAGATTTTCACAACATGTGCAGCTCATAGGCGCATCCATTTTCCCAGTTGTATTGACCTCAGCATTCGCTAGGTGGCGCCTCTGTGTCATCATTTCAAATCCAGTTGTGGCGCCACCAAGCGAACTCTGATGTCATTACTGCTGACAAATGGCAGCGCCCATGACCCGGCCATGAGCTTGTGAAAATATGGTTCGAGTTTTCAAATTGGGAATATTCAGTGATAAAGTCATTGGTTGTTTGTCAAATGTGTATCCCCTATGTCCTCTCGGTATATAGATGAGGCCTAGAGAGGAAACAGTTGTGGAAGATTTCGATTTACATGTATTTGTTGAAAAGATGTGCAACTGATTTCCGTCACGAAGGTGAATGAGCGCGAGCTCAGACGCTCCGCGTCGCTCAGGCTGACCGTGGTGCAGTGACACAGGCAGGTGGCTGATCTGTCATAGCGTAGATCCACGTGCGTTTGTTTACACATCGAGATTTCGGAGCACATGTAGTACTTAGTGGGCAAGTATGTTTCTCTATGATAATCAATGACTCATGAGTTAATCAGTGGCACAAAATGATAAATACAGATAAAAAAAACATTTTTATCATAACCATTTGTCATTCCGAATCATATTGGCCTGAATTAGTTGGTCCTAGCCAACGATTTTGCTGGTCATTCGCACACAAACGTAAATCTCAAATCATAGCACGCGATGCTTCTTTTTATATCAGCATCAATTTCAATTCAAAAGAATAAAACAGATTCCAACGAGACAAAAAGATCGTTGGTGAATTTAGAACACAATTGACAATACAGTCACAGCGCACGGATGGCGCACGGGATATGCCATTGGCGAATTCCCCGGGCGAATTCATGACACGCCTGTAAGTAATTCGTATAGATCTAGATCTAAAGGATTGTTTCACTTCTAGTATCATCTGGAGCGTGAATATATTATACAGCTGATTATGCAATCAAATAGCTGGTAATACATGCAACCTACCTGGAATGGTGCGGCCATTTTCATCAGTTCACGATCGCAGTGAAGCGATGACTGCTGCCCGCCATATTGTTTTGAAGATGAGATGCGCATGCGCATAAATTATGCTAATGACACGGTTTCGAGACTTGCCCGTATTCTGGTATTGGACGTACATATTGCGATAACCTGATAAAAACTTTGATGTATGTAGTATAATGTATCACAAATGCTAGGGAAACTATATTTGCTGATAATAAATAAATGTTGTCTCATCGATATACACAAGAAAACAAAAAAGTACATATTTCAAAAACGAAGAACTGATAGCCCAAATGTGTTATTGAATACACACCGTGGGTTGGCCAAGTCTTATGGGGGAAAATCGTGGCAATGCACTCTGGGTATGACACAGGTCACGTGCGTGTACCATGCTAAATCCAACCAATCAGCAAACAGGGTGCGACAAGCAATAGGGGGCGCCAGCTTACAATCACGAACACCAAAGGTCCATCTGTCCGACGTTGTGGACTGGTCCATAAGTGAGGGGAAACGTGTCCACACATTGTGGGGATTTTTAGTTTGGACTCGCAGAAATGCCCTTAATGGCCATTCCAGCCATTTCCAGTGCAAAGTGTTGTGGGGAATCCCCATAAGTCAGAAATTCCCCATAAGTGCCTTTCAGACAAACAAAAATCCCCGCAACACCCGAGTTTATGCACGGACGGACGGACGGACGGACGGACGGATGGACGGACGAACACGCCAATCTAATAGGCGGGTTGGTTGCACGCAACCCGCCCAAAAAAGACATATTCATATCTGCTGTTGACTGTATTGTGTTTGCCTGATGCAAGGATAAGTTCAAAAGTAGACAAAAAATTTTTTCCGTTGTTAATATTTCGCAGAGTTTCTATTATACAAAATGTTTATACAAATCTCCACTTTTTTACATTCAAATTCATGCCAATCAGTCCGTCAAAGGCATGGTGCCATCAAAATGTTTCAATACATGACCTACAAATTAGGAAGCCATAAATATCAGGATATGTCACAGCGACTTATTTCTGAATTCAAGCCATCGCTTTGAGTGATATTCGATTGACAAATGACGTATACATCATCATGATTATAAGGGTAGTGACTCACTGACAAATCAACATTCTCGAGTCTTTTTTTATCTATTTGCTGAATTGCGCATAAAATTTTATAACAGCTACACAGCCCGACCGGTATATGTATATAAAGGATTTAGGAAGTATCGATCACTCAGCCTTTCGGAAACACGTGTGACAAATTTAATACCTGGATATAGATGCAAGAATGTAAGCTTATACATGTATTTCAAGAACTTAGATAGCATTTTTACTCCAGTTCGTTAGTATAGATGCTCTACCTAGGTCAAAAATATGATAAATATACTTACATTTTGTACTGGATGTTCCCAAATAATCCCACTTGAAGATGGCAGAGAACTCAGAGGGAAGAAGCTGTCACAGTTCCCAAGTGATATTCTTGTGACCAGAATCGGCAATGCTCAAGAGTTCAATGCATGCTGTATTTATGTCCGAGCCTCTGAGCCCAAATCCTGGAATGACCCTGGAAGATTCGAACATAAATAGGGATGTTCCTTTCTGTTATTCGCGTTGCACAATTAATACTAATTCTTCAAAGTTATCTGGGTAATTCTGAAAGCAAATAGTTCTCACTCTCTCAAAGAAAGTCTACAATTTGCCAAATATCTATACTGCTAAATACATTTAGTCTTGGGTAGAATGATTTTTTCCAGAACATGCAAAGGGAAATTTGTTTAAGCATTTAGGATGTTATTTCTGAAGATATAAAATAATCCCCCCCCCCCCCCCCCCCCCTTCCAGACTATCTACAACACAACATCTGCCGCATATCGTAATTTGCCATCGATGTTTATGCAAGTGCTGTCATGGTTACGAGGTATTGCGCAACAATCCTTCGCTGTTTGTACAAATGTTACCTATTATGTTTTCACAGGAATCAGCTCAATTATCAATTTCTTCTCTGAATTCACTGCCGGTTGACTGTTTAAATATGTAAACCGAGCTCCTGCAAAATATAAAACAAGAATATTTTTGATATTTCACGCAGGAATGATTCATAATTCATGCTGTATCATATCAAATGGAAAAGAACATGCATATCGATATTTTCCATTATAGAAATGTAACAAAATAGATTGAATCACCATATATATTGCAACAACAGACATATAGATGTAGGTCACTGATCTTTTGATCACGTTTGATCAATAGACACAATGGTTCATGATATTCAGCATGTACGATCAATTGATTGACAAATAACATGCATACACTGGTCCGTAAGTTTTATTTTTGTACATTCCTGATTAAACGGAAGCTTTTTCTAGCCTATATTTCTAATATCTATATGTCTTCTCTATGGAGCAATTATCATACTGGTATGTATAAGTCAATTGTTGTTGCCTACAACAAATCTTTTCGAATTTTGTTTAAGTTGGATAGCCGATGTAGTGCCAGTGGTATGTTTGTGAATGCAAACGTCAATAATTTTCATGCCGTCAGGCGTAAAGCCTTTTACAGTCTTCTTACCAGAATTAGTGTGTCAAAAAACATCATTCTGTCCAAACTCAGGTGCTGTGATATTTTTTATCAGTCACAATTTGTTATGTTGTGGACTAAGGAGTTGTATGTCAAAGTGTATTGTGTTTTGTAGTGTCTGGTACATCCGCTGTTTGTATCTTTTTATTGTTTTTATTATTGTAACTATGGACAGAACACTGTCTGAAATAAACAAATAAAAAAAAAAAAATAAAAAAAAAAATACATGTACATGTGCATAACAAACAATGCCAGGCAAATCACATGAATCATAGGGGTCGGTTGTGTGCAATATCACATGTTTTGAAGGGCCATGGACATGATATTTGATGTGGTTATTAAATTGTTCTGCATGCAATAGCATTCATATATATATGCATACAGATGGAAATAGAGCCATTCTAAACACACAGATGAGATCTACAGCGGTCCGAAGACCGATATTCCACGTGGAGAGCGGTCAGAATATTTTTACGTAAAATGACGTTTCTGACGTCACGGGGGAAAAGATTCTCTAAGCAGGTACAGAATCTTTGACGCTGGGAAGCGGTTGCAATTTTGTATGGGGCAAAGCACTGAAGAACGGGGTTAGGGCAGGGGTGAGGGGAGGGGGGGGGGGGCTATCACGAAGATGTGTTTCAGGCTGAAATGGGGGCGGGGAGGCACAAGATACAAGATTTAATCAGGATCTAATTCACACCAGTTGTACAACATGTACAATGTTTCGCTAGAGCTGAACATGCACACCAGGTAGGCCTACAAATGAAAGACAAAATACAAAGTAGAAATTATGGATATGATACGGTAAACTATCACACATACATCCAATACCTCATCCCCCTCTTCCCCCCACCCCGCCCCCACACACACACCCTTCTCCCCGGGAGGTGAAAAAGCAGACAGGATAAACCGTGATGTGATCTTGCAGGAGGGGTGTGGTGGGTGTGGTAAATAGAATGTGTCCGATATTATCTTAACACTGGTATAATTACATTATTTTTTCGATGTGCCAGCGATCAGACAAATGATTGACTTGTTTACTGGTCAAAATATACATGGAATGCTAGGCCTACTCTGTGATCAGGCATAATGGTTATACTGTAGAATGGTATGCCACACAGTTTCGAGAAATCTCGTTGTGAGGCCTATAAATTAATTATTTGCTTTCTTCTACATTTATATATTGGAAAGCAATACAATATCAATCGATATTTAGTTCATACGCATTACCTATATATAACAAGAACGACCAACCTCCGAATAAGGATATAGGTGTGTTGTATACAACACACCTATATAGTGGGAATGATAATGGCAATATTTTCACAAAATCACAGTTTCGACCTCTACTGAAACAAACGCTCAAATTCGATTCTTTTGCATATTAAATTGAATTCATGACAGTAAGAACTCTGATATTGTGCGTTTAGGCCAACGCACCCCCTCCTTCCCCTTCTGGTTCAACCCACTAACCCCTCATTGAGATGTAGGGCCATGTCCGCAGTTCCTGGTATTCGTATAGATATACACAATACACGTAGGCTACTCATATTGTTGAAATTCTGTCACACCTTTTTCTACAACATGTCAGCCAAAAACTGAAAACTCAGGGATCGATTCCCGTTTAGAAGTATACTGTGTACTAGAAGCATAAGAAGACGTTGGGTGTAGCCTTTTTCACACAAAAATGCTGCTCTCAAAGGATTGCACCATTTAACCCAAATTAAGCAGAAAATCGAGTGTGGACTCAGGGCCGGTGATTTGGGGCCCGCCCAGGGGCTCCAAAAGCAGCTGAACCTTTCGTTGAATGCGCAGGAGCATTCTGTGACGCTCCCGATTTAAATTTTGAACTTCTCAGACACTGCGTTTTTTTATGCAAAATATCTTAATCCAAGATGATCATGATGATGTTCCAGATTTAGACACTGTCAACTTGATTTTTAGATCATTCATTTCAAGGGATTTCTTCTTAGGTGGCGGGCAGCAGAAGTATATGGGGATTTATGTCTAGATATATATTTGCAATGTTTTTTTAACAGGAAAATCACACTTTCAATATACTGTAACGTATTTGATATGTTTGTTTTACGGCAACAATTGATTTTTTTTTCAAGAATAACCCGCGTCTACCCCCACCCCCTCCCGTACACGCCCACTGCGCCTGGTTGTGGCGGGCTCATTGGCTTTCATTAGGATTCAAGATTTTGGGAGAGAGAGAGAGGGGGGGGGGGGGGTTATTGGCAGAATATCATGTATGCGTGATCGTATTCCGATTCAACAACAACGTTAATCTGCGTAAAAAAAGTTCTCTGAAAAATGGCGCCCGCCTAAAATTCCGCGCCCTAGGCCTGGGCCTGGTTGGCCTGTGCGGTAATAGGCCTACGACTCTGATAATGCTAGCTTTTTTTAGCTGAAAGAATTAAATCGCCGTTTGCTTCCCAGATGAAGTAGGCCTGTCAAAAATATTGGCATACGTTTGTCAAGTTTCATCACGATACGTTTCAGTATATCGCTGAACTACATACAGAAGTTATTGAGCGCATGTAGGTCTGTGTAAACTGGCTATGCCATGGATCATTCGGAAAGTAGAAAAGGCCGACACCTTTCCAATGTGTAGAACCTTCGCCGACACTACGGTTACCCATGCTGCATATAATTATAAATTCCCATACCTATTGATATGATATAAATAGTATAGTAGTGATGAATGGAATCCCTCCAAAAACCCGCAATTATAAAACAACCACCTGCAAACGACAAACGTCTTTACCAGCGCGGTCGTTCCCCCGTGACGTCACAGATCACAAAGAACGTAAAATGCCAATCATCTCTCGCAACGGCTCTCAGGTCAATTTCTGGACAACCCGAGCCCTAATTGATACCATTTCTGTTGTCTACATACTCAGTAGATGCTTAACTTCATTATTAAAACAAGTCACTTTTTCGTGTCCATGGCCCTTTAAGGCACTTCAGAAAATCATATGGAATGAGGCAACGTGCAATTCACCTGCGCGTTACCGGTAAATAAATTACCCACTCACCTACCAACCTAACTTACTCCTGGCTCGCTTCACAAATCATGCCATTCGCATTACTAATGTAACATTCAATGCATTTAACTGTCTACAGAGTCGTAGTACCACCATGGTTAGTATGAATGCTTCATCACGTTTATACATGCAGTATTATCACAGTCGTCAACGTGCGCACAGGATTCCTGTAGCGGAGTTACAGGAAGCCTGCAAAAAGCAACAACATTATCTGAGAAAATTGATGGTGGGTGGGTATCTTTGGTTGGAAACACATCCCAAACGAGGTTTCCAGCAAAGCGACTTAGCAGATAGACTAACATAAAGATATTCTTTCGGGTGGTAGTTTCATTTGTTGTTGACACCTTCTTTATTATTAACTATAAACACATGAAGTGAGATTATTCCTCAATTATCGTCCGATTGCCCCTTTGTCTACATGAAATCACCATATAATGGAACTTTTGCCCACTGCTAATGTGCATGGGGGTTTATTGGTTCACAGTTGATCAAATTCAACAGTTAATGGGAGGTGACACTCGTCTGTTTGTGTTTGTCAAGCAATTGTTTGTCGTAACACACACGAGATATGTGCTGCAGGATTCACGTAACACTGGATGTAAAATTGCCCTAAAATTTGTCTTTCAACTAAATTAACTTTGTACACATCAATATAAACACATACAAAGGTCAGATTCATGGATTGTGCATTGTACTGGAAAAGTACAAGCATATAGGCTGCATTATTCCTAGCTGGATCTCATCAATTGGCAATGCAAGTACCACTAGATGTAAAATTGTCCCCTAATCTCTCTTTCCACTAAATTTACAGCAAAATTATTTACATTAACAACTGGAACGGTATAATATGTATGTACACTATACATAAACTGAATATATACAGTGCTCACCATGACCTCACTGATCAGTATTGGGACCAGCGTGGGACTGGATGCAGTGTTGTACAATGGCATCCGTTTGCTCTGATGAGAAACTGCAGTACCCACAGTCACCAGCCATAATAATTCTCTGTGGGAAAGTTGCTAACAAAAACCCACACGTAAGATTGGTTAGGTCCATGCAACACACCAATACTGATATCATTGAGGACATGATGAGCACTGTATATTCAGTTTATTATATTGTTCCAGTCGTTACACATAATAAGTTATTTTGCTGTAAATTTAGTGAAAGAGGTATTTGGGGGCAATTTTTCATCCAGTGCTACTTGCATACTAAATTACTTTACAACGAAGAAAAGGCATGCATTGCCAGTTGATGAGATCCAGCCAGGAGAATCGCAACCTATATGCTTGTACTTTTCCAGTACAATGCACAATCCATGAATCTGACCTTTGTATGTGTTTATATTGATGTTTACAAAGTTAATTTAGTGGAAAGAGAAATTTTAGGGCAATTTTACATCCAGTGTTACTTGAATACTGAAGCGCCTGTTACGTGAATCATGCAGCACATATCTCGTGTGTGCTACGATAAACAATTGCTTGACAAACACAAACAGACGAGTGTCACCTCCCATTAACTGATGAATTTGTTCAACTGTGAACCAATCAACCCCCATGCACAGTAGCAGTGGGCAAAAGTTCCATTATATGGTGATTACGTGTAGACAAAGAGGCAATCGGACGATAATTGAGGGATAATCTCATTTAATGTGTTTATAGTTAATAATAACGAAGGTGTCAACAACAAATGAAACTACCACGCAAAAGAATATCATTATGTTAGTCTATCTGCTCAGTCCCTTTGCTGGAAACTTCGTTTGGGATGTGTTTCCAACCAAAGATACCCACCTACCATCAATTTTCTCAGATTATGTTGTTGCTTTTTGCAGGCTTCTTGTAACTCCGCTACAGGAATCCTGTGCGCACGTTGACGACTGTGATTATGTATGGTAAAATGGTTGTTCTTTTTTCCCAGAGCAACTCGTCATATGAACAAGTCTCACAAGAATGTGTGTACATTACCAATTACAGCTGCGCGTATAGCAGTGTACAACACTGTTTGAAAACATCAGTGTACATACAGAGCAGGAAATCATCTTAAGGTCATTATTACATTGACCCATTGAAATGAAATATTTAAATGGGATGCAGAGAATTGCATAAAATTCCTTGACAGTTGTAGAAGCCACCCCCCCCCCCCCCCACCCCCCTCTCTTTCTTGTTAAATTGACATGATAAATAATATTTCAAATCCGATTGATTGTACAGAACATTTGGATAATGTCTAACATATCATTCCAACACAATGAACATTGATAAGGTGTCGAGAAAATCTTCCTATCCGTATTGCTGCAGTAGAATATAATACAACTTGTGGAAATAAGAAATCTGTCACAGTTTTGCCAGCACAACACATGTGCAGATGATTTTTTACAAGACATCTACTTTATTAACTTTCTGACAGCAAGAAAAAAACCATCACAAAATTGTATTTTGAACAAACTCCTGTGGATGTTATTTTTTCATCAAAAAAAATATTTAACTGGAAACCAGTCATGCATCCATTTATATCATGATTATGCAAGAAAAAATAAAGCACCACTTCAACTTTCGTAGAAGTAACAATTATTCTGAACGAGTGACTCATGTGACATCCTCTTTCCAAATTCTATGACATAATTTTAGGAACTAGCATTCATCGAGGTCCAAGTTCAACACAGGGAATGCGTTTTTGTGAGAGGATGCATTAGAGAAGTTCTTTCATGACATCTACCTCATGTGTATCAGTATATGTGTGAACCCACAGGTCTGTGACCATGATGACTATACATGTAATTAAAAAAATTGTTATTTCAACAAACCAACATCATCGCAATGTAAAAAGCTTAGTATGTCCATCTGGGTATTTGGTTTAGCAACTTTCAATATATAAAACACAGACCAGTGTCAAAAGCAATTTTCAATACATTTGCAGCAAAAATTTTCGCAGACAGAAAAGAAAATAGAGACTGGTGTCAAAATTTGAGAACAGTGTTTATGATGAGTCTGACCTAATGACATATAGACTCCATTATAATAAATTGTTCCAGAACCCTTCCACCTTCCCCCCCTCCCCTCTACTCCCCCCCCCCCCTCCCTCACACACACACACCTTTACCCACACAATTATAAGTCACACTGATCTTTTAGTAATGTCCCATAACTTTTCTACCACAGCCATGGTATCTGAATTATTGTGATATCAATAATTCTCACAGTACAATAGTCAATATGATTTTTAAACATTAAAATCTTCAATTTCTTCAAACCAAGGTCAAACATCATGAATAATTTATATGCCATTAACCTACATTGTAACCCCTAGCTACCATGCAACTGTCACGTCATTCACGCCAGGGTAATGTATCAGACTTTTCCCAACAAAAAAAAATCAACAAACACTCATACAACATATTTTAAATGTAGAAGCTTTCTAAAATATATTGGTAGATGTATATTCCTAAAAGGTATCAAATTTCTTGAAAATGTTATTTTGCTGTTTTATGGTGTCTGTAACCTAGTTGAATTTTCTATTGTAGGTCAAGCTGTCAGGGAAAATAAATGGCCATGTACATGTATTCTAACCTGCAATCTACAGGGCGTCTCAGGAATAAAACCACCATACAGAAAACTCAAGAGATTTTGCCGATTTGATCGATCAATCAATTCATTTAATCTGTCATGTGGATAATCAGAGTAAAGATCATTTCGAAATGTAAACATTAAAAAGGCATTTTCATGTCTCAAGAAAAGTTACTGCTTTTATTTCCTAACATGATAGAAATACATTTTGGGCCACATTTTGTATAGATCGGCAGGTGACCAAAGTTCAGGGTAGGACTAAGTTCAGGATAGCTGCCAGCACGTGTGGCGGAATGTACATGCATTGTTTTAGGTCACTAATGTCATTGTTTGTTCACATTTTTGCGTTCGTTGACATGTTTTTGACCACTGCCAAACCAATTTTAGTCATTATTTTTAATAAATGAAAGTTTTGACGCTCGATCGTGACAATTGTGTCCGATAGCTTTGAAACCTGAACTTTGGTCACCACTGCATGGTCACACTATGCTATTGGTCAGCATAGCATGGCCTGACAATCAGGGTTTATATCTAAGTTGGACGATACATTTTGGCACACACGCTCTGCAGTATTCGACTTTGATCCTGTTGACGGATTAGGCATCTGTTGGGAGTCATTTTATGACAATCGTCCATTATCAAAACTTTTGATGTCTTGACAGCTGTATCGTATATTCCGTTGTTTTGACATTCATAATGTATAGGTAGATTTGGCAGGGAGTCACGTTCAAGTTCGCTGCCACAAATATTTGCGTTTTTGCGACCAGGCCATGTTTGCGGCCGTTTAATTTCGTGGTTTGGCTGTCTTGAACAATTTCTTCATAACAATGTGGGTTGTCATCAGAAATGTTTTGCGTCTATTTCTATTTAGTTTCACAATTTTTTGGATTCAGCAAATTTGCTAAAATAAAAGGTCACAAATAATTTGTGGTTTTACAGTATTTAAGCTAATTGTGGCCCTTATCATTATGATCATGGTAGAACATGTAGGTAGGTGACAAGTGGACCATATTTTCATTCTGAATGCTGCAACATTCATTTACATTGCATGAGGCCAATTTGTCACAAACATTCGTCCAATATAAAATTATTCCAAAATATTAATAATAATTGAAATTTTCCTCATTACCATTATTGCCAATATACTTCACCCAGAAAATTCTCACATGTATTGTTGTATTTCCACGGAACACATACATCACTTCCCTGATGTTCTTAACGTTTCACAGACTATGAGTACAATGTATCCTGCTTACATGTATAACCACGTTTGCAATGTCCCAATACAAAGTTATGGCATATTTCCTTTTCTTTCTGTGTATAAGACGACAGATTTTCATGGTTGATGGGCCATTACTTACGTTGTAGGCATTCGACAACGGTGGAAAATTTCGGCGAGAACAACACAAAACATGTCATTGTGAAAGTAACATACACGTTAATAGAGCACGGAAAGCATAGACGGCACGTTCACTTCCACTTTCAACAGACAGACACTTATCCAACTCATATATCATGTATATACATATAAAACACCAATTTTCCATACATGAATTCATGTCAGAGACCTACACGTACTCGTGATTCTATGAATGCCGATTGAATCAGTACAATAAACTCATAGACAGCGCACACAAGGACAATTCTCGTGGTAATTGTCACCTAGTTGAATGTTAAAGATGTAGATATTTTTGTAGTCAGTTATATGATATAAGTGCAATTTAATTATTCATCTTCAAATTAAATTGTACATTCGTCTAAGAACGAATGCCCCCGAGGACACCTGCGTCTTTAATTGAATCCTATACCTTATACATGTACGGTAATTGTCGTTTTGATATAACACTTCGATGTAGGTCATGATCAAAGGCTTTACAATTATTACATCCATATAACCATGAAAACATAAACATAAAAAATGCCAGTAAGCATGGTAGGTAAAAAATCTGAATAGATACCCACAGGTATAAAACACATCCAATTTTAAATTTGATTAAAAAATTCAACTTCAAATTGAAGGTTACATCTACGTATGGAGATATTATGTTTCATTTATATGTTCTATTCATATTCAACTCCTACACATAATGTACATGTAAGTCACCCACACGTACATGATTTAGGTACAAATAGTACATAAAATGTATCTAAGTGCACCCTTTCAACATGTTATTTAACATGTTATTGTTGAATAATTTGAATACAATTCGAGTTGAACAATATGCTGCACTTGAAGTGCTGATGACCGCGTAGCTATACTCCCTAGACACCCTCGACTCCCGGTCCTATATAGACTCCACTCTAGTGATGGGAATCAGTTGTTACTTCACTTTCGATCATCGGTTGCAATCGATTACCACGAGCCGATCGATGATCAATTATAATCGGTTGCACCGGCTTACTAGTAAGTGAAAGCCACTGAACCCCGTTGTAGCAATTCACATGCATTCAAATGATTCCATTTCCATAATGTTCAATAAAATACATTACATTCAGTCATTTTTTGTGTTATACCAACTGCAATGTTATTTTCAACCACTTTACTTGAAATTCTGTCGAGTTTTGTGTAAGGCCAAATGATCTTTTGAGCTCTACTTTGACCGATTTGGACAAAATCCGATGATCGATCATTGATTATCATAATTGATCATCGTAATCGGATGACTTTCCAACTGACTTCGATCATCGGAACATCACTACTCTCCTTTAACTTTACAGATATTGCTGGGATCACTGACATCTAACATGTTCAAGTTTGCGCTTTTCAAATGACAGTTTAAGGTTGACTGTAGTATTCATCATCTCTGTTGACTCCAGCTCTAAATCATAAGCAATACTAGTATATGAAATCATAAACGTAGAGATGTTAAAATTTATCATCGAATTGCTGAAAATGCACGATCCTGATTGGTCAATTCCCTAACAATACCATGCTGTATTTGCAGGGCTGTGGCGCAACCCCACGATATTTTCTGTATCGTGGGCTTCAGGCGGGTATTACGGAATGATGTTTTGGAGATTTCCATATAATCCAATGATAAAATCGTTACCATGGACGTCAGACCCCGATACGGTGTGATATCTGTCTTCAGTCAGCATATCCCATTCGGCCTTCAGCCTCGTGGGATATGGTGACTTCATGCAAATATCACGACGTATTGGGGTCTGAAGCCCATGATAACTTATAATATTTCACATGCTTTTTATAGATCATGTAGATCAGCCCATTAATTCCTTATTACTATTCTTTTAATCTTTTTGAAGTGCCTATATTCATATTTTGTGTGACAAGAGTTTCTCAACAAGACAGTGCGTATGATGGTATTCAACCACTGAAACTTCACACTAGTCTAGTGTTGCCATGGTTACCGACCGATGCGTCCTAAACATGCTACACTATAATTTCCGCAGCCAATGTGTTGTCAATAGACTTGGCCAGCTGGATGCTTCAATGCAACCAAAAAGATTTAATGTTGTGATTTTACCATGTATACAATACCATTAGAATGTCCCATGACAAAAAATTCATGTGAATGCATGAATGAGAATATTCACGAGTAAATTCCTGCTGCTAGAACATGTAGAACGTTGCACAATGAACACAGATCCATACAAGTAGTATCCGCCAAAATATTACGATAACATACTAGTATTTCATATCACAAGCGATCTAACAGTGGCATGACAATCACAAGTACATGTAATACACGAATGTATCTATAGATCTGCTGTTGGCACATGCTCTGACACCTGAGATTGCTCGTTACCATGGTAACATGGGTATACATCTGCACGTATATTTACACATTACATAAGTAGAAATGTGATGTCTAATGCATACATGGACATGGACATTTCTATTTACTAAGCACTCGAATGTAGAGCCTTTACATGCTTGCATGTAAATTTTGCACACTCAAACACGTTCATTTTTTGTACTGACAATTTATCAAACTCTTCAAAGACACCCACGCATAAGTAACGTACTAGTAAGACCAAGTCTCTCGTGATGGTAATTAATACAATTTATTCCAATATTGCGACGATGTTAGTATATTGATGGAACAAGTTGTCGCTTGGGACTCTGGTCTAAAGAATGCCGAGAAAGAGATTCACAGCCGGACAAAACCAAAGATCCGGATGCCTACTAACCTTTGTATTATTACATTAGAATATTGGGGGACCAAATAAAGACACATGGAATAGAAACACTTAAATTTTTAGATGGTCACACTAGTATTTCACTATTAACACAAGTATATACCTTTTTCTGGAATGCAGAATTTAGATTTTCCATTGAAGCATTCCAGATTGGAAAATTCAGCATACACTTTATAAATACACCTACCATATATCAGGTATCAGGCCAGGTGCAACTTAAACACGTGCGGTGCCTGCATATTTCTATCTCCAATACACATGATTTAATCCAATCTACTTGTATTTCATATATTCCCGTTTACACCATCCATGTGAATCCAACCAAACACCATACAATACCGGTATATATAAGAATCTTGTCATGAATGCTTGGAATACATACGTACATGTACATACAACAGACTGAATAGAGCGGTTATAATGCATAGGTCCGAGATGTAATGCCGTGTTTTGTTGTGTGGTTTTCTATTAGACCTGCTTGGGGTGAACCAGTGGAAATCCATCGGTCTGACGGCATCAAAACATAGCCGGGCAGAGCTACAAGCTGATTGGTCGATTCTGGAGGTGTGTCACTATGTGCGTGCGGTGGGGGGGGGGGGGGGTGTAGGAGGGAATAATCCTGGGGAGGCACCGGCCAAAACAACAAAACCTGTCACACATCCGAGAATTGCGCATGCATGTAAGCCAAGGATGAGCATTATAATTTATTTATTCAGCTGTAAAACTGAAAAATTTTCTACAAATATTTATAAATTGCTTTCCCTATTTGAAGATCTACATGCAAATATCCATGGCAGAATTCCTCAGTCTTATGGATTTTTGAAATGTGATACACATAACGTAGCAATAAGCATGTGCTGTATTCATGTACGAAAATGTATCTCATCTTTAAATTAATCATCTGTAATTGAAATTTGATACCATACAACTACAATGTATATGTAGTTACATGTACATGTAATGTATACAAATGTCCTCCCTTCTTCATGAACATGATGAATTGTGAAGATTATATCTGCTACACTCCTGTTTACAAGCTTACAGTGCCGGCAGTACTTTAGCCTGCATTCTGACCAGAGGCACATCTCCACCCACCCCCCCCCCCTTCCCCGCCCCCCTTCTCACCAGCCAATAACAACCATCGCACCAGAGCAAAAATCAATATCTCCTTCTGGACGACTCCTGGAAGATTCCCAGAATTCTCGGATCTAGTCCACACAGCTACATGTAGAGGGATGGTTTATGAACTGCGGGAGATTCTCCCTAGCAATTACATTGTTGCAACCATGGCAACACTTACCCTGAATTACGTGTGCTTGGCATTAGATACAAGTAAACAGGGCCATGATTTAACAATTACTGATTTTACTAGGAATCTTCAAAACATAATCTCAACATTTATTCCGTGTTAACTCTCAAAATACTGGAATACTAGTAGTTCTAAATTGAAAATCCTGAGTCAATGCTTTGTGCAAAACAATCAAAGTTAAACACAAGACCACAAATAATATATGTAAATGAATTCATTACAGAACAGGAGCATCCTATACCCAGCAAATTTAGATCACTTATAACCAGACCATGTGCCTATCCTATGTTTCCTATTTGTCGAGCATATAGCTCTCCGATACGATAACCACGACACTCCTCTATCAAACATAACTTCCTGCACACCCATAGAACAGGTGTCTATGGATGTGTGTACATGACCTTGGTCAAGCAAATCTATAAAGGTTTCCAAGTGCATTTTCCATTTTCCATGCCTGTTATATTTCAATGGCAGCCGTGCCAGATCAATGTTCAGGACTGTCGGCATACACTATAAATGTGGTCAAACATTTATTCATTATAATCCAAACTGATTCATGACAATATATTTATCGGTTTGTGTATGGAGGCTTGGATACTAGTATTTTTTGGGGGGCAAAAGCATTATATTCTTTAAAGGAGAAAAGGGGCAGGGGGGGGCAACAAGTGATAAACATAAATTATCAACATGTTATTATATATTCACAGGGACATTAATGTGGCCTATTGAAGAAACGCATAGAATTTTGAGAATCAAAGTAAATATAAATCGTACTACAGTGGTCCCCCTCAGATAAGAACTGTATTAGTAAATAGTCTCGGGGTTAATCATGTTAATGCACACTTTGTGACATTTAACAGCGAGTGTTAGAGTTTTCCAATATATCGATTCAAGAGACTTAGTGCACCTGATTGTCGTGGTCTGATGCAACACAATCTCAACAGTCATGAGTCATACTTGATTTTTGTAAAGGTGAGAAAAATAAATGTAGGTAGCAAAAAATATATTTGACAGCATGTTATTGACATTTTCGTTGACATTTTATTCCTGTTCCATTTGTTTGACTATACTAGCATATATATTTTTTTAAAAACCGGTTTTGAGATTTGTAATCACTCTTTACACATGCTACAGGATAATACTGTACTGTGACAATAATTTGCAAACTCTCTAAAGCATTATGTATATAACATATCATATTCTACTCTGATGCTTCGTAATTTTGTACATTTATTCAAAACCACATACAGTGGATCCTGTGTTAAAGACCACCTGGTTTGAGAGACCACCCTGTGTTTTAAGACTGTTCCTCTTGGTCCCAAGTGGCCTTTTATCATGTAAATGAACCTGCCATGAGAGACCACCTGTCATTTAAGACCACCTTTTTGGGGTCCCTTGGGTGGTCTTAAAACACAGGATCCACTGTACTACCATCATGACTATAGGTACACTTCAATATTACCGGCCAGTCTGACCAGCAATGATGATCTAGCCCAAACCTCAGCACTAACTATGCTGACAAGACCAACCTGACAACTTCAGCATGTTCAGATGGTCTGACAAACGTTAAATGACTTTCAGGGCTTCGCAGTGACCTTCGCTTTGGAACCAATCAATTGACACGACCAGAAAAACAAATTACAAGCTGGAGACCGTCATTAAGCGGGGAGTTTGTCACTTGTAGGGAGTAATCAATAAGGAGAATTAATTTGGTTGCCAGGTTCCATGGTAAATTATGTGAACTACAAGCGCTCATGAAATTCAGTCCTTTTTTGGAGGCTAACTGGCTTCAATTGTAAAACAAAAAATGAGAGAAAACATATGATCAGGTGTTAAACTTGTGACACAAAAATAAAATTACTCACCTCACAGAAAACAGGTTCCCGTCGGATCCCGACGCTGAATTACACTCTCAATCGCCAAGTCCCAACATTTCTTCAACATGTACTATATTCCAAATTTTCCAGAAGCTCAGTTCTTCGGGTCCTTGGAATCTTCTGTCAGATTTGAATGTGTCACACCTTGTGGCTTCAGAAGACTTGTAACTGTAATCGGAAATTGACACCACGTTTTGGCAATTTGATTGATTAATTCAATTTCAATGATTGACTTGTTGTTGACTGAAACCTTGTGATACCTAGACTATCAGATTTCTAGCATTCATGATGTCTAGCACTCCAAGTGTGTTAGTGGTTACCGTATTTATTCAATTAGTTCAAACAGCTAAAAATAATTAAATTTTGAAATGTTCGAATTATTAGATTCATGATAAAATCGTCCGTCGAAACGAAAAAAAAAACCCAAACCCAGATCAATCATGCCATGGCAGATAGGCCTACGCCAGTTGACAGATGCCGCTCATGCTGGCTGGTTCACACCCCGGAAGCCGATGTACGTAACGCGCATGACGGACATAAAAATGGCGCACGGTCTGTTTTAGTTCGAAAGATTAACGTCGTTTTTTTCCTCACTTCAACACCGAGTTACTACCTGACAATATGCAGTTAGACAGATGAGATATGTTTACGTATCGTGTCGCAAAGATGGTAGTCGCATCGTGCTTTACTTTTGTGTATTTTGAGATACAAATATTGGCGGGGATGTCCGTAACGCCCGACTGATTTTCATGATTGATTTCCGTAACGCGATTTCAGGATGTCCGTAACGCGCGGCAAAAGAATTATTTTCCGGGTAAACTTTCACCACGTTGATGTAAAACAGCAGGACCTGAGTATTTGTCAGTGTCACAATCTAACTGCATGCTTCTTCACCCAGATTCTGATGCGAGTGTAGATGCACCTATGGCAGCAAGGAGCAGCGAGGTAATGATTATTTTGATGAGAATATTGATACTGAAGTTAAAACATAGCACCAAGGGTGCTGTAGCTTACCGGCAATCATGTGAATTGCATGGAATCCTGAATACATATAAATTGTTACACTGATGTTAAAATCTACATGTTAAAACATGTCGTAAATGTTGATAGAAACACATTTTCTGTATGGACTTTAATACAAAATCAAGTTACATCTTGAAAGATTTTTTTCGTTAATGACAAATTTTCACAGACAGTCGATTCAAAGGCAACAAAACTTATACACATCACAAAGGTACATAAGGATAATCTTATACATGATTTTGAGGAAAACTGTCTGAATAGATTTCGAGAAAATGATCACCAAAGACAAAATTCATTGTTTTTTCGACAAAAAAGGTCGTTTTGACCTTTCAAGGTCATTGAAGGTCAAATTTAAGGTCACCACTCAAACCGCAGTATATTACTTCCCATTTGAATGTGCCAATACTTAGGCTCTATCTTGAACTGTTCTATGAGATTACTCTGCATAGCTCCCATTATGAAGGAAAAGTTGGGTGAAGTCAACAATTTTCAATGACCAAAAAAAAAATTTTTTTTTTTTTTAGCTGGAAATGGATTAAAAGGAATAGTGACTCGATTTGGGACAAAAAAAATTTTTTTGCCGACTCGTCAAAAAATCAAAATGGTCGCCCCACGCAGACCGTCATTTCAAATGCAACAAAATTTAAACACATCACAAAGGTACATAAGGAGAATCTTATACATGATTTTGAGGGAAACTGTCTGAATAGTTTTCGAGAAAATTACCACAAAAGGCAAAATTCATTGTTTTTTCGACAAAAAAGGTCGTTTTGACCTTTCAAGGTCATTGAAGGTCAAATTCAAGGTCACCACTCAAACCGCAATATATGATTTCCCATTTGAATGTGCCAATACTTAGGCTCTATCTTGAAGTGTTCTATTTTTTTTTTTGCTGGAAATGGCTCAAAACGAATAGTGACTTGATTTGGGACAAAAAAAAAATTTTTCACCGAACCGTCAAAAAATCAAAATGGCCGCCACACGCAGACCGGCGAATCAAGGGCAACGAAACTTATACATGTCATAGAGGTACATGAGAGGAATGTTTTGAAACAAAAATCTCAAAACTTATCAGACAGTTTTTGAGAAAATGGCCACCAAAGTCCAAAATTGGCAATTTTTCGTCAAAAATGGCCGCCAAATCGGCAAAAACGATTCAATCAAAAAATTTAAAAAACATTTTCAGATATTGGCCTAAAGTATGTTCTGACAAATTTATGGGGAAATTCATCATGCCAAAAAAATGTTACAGACCCGGACGGACGACGGACGCCGGACGGACGCCGGACGAAAAACCACGATAATAGCTTATCGGCCCAAAGGGCCGGTAAGCTAAAAATATTAGTTCGATCGCCAACTGTTATAAGAAGCGAATGCTGTGACAGTCTATGTGTTCATGTCTCAATTGATTTCCCTCACAGTCTGGCATGTAGGAGGGTGAGATGACGTATTTTTTGTTTTCTGTTAAGAGTTGAATTGTTCTAAACAATTGTTTTGCTCCCTTGTTCAACAAAAACCAACATGTGCCCCACCACATATGATACATTTTCAGTTGTTTCAGAGGGCTTGTGATATCTAAATGAAATCAATAATACGAATATTTATGCCAACTGCAGCTGATCATGACAATGCTGTCATACGAGAGTCAACTGGAAGTGTACATGAATATGTGTATCATGCCAAAGTCTACTTGTGTTTTGGGGTTTTTTTAATGTGCAGATAGTGTCGTCCATGGCCACGATGGGAGCATCGTCTTCTTGCCAAGTTCTTCGAGCACCCCCGTTAAACCACGGCCGCAACATCGTAAGGGGACAATTTGGGAAATGTAATCATTGGCGCGTGTGCGTTGTCATGCAAACTATTCAGATGATTTGTTTAATGAATATTTCATCCACATAGTATTATTTCAAAGTAAATCACTCTGCTCCGAATTGAAACAGTGTGTTCAAACTGTGGACAGACATTTGCGTCGGAGAGTGGCTTGAGAGAGCACAAGTTGAGGGAATACGGGAAAGGTCCGACACGAGTGCTGAGTGTGTGGCCGGGGCTACATCAATAAGGCCTCATTCCTGGCCCATGAATTGCAACATGTTTGGGTATGCCCTATATGAGTTGTTGGTCTATAGGCCAACCTCTTTCGATAAATATTTTCCATGTAAATGAACAATAATTATATGACCACAGATTGTTTGGGTGATAATTGTAAGTATTGTGCAGTTATATTAGGCGGGCCACACGTATGAATACGGAACCCCGTAGGAGCCAAATACTGCAAGGTGTGAAAATATATTTATCTGGCGGCTGCCACCAACTAATTAAGTGGCGGCCGCCAGATAAATATAGTTTTACACCTTACAGTATCCAAGGTATCTAGCCTCTGCGGGCTGCTGTATATAAGTGTATGTCAAAGGCGCTCTGTTGCTTAATAGGCTGTCGTGTGTCAATTTTATTTACGCAGCAGAAACAGTTCAAGTGTGATGCGGATGGCTGTGGAGCTTCTCTCTGCTACAAGAAGGATCTCCGCCTTCACACGGACAGTAAGCACTCGCAGAACAGATACTGTATGCTTGCGACAACTGTCCGGCTGTTTTTGGGAGGCAGGATAGCTTGCGGCACTATCGGAATGCGTGCAAGGGGAAATCTAAATATTCATGCAGTCAGTGCTTTTACTAATCGCCATACCAGCACAATGTTTCAAGGCATGAGAAAACTGCCCACAAGTAAATAATCGTCCCTTTTATATTTTTGGAACATCTGAGTAATATTGTTCTTTGTGGTGGACTGTACAATGCTGGAACATTTCGTTCGTTGTTCCAGCAAAATGTACGCAGTGGTAGCACATCAGCTTTTCCTACTCTGCAATGTCAAAAACATTAACATTTAACGCTTTGTGAATTTCACCTTATACGTGATGATTCATGCCACATTTACACGACTACAGGTCTGTTAAAGATAGAGTCTGGTCATAGTAGGAAAATAACTAGTTTTGGCACATGAAAATAGAGGGAATCTTGTGAATTGACGTGGTTTTTACAGCATGTTGATATCTCAATTGGTTCCGAAGTTATGATGATTTATTCAAATTATTTCCCGCCAAAATTAACACCTAATTATGTATTATAATTAGTATTCATGACGTCACACCAGTATAACTGTTTTAATTAGTTATATTCGGATGCTAAATCTGTGTCCTTTATATATATTATCACAAACAAGAACATGCAGCAAACTGCGGAAGACGACATTAGAGCTCGAGCACATCATCAGCACCACGACAGCTGAATATATCTTACACAACGTTAGGCCTACCACCCCCCCCCCCCCCCCCAAAAAAAAAGAAAGAAAGAAGAAGCCATAATTTCATCCCCTATGTGATTCCAATTCATTTCCGTATACTAGGATGAAAAACATGGCCTACTTCATTCATATTACTAATAAGTAAACATTTATTTTAAAATCGATCAATGGAACAGATATGCCTGCTAAAATGATATGGAACCTCATTAAAATATCCTCAAAACATTGGAAACTATGAGGAATATCTGCATCTGATAACATCAGATAAGGCCTAACACATGCCTTCACTGGGCAAATTAAAATACCAGTTAAGAATAAAAAGACTTCGCAATCCAGCACAGAACACCAGCTTAACTGTCATGTTATAAAATACGTCAAATTACGGTAAATGTAGCCGTGGCATCGCAGACGAATCGCTGTGTTTACTTCATAACGCCAAAAAAAGTCCACACGCAGATGCCCACAATGAACACATGCATGTATGCATACACGAATTGCTGAACAGAAATTGTGTTTCAAAATACTCGTCATTGTGGTAAAATTTGCTTTGCATTCTGGGAACGTCAATTTCCATCGGCTCCGCCATTTTGGGACGTTTCTAGATAATTTGAACATTTACGTTATTTTCTCAAACCTAGCACATCGATTCATGCCTCATATATCTGTGGAATAGTCAAAGTTTCCCATCAATTCGAGAGATTTTATGTCAAGGACAAAGAAAATCCTCATTTGAAGTAGGTATCTAAACGTTTACATGTCAAAACGTGGGTCGATAGGTTGGCATGAAACCTCCATGAAAAAGTCAGCACATAGACATGTAGAGGGTTGGGGGCTTCGCCCCCAACGCTCTAATGTCAAAAAAATTGTAGTACGGCATCCCAATGAGAAATATACCATAAATATGTGTAGTCGAACATCGCCATACCATCCATCCCTTAGATACTGTCCATAGCAATGCCGTTGCTAGGGACCTTTGCTCGTAACTAAAGAGAGTTATCATGATGATAATGCATTTATTTTATATTTTAAATGAAATACACGAATGTTATAATGTATTTTTGACGAAAAATTAGCATATTCATGAAGTTTGGCCCCATAGCAACCACCGTTGCTCAGGGGCAATATTTCGGGCGTTGTGCACTTGGTGACGAAATTAGGTTATTGAATTCTGATTATGTTTAATACCAAATGCGACAGAATAGTTAAGACTCAAATAATGTAAACAAAAGATGAAATATCAAGAGTTATATGTTGCTACATGTAATTATCTCAAAGTACTGGTGTGACGTCATGAATACTCATTATAATACTTAATTGTATCCCCCGAACAAAGTTCGGCGGATACTATGGATTTACGATCGTCGCGCCGCCGCCGCCGCGTCCGCGTCCGCGTCCGTGTCCGCGTCCGCAGACACTTTCTTGTGAACGCGCTGCAGGTTGCAAATATGAACCGATTTTGATAATATTTTATATGGACATGTCTTATGGTGAGATCTGGACACCTATCGATTTTGGTTGCCATAGCAACCAAAATAGCCGATTGGCGTAACATTTTGTGCTCAAATTAGCCTGTTTAACACACATGGGTTGTGAAAGCTCTACGGGTGGGAGTTTTCAATGAATGATGATGAAATCGCACAGGCTCAATGAGAAAGACCATCACACGAAACCTATTGTTTTTCAGAATGATCGAAAATATTAATAAGTTTGAGAGGTTAACTTATTACGACAATTAAAATACCTACTTTGACATGTGTGATCACTCCAATAACCTGTACTATGAAAGCAAATTGCACTGGATTCTTGTTCAGAATACAGAACTGATGTTTTTGGTGAAAAAAGAACAATATTACTGAATAAGTTAACATTGGTTTTACTAGTTAAGTCTATTATTGACCACAATAAAAATAGTTAAGACGAGAAACATTTATTATTGAGCTCAACAAGGTAAAGGTTTTGTCCAGTAGAGACTTCACAGGTGTAACCGAATAAGTTAACATTATTTTTACTAGTTAAGTCTATTATTGGCCACAATAAAAATAGTTAAGACAAGAAACATTTATTATTGGGCTCAACAAGGTAAAGCTTCTGTGCAGTAGAGATTTCATGGCTGTAGCCGAATAAGTTAACATAATTTTTACTAGTTAAGTCTATTATTGACCTCAAGAAAAATAGTTAAGACAAGAAACATTTATTATTGAACTCAACAATTTAAAAGTTTTGTCCAGTAGAGATTTCATGGGTGTAACCGGATAAGTTAACATTATTTTTACCAGTAAAGTCAATTTTTACTTCGAATTTCAACTTGGAACCAAGTTTGGCACATATTATGAATTAAAATATAATTTATGGTGAAAAGATCGATCTGGCTCCAATTTCGTCATCTTGAAATGTAGTTTTGGTCAACTTTTACTTTGAATTTCAACTTGGAACATAGTTGTTTGGCACATAGTATGAGTTGAAATATAACTTACAGTGAAAAGTTCAATCTGTCTCCAATTTAATCATCTCGCAACTTAGTTGCGAACCAAGTTTGTCAAATATTCTGAGTTGAAATATAGCTTTAGGTGAAAACTTTTATCTGGCTGTAATTTCGTTATTTTTTTCGAACATGTCGAAATGGAAATTCGAATGCAGTGATTTTAGTGGTGATCTTGAATTCGACCTTCAATAAGTCTGAAAGGTTTCACACTCACAATGTACATCAGCGATATATTTGGGGCAACAGGGATGATAGGGCTACGGGGGATACACCCAAGCGGTCGTAGGCGACCGGAAGCGTCTAGTTTGGTGCCAATTTTGGCGGGAAAGTACTACACAAATGTTGTTATAACTTTTTACCAAATTGAGATATCAAGATTCTGTAAAAACTGCCTTAATCCATGACTTGCACTTTTTCATATGTCGAAATTAAGACACTATTCATTTTGACTGGACCCCAACAGCTTTGTCATCCATAGCGTCACGGAAATCGTCCACAAAATTTCATATCGCGTTACGGAAATCAAGTGTTGGCGTTACGGACATCCCCGCCAATATTTGTATCTCAAAATACACAAAAGTAAAGCACGATGCGACTACCATCTTTGCGACATGATACGAACTAAAACAGACCTTGCGCCATTTTTATGTCCGTCACGCGCGTTACGTACATCGGCTTCCGGGGTGTGTGGTTAGGGCCTGTACGATTGATAGGTTACCTACAGACAACTAACATTTTAAAAATTAGCCCAAGGGCTAAGATAGGTTACCGGACAATTTTGGTTTCAAGCATTGTAGGTGACATATGATTTTGAGATTTACCAGTCAAGGTCATCTTTGTGAATCTCAATGTCACCATCAGGTATGCTGCATATGACTTCGTATGTTCATAATACAAACATATAAGTTTTATCAACAAGTACTTCGTGTGTAGAGGCCAATTTCAGATTTTGAGATTCGCCCTTCAAGGTCTTTAAGGTCAAGTTCAAGGTCACCCAAAAATGTGCCATTTATACATTACTTTTTTACAGGCTTATACACAATCCTAACCTGTATGTGCAAAAGTTTATGCTTCAGAGGCCACTTTCAAGATTTCAAGTCAGACATTTGGCACTCAAGGTCATCCAAGGTCAAAATCAAGGTCATCATTAGTTGTTCCATATATGACTTCCTATATGTTCATAATGCAAACTGAAGCTCTATCTACATGCATTTCATCTGTAGAGGCAAATTTGGGCATTTTTCCACCCAAAAAGGGCTGTTTTGACCTTTCAAGGTCATCAAAGGTCAAATTCAAGGTCACCTCCCAACTCGCTATATATGACTTCCTATTTGAAAGTGCCAATATCTAAGCTCTATCTTCAAGCGTACTATGAGTACAGTCCTGGCAGCTCCCATTATGAAGGAAGAAAGTGGCAAAAAATTTTTTCAAAGGGTGAAAATTTTTTTGTTGTCTAGAAATGACCCAAAAGGAATAGTAACGCGATTTGGGGCAAACGAAATTTTTTTCGCCAACCCGTCAAAAATTCAAAATGGCCGCCACACGGAGACCGGCGATTCAAGGGCAACAAAACTTATAGACATCATAAAGGTACATAAGGGGAATATTTTGAAACAATAATCTCAAAACTGATCAGACAGTTTTCGAGAAAAGACAGGCCAGGTGCAAATTTGAGCATTTCTCGACCCAAAAATGGCTGTTTTGACCTTTTAAGGTCATCCAAGGTCAAATTCAAGGTCACCACACAAGTCGCCATATATGACTTTCCATTTGAAAGTGCCAATATCTAAGCTCTATCTTCAAGCATTCTATGAGTACAGTCCTGGCAGCTCCCATTATGAAGGAAAAAAGTGGCAAAAATTTCCCAAGTCCAAAATTTTTTTCAAAGGGTGAAAATTTTTCTTTTGTCTAGAAATGACCCAAAATGGATAGTAACGCGATTTGGGACAAAAAATTTTTTTTTCGCCAACCCGTCAAAAATTCAAAATGGCCGCCACACGAAGACCGGCGATTCAAGGGCAACAAAACTTATACACATCATAAAGGTACATAAGGGGAATCTTTTGAAACAAAAATCTCAAAACTGATCAGACAGTTTTTGAGAAAATGGCCGCCAAAGTCCAAAATTGGCCATTTTTCGTCAAAAATGGCCGCCATTTTGAGAAAAATGCGAAAATCAAAAAACTAAAAAAATAACCCCCTCTTGAAATATTATTAGGTACCTTTGTGCTAAATTTCAGGAAAATCCGCCCGTAAACTTTAAAGATGAAAATGTGGACGGACGACGGACGACGGACGCAACGCGACGGCAATAGGTTATCGGACCATAGGTCCGGTAACCTAAAAAAAACTTGGATAACTTATAATAATTTATAATCTCGCATTGATGCTAGATTCTAGTCATATTGCATGTGCAATCAAGTCACTCGACTCGGAAAATCATCAATGGGTAGCAAACCGTTTGGCACTATGAGGTCCGCGCTTTTTGTCATATACCCTAGAATTGGTAGGCCTAATCGCACACGCTGCCACCTGGCGAATATATCGTTGATTATTCATTTCGTAGTGCTGCCACCTGTCAGTTGTAATTTTTGGCAGCTGACAAGTTGATTTCGGTCGTTGTTTCAATCAAAATTTTGATCGTAAATTTGACTGTTCGAACTAAACGAGTCAATTTAAAAATTATTTTCTTGAATAATTTTTGGTGTTCAATTATTAGAGTGTTCGAACTAACTGAATAAATACGGTAATCCTCAGGTATTCAAGTGCTTCAATATCTTGAAATATATCACAGGCTCATAATGATAGTAATTGCGATTGCATCTTGATTTAGAAACTACACACATCAACGCGGCCACACAAAGTACTATGGTCTTGTTTCCAATATAATGACTAATTTATGGGGGGCACATTTTTTCTTCTGGTACATTAACCAATAAGTTAGTTTTGCAAGGTAATCTGTTGGTTGGCATTTTGAATTACCTTCTTTCCATTAGATAAATTGTCCATTCCTTAATGAAACAAACATATGTCCTAAATTCACCTAAATTCGAGTAAAGCACAGAAAACCATTATGTTTGTTGACATCAAGACATGACTGTCACACGAGAGCCTCCAAATGATACATCAGTATATCATCATGATCGTGTGTTCGTATGTTCTCAATCAGCCAGTTGGTACCAGTCTGAGTCAAAGTCCATCATATATGGAGGCAACATCGCACAGTTGAAAGTACTAGTGAGTGTCCAGCACAGCACTTCATTTATTGCAAAGGGGGATTATTTCACGAGGGTTCAAATTGGCGAATTTGGGTGAATGACCATTATGCGGGGTTTTAATTTCGTGAATTCATCCCGGCTGGAATGTCATGTCAGTGCTAGTAAAATATGCATGGAGTTTCATTGTCGCGCACTGAAAAATCACAAAATTGGTGAAATTCAAACCCTCGCAAAATTAGGGACAGCACAAATACTCGAGTACTCGTCAACGAGTCGAGTCACAGCAAGAATCGAGTTGTAAATTGATGACCGAGTAATCGTTGAACGAAAGTAAGACTTTTTTTCAGTAAATATCACGAATTGAGCGCTCAAAACCATGACAAAACGTTGAAAAAAGATTAAATTTTGAGTTCTTGTTGACATTGTTTCAAACAAGAATAGCTGCGCCACCTGGTGAATCACTGGTGCCGCCTCTGGGCTCTAGCGAGTGCACTGTGAACGTGATGCAAACAAAATGTGTGCGCCCATCTGAGAAGGATTGCAACTCAGCTGTACAGTAATTTAGTGAATATGTATCCCGATATTTAATTCTAAACTGCTTGGCAAAGGCAAACGATTTTACCTTCTGAATGCCCCCACTCATTTTTTCAGCAGTCTACTGGCAGTCCCAGTGCATTACATCATGTACATGGTGAATTGACGAACTATTCGAAAAATTTGACTAATGCAATCTAGCTACATCATGTACATGTAAAGTTCGGCGACCCTACGATAAAGTGGTATACCCCATTACTGGAGTGTCGCCGAATGTCTTATAAACCCGTCCACACTGCAGCATCATAACCGTGGTGTCACTACTCGCGCACACCACGTCACGACGCTACAGTGCTTTCCCCTTTCAGAGAGACCTCGTCCCCGAGGTCAGTTATATCCCATTGTCGAGCACATCACAGGCCAGATTGTGCTAAAGCTTTCACAACCTGGTGGTGATGCGAGTCAACAGCGGGGGCCGACCCGGGAGCGACGCCGAGAGAAACCCATGTGGCTCGAAAGGCCAGGCACCAATGTAAAGTTTGGCGACCCCACGATAAAAAGGTATACCCCATTACTGGAGTGTCGCCGAATGTCTTATAAACCCGTCCACACTGCAGCATCATAACCGTGGTGTCACTACTCGCGCACACCACGTCACGACGCTACATACATTTGGTAATTTTTTACGAGTAGTACTCGGTTACGAGTCGAGTCACAACACCCAAGTACTCGAGTTACGAAATCTGTACTTGTGCTGACCCTACGCAAAATAAGATTTACTAGTAAGTCGGAGGACTTGGATATTTTACTAGATATGGATTGCTAATTTTGAGTGGGCAGTGGCACGAGTTGTTTTGTGAATAAAGATGTTATCATTATTATAATAAACGTCTGACATGTGTGCGTGTGCGTGTTTTTTTTGTGTGCTTGGATATTTTTTCTGTCTGGCTGGTAGATCTAATCTAGAATTAGCATGACAACACTCCGCTAGGCGGCGCGCGCAAGCAGTTTTTCGCAGGAGCGAAAAAAGTGAAGCTCGTTGAACCCGGTTTGGGTGGGGTCATGTTACGGTCATTTTCGACCAATCAGAAAGTCTTTTTCATTTGGTATGTATGAAAAGGTTAGACATCGGCCTAGGTGACAAGAGCCCTCGTTTTGAGATCTGACCCAATTTCGGAGGTGAAAGTTCAGCTCAAATTTTTTTTCCACTCCAAAAAACAAGTTAAAACTTCTTGTCGCCGATCATACATGGTTTAATTTGTGAATTAATGTTTTTTCTCTCATAATATAACGATATTTCAATCATAAATCCCCGTACTGCTTGGGAAATTGCTTCAAAATGAAGGGCCTGTCCTGTTTCATCTGCACTTCCGCCATCTGTTCAGTATTGGTTGGCACTTGAAGCCCCTATTATTGCCCATGTAAACAAGTTCGGCTATCGTTTTTTTGAGACATCAGAGAAAAATTCTATTTTGGGCATATCTCATGAGCTTTTTTTTTATTGAACTTTGATAACATTTCAGTAAAGGAGTAGATCTACTTCGGACATTTTGCTACAAATAAAACAATTTTTGTGACTTGAATTTTGTCAGAAATGGCTTCAGTGATCATTTGTTCTACTTCTAATGGCCTGATGAGGGCAAATGTGACAACTTTGGGCACAATGATCACCACCAACGCCCGGCACCAACGTCATATATCTGTTACGCTGCGGAATTACTGTTAGCCCCTAATATCGCCCACACAGGCATGCACAGGCTCACATACAAAATTAGCAAATATTCGATTGAAAAAAACCATCCCACAAATGCTGCGATATATGAAATGGCAGGTGCGACGTTATATAATACTCACATCAGATGAATTCTGCGAGATCAGAAATATTTTTCAAACTGTCACAAATTTTATGTCAAAATTCCGGTTTCCACTGGCGCTGAATGCACTGATGATGAAAGTAGATGGCGCTGCTGTTCCGTCCTTATAATAATCATAACGCACCTTCTTTGTCATAACGCGGACAAAATTAAGCCAAGAGATTTCTTCGATCATAACGTCATCATAATGACTCCACCTGATTATTAATCACCGATCCGTTCATTTCGGAAAGGACTTGACTGGGTTCTGATTTAGTGCTTACCGTCCATTTCAAAATGAACATCCGCAATTTTCATTTTATGATAAAATCTGTAGAAAGAATAAGCCATACCTGTCAGTTGTTGATCATTGAAGCTAATTATATAGAGTCTAATGGTGTTAGTCAAATATTACAATTTTTGGGACATATACACATCAAATATCCATCCATGGATATAATGAATAGGGTATCAATGATTGCAGTTTTCAAAAAAAAAAAGTCAATAATGAGCATACATATATAAAAGTAATTTTATATCACCAATTTAAGTTCTCTGAATATAGGGTTAATATTACGACATTGAATTCCGAACGGATTAAAATGTTGAAAATTGAACTGAATAGAATTGCCAAGAGATAATAATTATTACTAGCACGTTCTTTCACCAGAACTCCGAAAATTCAAGGATTTCACTCCAATAATGTGAGATTGGTGTGTGCGTATATTTTATAGCTCTTTTCTGTTTTTTATTATTATTATACAACGCACGTCGCTAACAAAGATCGAGTAATCTATTCGTGCTATCAAGCAATACAATCGACAGATATATAATATAACATATCTTTATTCAGAACAAAACGTACATGCTTTGTTACATTATGATTTACTTTTACGAACATGTGGAAATACTTTTTAAAAACCAATAGAAATGACACCAGCTTTGCTTACAAAACCAAATTATTTCGAGAAGAATCCCCCCCCCTCCCATGTAAATGTATGGTGAATAAACATCAGACTGTGATCAAACTCCCCTGACCCGGACATGGTATCTTAACTATGACCAGGGCACAGGCCGGGTCAGTTATCGATAATAGATATCATCTACATATTTATGTATATGACATGCAAATCAAACAATTCAGACCCTACATGAACACAAATTTTAGTAACAACTAGTTTAAAGGTTTTTTTTTTATAAAATCAAGATGAAATCTCATAGGCCTAGTCCGTACATATATAATGGTGGTTTCTATCATGAGTCATACAATTTGAACAAATTACCTAGAGAATGTAATTGTTCAACCTGTATATTATGTAAATTATCTTGTTGTAATTCCCAGTGTACGTCACTCATCATCATTCTTATCACCTCGTAAATATTACATTTTCATCTTGTCGGGTAATAATACACTGTACTAATGTTATTTGTTATCAATTGAATGCCGACGTTAAATAACATTTCATCTTATCTTATCTTCTTATCTTAACAAAGATGTATACAATGCATTCGAGCAAAAATTAATATGAATTTTTGATTCGACATGCATGTATATAACATCTGCTTACATCTGATTTCTACATCTAGATCTATTTACAATTGTTTGTTTTTGCCAAACATTCATTATGGAATATAATATTCCGTCTCGCTCACGGTCTGTTTACTGCGTTTCTGAAAATAAAAATAAAAAATACAAGTATATATTCATATGGAACATACAATGTTTGACTGAATTTTACTTGACAGATGCCACATTTGAAAGGATAGTGCAATCCCATATTATCTAAACAATTGAAACAATCATACATATTCAGGAAAATAATAGCACACGATTGTAATACCAATTATAACATGAAGTAAACCAGGAAACAAGGACTATTATGTACGAAAATTAACTCGAGTGATAACTTCTCGAGTGATAACAGATGATATAGAGTGATAATAACTTACATAAGCAAAAACAAGCGCGATGATGACTCCAACAAGCGCCAGACCGCCGATAACGGAGCAGGCTAGCAGCACAGCATCAGACGCCGCGGAGTCTGTAGGATAATAATAATAATAATAATAATAATAACAATATCGATAGGGGTATGTCCGACTTTGGTCGTACTTACCCCATGGGGTAAGTGCGACTCGCATTTACTTGTTAAACCATAGTTTAATAAGGAAAAGCCAGTATTCCATTTTAGCTTCACGCCGTCCCAAACCCCGACCACCAGCCCTACTAGGACACCCAGGCCCATAGGAATGAATCCAGATACATTTGTGGTGTTACTAAGATGGCATGACATACCCCATTTATGGGGTATGTCTCCCCATCGATATTGTAATAATAATAATAATAATAATAATAATAATAATAATAATAATAATATAATAATAATAATAATAGAGATTTCTTGTTGAAAGGATATAAACAATCAGACCTTCATGAACCACACATAAATGATTGTCATTTTGATATTTATAACTTCAAACCTGCTTTCACGTGACCGGGTAACATCAGAAGTGAGCAGACTAAAAAAGCCAACCGCTGTGTGACCTCCATTCTCAGTTATTGCAAATATCTGAAATTTCCGTTATGTATTATAATTACTTTGAAACCGTGCTTGAAAATGTTACTATATTTCGGTCTCATAAATCAGCAACATATTGTTGCAATGATCACTAACTTAGGTTCAAAGCAAGTTCTTAATTTTTACCACAGATTTCGTAAATGGTAAAACTCTTGTTAACATAAGATACAAATACGTTATACCTGTCCAACCATTGAAAATCCACTTACCGAAATCGAATTCAATATTGGAGTACTTCAAAATCACCATATATACAAACTATATTCGACGAAAGGTTTATTATGATTAGTACCTGTGTGTTTCCTGTTCAAAATACCAACAGCGATCGCCGATAAAGAAAGATGTTGTCTTATCTAGATTTGCCGGGGGCAGAATGTTATCTCGAGCTTGCCCTTTAGCCCTTCCCAATCATTGATTTCTTTTTATCAGCTGAATGTACTGTGAATATCAGTATGCTTCTATAAGGAGATGGGGGGGGGGGGGTGTAAACCTATCGTATTCTGGGAATATATTCACCAGAATATGGTATATAATCTAGGTATACATATATTTACATATATCATAATACCGAGAACGCGATTAATAGAGCCATTTCAAAATTGAGCGGTAGGGGAATGGGGTCCTAGGGGGAAAACCGAACTTGAATTTGAAAAAAAAGAGTGAATTAAAACAATATCAATTGAATAGCCTTTTTTGTATTCCATTTACTATAATTATTGAAATTATATTACATCAGGAACCCATATCTTATGGGTTATCGATCACATTCAAATAACTAGACGCTTCCGGTCGCCTACGACCGCTTGGGTGTATCCCCCGTAGCCCTATCATCCCTGTTGCCCCAAATATATTACTGATACACTGTAAGTGTGAAAAACTAGAGCAAGGGCTAAACAAGATCATCAGAGAAATGTAAAATCTTAAGCCACAAGTATAACGCCATGTTTTTAGAAAAACATGGCAGAAAACCCGGCCCTTTTATGTGTGCATGTTTTCCATGGACTCACAATGCTGATTGTCGAGTTCACATTGTAAGTTATCCCATAAAACCTGGTTGAACAGCTTATTTCCATATGAATAAGTCGCACCAATAATCATGCCCTTCATATATAGAAAGTCAGACAATCAGTCACATCAAAGTAACTGATGCGGGAAAGTGTACGTCCTCAGCCAAGTTATCTCCCCAAGTCTGTTTAGATGTACCGTATCCTTGTCAGATCGCCAGTGCCGTCGGCTGCTCTGTTAAAATCATCCTACTGAATTCTAGTTCCATAAGTCGCCCCAGAATCTACCTTCTAGTTTAACATGCCGCATTACTAATATCCTGTAAACATCACTATAGGTACACACAAAGCGCCTTTATTTAACATTTTCCACAATCAGGTCTAACCCCTTCCCGAAGATATGCAAGAAAATATCGATAGGACATAACAGCCTATCATGAATGATAAAACAATTTTCACTCCCTTTAAATATTCATAAACAGGTGGCAGGATTTGATATACGTGCAGGCCTATTACAATGAATAAATATGTAGTTCCTGCACACTAGGCCCCTAGCTGGGCATATATACAAAATTGATACTGAATTTTAACATTGGGGTAGATTGGCAGCTTTTTCAATTCTCGAGTAGAGATCTGAAATTCTGCAAGAATTTGCCGTTTGACACCCAGATGAAGTATGCCACGTTACCATTTAACATCGCAATAATATCAGTGAAAACGGTGTAATTGAGTCAGTAAAATCAAATTGTACATATACAGTACAATTCACAGAATACAGCGAAGCCCGCAAAATAGCGCGCAACGTATGTCCAAGGTGGAATCGCTCGCTATCCGTTCAACTTACCATGAATATAGTAGTCGGGCTAACAGGCGTCAGGCCGGACAAATAGCCGTAGATGTATAGGCCGTGTATTCCCCTCCCTGTATGATGTTTCGAGCGGTAGGGGGGAGGTGAGAGGGGGTCATTCAGGAGTTGCATATATGCGGGCAGTCGAGCCATTGAAGCCAGAGTGTACACTCTCTGGCAGTCCAAACGATGCGGAGCTCCGCTCTGAATGTTAGGGACCTACTCTGCCTACACTCTGCCTAGAGGGTATAAGCCAGAAATAGACTTGGGGATGCCTCACACATTGAGGATTCCGTTTTAAGTGACGTCATTTCGCCAGATGTATGGTTGCCTAGGGAGACAACGCGAAGCGATATTGATCCACGTGCTGGTTTATTTTGCGCGTGTGGAAGTCTGGTTTTGGGAAAAGCAAAAATTCCGATGGTATTCCCCGGGATTTGGAGTAGAGAAAGGTTTTGCTGAATGTATGCTATGTCGGGAATTGCGATCTGAAAACGAGCTAAATTGACAGGGGTCCTGTTCAACGTCATTTTATGAAAAATTGGTACTATCATGCTCTATAGTGACCTAGATTTTATTGAAGTACTATGATTATACTATCACACCCTGTCAACCGTTAAGCCCTAATTTTTTTTTGGAAAGGTGAAACGCACACCCGAAGTTGCCCAATTTAACATTGATTTAAATGCAGACAATAATTGGTCATTTCAACCCTAGATTCATAGATCACATACACATGCACATGCGCTGCGACAAATAGTTCCTGGTCGTCTCGAGAGAAATAGCTTGATAAGCTCAGCATAATCGAAATAATTCGGAATGAGTATTTTAAACTATTGTCTAAAATGCTCAAAAAGTAATTCGTCCTTGTCAACCCCTGCAATACAACATATTTCTGGTGGTTACTTCTTGGCGTTGTATTATAAGTAATTATAGTAATTATAACCACACAATTGGAGCGGTCATACTTTGTGAGTTCTAAGATAACTGGCAGGATAATCGGAAATTGCACTTGCGCATTCGACATGCAATCTAATTTAAAACATTAGTTTCCATTGCCATATGATGATTGTTGTTTCAACATTATTATTAGCAGCGTTTTTGTATCAGCTTAACAGAATATATCGGCTTCTATTTCAAATTCGCGAAACCAACACCAGTGTATGCTGAATGTGAGAGATTCGTATGGAGAAGTCGGAAGAAGGAAATACATAGGGTGAGGTCAACGACAATCACATATACCCGGCCCTGAGGGGCCGGGAATAACGGGTTCTCACAAAAATTGCTGCATTGAGGCCTTTCAAGGTTATTGAAAGTCGAATTCAAGATCACCACTAAAATCACTGCTGAAATCATTTCGACATGTTCGATAAAATAACGAAATTACAGCCAGATAAACTTTTCACCTAAAGTTATATTACAACTCAGAATATTTGACAAACTTGGTTCCACGTTGAAAAGTGAAAATTGACAGAAATTGCATTTCAAGATGACTAATTTGGAGCTAGATCGAATTTTTCGCCATGAGTTATATTTCAACTCATAATTTGTGCCAAACTTGGTTTCAAGTTGAAATTCAAAGTGAAAGTTGACCAAACCTGCATTTTAAGATGACGAAATTGAAGCCAGATCTAACTTTTCGCCATAAGTTATATTTCAACTCATAATATGTTCTTGGTTTCAAGTTGAAATTCAAACTAAAAGTTGACTAAAACTGTATTTCAAGATGATAAAATTGGAGGCAAATCGAAATTTTCCCCAAAACTTATATTTTAACTCAAAACATGTGCCAAACATGACGAGATGACGAAATTGATGACGTTCAAGATGACGTTCATGATGACGTTCAAGATGACGAAATTGAGCCAGATGGAACTTTTCACCATAATATCAGGCAAACTTGGTTTCAAGCTGAAATTCAATGTAAAAGTTGACCAAAATTGCATTGCAAGATGACGAAATTGGAGCCAGATCAATGTTTCCACAAAAAGTTCTATTCTCATCCCATAAATGTTCCAAATTAGGTTTGAATGTGAAATTGCAATTACTTGGTTGAGCTCAATACTAAATGTTTCTTGTTTTAGTTATTTTATTGTGGTCAATAATAGACTTAACTAGCAAAAAATAATGTTAACTTACTTGGTTACAGCCATAAAATTTCGATTGGGTTGAACCTTTATCTTGTTGAGCCCAATAATAAACATTTTTCGTCTTAACTATCTTTATGTGGTCAATGATAGACCTAACTAGCAGAAATAATGTTAACATATTTGGTTACAGCCAAGAAATATCTACTGGACAGTACCTTCGCCTTGTTGAGCCCAATAATAAATATATCTTGTCTTGACTATTTTTATCATTGGTATTAGTGTTACTGTGGCAACCGGCTATGAATGCAGGCCGATCATTCTCTATCCGATGATTTCATGCACAGTTAACGGCTATTTTCTGATTATCTGTCGTCTTTCTTATTCGTCTTTCTTATTCTGGTTTGCGTGACAAACAAGAATGCTAGATTTGGCTGATTTTAAAATTGATTCCAACTTTAACTAATTAATATTTAATTTGATAATTCTGAATAACAACAGGTTTCGTGTAACGGTCTTTCTCAACGAGTCTGTGCTATTCCATCATCATTCATCAAAATTTCCCACTCGTAGAGCGTTCACAAGCCATGTGTGTTAAACGAGCTAATTTGAGCACAAAACGTGTCGCCAGTTGGCCAATTTGGTTGCTATGGCAACCAAAATCGATCAGTGTCGGGATCTTACCATAACATTTGTCGGCGGCGCGACGAAGACAAATCCATAGTATACGCCGAACTTTGTTCGGGGGATACATTTATGTGAAATTATATACCTTTTGTTCGAAATCATAAGGCGGAAGCGTAAACGCATAAACTGTATTGTATAATAGATTATTGGATGAAATGGGAATTCTTTTCAACAAATTACCGTAGTTACGCACGTGTAAAAATACAAATCTTATGACATCTATGTTTATGATACTCACAGAAACACGCAAACGAAATTTTACACGTATTTGTATATGTTTATTTCCTGATATACAAAAATATTAAATGCCTCTCAGTTACATTCAACTGTTTCACACACAAACAACACGTCAGCTTGCACCCTGTATATTTCCTGATACATAATAACACATGAACGGTTTAATATAACAATGGTATTATTCATAAGTATCATATTTCTATACGCATTATATTCCTGAAAAAAATAATATTATGGTTGTCTGTTTGTAGTCGAATCATGGAGGCTTTTTGTCACCCTTCATTTAATGATAACTTCAGTTAAATATGCATAAATTATTCTACAAACGGCATATATTCAGTTGATACCATACCGTTGATAACAATATACGTGTCACACACTGATACATCATTTGACAAGATACTGATGAAATATCAACTGTGAAATATCATACATTATTCATACCTGTAGTTATTTTACATGCCATTATACAGTGAAACACAAATATTGATGAAACGTTACAAAGATTTAGGTACGAGACAAAATGAATAATAATTTGATTGATAAAAAATTAATATGATGATTTTCATGGTTCACGATGATTGATTACACATTCATTATCACATTGAAGGGGTACACCGTGTCATGTGAACATTCTATTGTACGAACTATGCATCATACAGTCTAAGTATGCGTGGATGTTTGTTCAATAAATTCACAAGTGCAATATAAACAGAGAATGTACACGGAAAATATGAACATTATTCACTTTTGAAGTATGAGCACATTGTTAATATTGCTATGCAACTTATATATATACGCGTGTGATTTATATATTCACATTGCGTATCACGTATACTAGCAACTTATTTGAAATATACAATTTAATTATGTAATTTACAGTTACCAAAACAAAAAAAATACTAGTATGTAACAATAAACAGAATTGACCAAAGAAACTGTTAAACTCTAGGATGTCTTATAATCGCAAACTATTCTCAGTCTGACGTCTAAAATCTAGGTGCACGAGTAAGCAGCAAGAGTCACACGAATTACTTGGAACAGCTTCGCGCCGCCCAGTTATATCACGTGACTGGCGAGAGCCAATAGGAAGGCTAAGAGTATGGAGCACCGGCAAGGTAAAAATCTCGACTGGCCAGAACCAGGGGGTGCAGTGTCCACTGGGGATAAACATAAATAGTTTCATAGTAACATTTGGAGTACTTAATAAGTACAGATTATAATGTAAACAATATTTAAGAACCCATTCACAGATGGGACAACGAAAAAAATTATGACAATAGCCACGAACAAGAACTAGGCCTACTTACAGACTTCAAAGGCGATAGTCAGCTCAAGGACCTCCGTATTCTCCACAGTGTTCGTTGCTGTACATTCCCACTCATTTTGTCCCACCATGTTTGGCTGGATCGTCAGAGTCGGACCGCTGACGGTGATACCCCCCGGGGACAACAAAGGGGTCCACCTAAACTCTGGATCCGGGTTGCCATCTGCCGAGCAGTTTAGTTGCTCCCCAATGTAGTAGAAAGTATTGACTGGGTTGATAGCAATATTCTCAACAGGATCTGAAATTGGATGTTTTCATGACAATTAACATGGTTGTTGAACGAGATCAGGAAATGCCTAAATTGCAACGCTCATTTGGCGGATCAGGATTGAATTTTGGCGGGGACTATATTTTTCACGCGATACTAATGCAACATGTTATATTAATTGACGATTTCTTTACCAATAATTTTTTTTTACCCAGAATCTTAGGACATGGTCAACCATTAACCCCCCCCCCCCCCCTCTGCCTTAGATCCGCCAATGCAAACGGCACCACAGACGCCATTTCGTAATTATTTTGTTTCAAGCTATGGGTTCTCGGTCATGTATACCCATAATAAAGCACCCATATAAAACCCATACGCCGATATAAATACATATTATTCCCATAAACTCATAAAATACCCTTACATACCAATATAAAGGCCTACTCATACAATTTGACGTGGCTTTTCTCTTCTATTTTCATAACAGTTATGGGATGGAGTCGTCACGTGGTTGTATATTCACCGAAAACGACTACGTAAATATCAGTATGTCGTTAGTATGACACTTACATCTTACGTTCAGTACTTCAGAGTCCATCACCTCGAAGTACGGACTATCTGTGTACACCTCGCACGTCATGTTCCGCTGGTTATGGTCCCGATCTGCCGTGTAGTTGTACGTCTGCAAGTAATTAGCAGATCTCTCTGTATGTACATTATTAGGGAATATATCGTTTGGGTTGGTAAACTGATGAAATATTATATCATAGATTCAAATTGATAAGCACCATGAGATTTTTATATGAGCTGATGTTCAGCCAAGCATGTCACCTGTCGATCAGGCGATTATCGTGCCAATCGACACCACGGGAATGCACATGGATTGACGAAATAACTGACCACTTCGATATGGGGTGATTTTCGCTCTGCTATAAATATGTGGGCTGGTCAAATTTATGTGCATATCCCAGGATCTCGTTGACGTGGAGCTACGAAATTTAAAACACTGATTCCTGAAGTAGGCCTAATGGTGCGTCAATTAAGTGCGACAGTTTGTCACGGAGTGGTTGCCCTGCGACGTAATGGGCTAAAATAGACTGAGATAGCGAGGCAAAACAACATCTCACAGGGGGAGGTCAGCGAGATCCCGAAGAGGAACGCCGAGACAGGTCTGCCTACTAGATCTCGCCCAGGACGCCCTATAAAAACAACAAGAAGACATGACCGTTTGTTGATTCGCCTGTGTAATGGTGGCCGTACAATGCCAGCAAAACTGAGAGCCCTATCTCCTACGGATTTCAGTCTTGTTCTGGGAGCAACATATAAGTTCTGTTTACTAGAGCGCAAGGCTCGAGATGATATTCGAGGCGTAAACAGAGATGAGAGGTATCTTGGTCTATTGGTGATGGCGCAGAAGAAGAGCAGGGCAGTTTTGAAATCAACCCTGTCTTGTATTGGAAGCCAATGGAGTTCCCGGATTACTAGTGTGGTGGGGTCTCTGCGGGGGACCTTGGACACAATTCCAGCACCCGTATTTTAGAGTGGAATTGTCCGAGTGGAATGGCATACAGTGTATATAAGATGGGACCCAAAATGGAGCCCTGAGGTACTCCACACGATAGAGAACGTGGCTGTGAATCATCACCAATCATTACACTCTGTGAGCGACTGGAAAGACAGTAACCAGTCGGATCAACAACCTGGTTCGACAACCAACCAGTGTGGATGAATTGCGATAGGCTGTGATGGACGCATGGACCAATATACCCATGAACACCTTGAGGACCCTGTCTGAGGGTATGCCCCGCCGTGTGATGGCGTTACAAGCAGCCAGGGGAGGTCACACACGATACTGAACATTGTTGGTGCTAGATGGCATAATGACGCTCAATATTGTGAAGTTTCATGTATCTGCTGTTGCGTGTTGTTGAGATATCAAATTTGAAAATATAAAAAGTTAGCCCAAGGTTACCGGACAATATATATTTTAGATATTAGTATTTTATCCCGTGACCTTGAAAATAAGGTCATTGGTCAATTCAAGGACACGATAATATTCGGCATATGTCATTTCTAGTATGTCCACAATTGATTCCTAAGCTGTAAAGTCAATAATAAGCGAGATATTAGCCAAAATGTCCTGTGACCTTGAAAATCAGATCAAAGATCGAATTCAAGGTCATGACAATGTTCAGAATATATCATTTTCTATATGTCCACAATTGATTGCTGAGCTGTAAAGTCGATAAAAAGCGAGATATTAGCCATTTCGTTCTCTGATCTTGAAAATGAGGTGAAAGGTCAAATTCAAGGTCATAGCAATATTCAGCATATATCATTTCCTATATGTTGACAATTGATTCCTAAGCTGTAAAGTCGATAATAATCGAGATATTAGCCATTTTGTCCTGTGACCTTGAAAATGAATTATAGGTCAAATTCAAGGTCATGACAACATTCAGAATACATCATTTCCTATATTTCCACAATTGATTCCTAAGCTGTAATGTTGATAATAAGCGAGATATAAGCTTTTTGTGCTCTGATCTTTAAATTGAGGTCAAAGGTCAAATTCAAGGTCATGAAAATATTCAGCATGTATGACTTCCTATATGTCCACAGTTGATTCCTAAGCTGTAAAGTCGATAATAAGCGAGATATTAACCATTTTGTGCTTTGACCTTGAAAAACAGGTCAAAGGTCAAATTCAAGGTCACGGGAATATTCAGCATATATCACTTCCTATATGTCCACAATTGACTACTAATCTCTAATCTCAATATTAAGTGAGATATCAGGAAAAATGTTTCCCATTATCAACCATAGGAGAATTTAACATGGGAAAGTCCCATTTGGGACCCATCGAAAAACTCAAAATGGCTGCCACACGCAGACCGGCAACTCAAGGGCAACCAAACTTATACACATCACAGAGGTGTATAGTGGGAACCTTTTGAAACAAAAATCTCAAATCTGAGCAGACAGTTTTTGAGAAATTGGCTGCCAAAGTCCAAAATTGACCGTTTTTCGACGAAAACGGCCGCCATTTTGAAAAAAAATGAAAAATAAAAAAAATAAAAAATACTTCCTTCTCGAATTATTTTTAGGCATTTTTGTGCAAAATTTGAGAAAAAAACGATCGTAAACTTTAAAGAAAAAAATTGTTGACGAACAGACGACGGACGGACGACTGGCCCCTAAAATTGCAAAACTGGCCCCTAAAATCTAACTTTTGGCCTAAACCATGGTTAGGGGCCGTTTTCAGCTTTTCCCAGGCCCCCAACTCCGTTCCGTTAGCCCGGACGGATGTGCGAACGGACGGGCGTTACGGGCAGACCCAATGTTAAATTTCCTATCTCAACTTTCCCCGTAAGTCCTGAAAAAATCCCCGTAAGACCGCACTTTTGGCTTAAACTGTGGTTGTGTGGCGTTTTCAGCTTTATTCCCCCTAAGAAATCCCCGTAAACCCTTCTGGTATGCCCGGCTAGATGGACGGACGACGGACGCAACGCCATGGCAATAGGTTATCGGACCATAGGTCCGGTAACCTAATATAAATCTATCGTTGGCACAATTTGGCTTTGGGATGCTTATTCTGGATAACAGTGTTTACCAGATTTAAAATACAAATAAAGAATTCACTAAGTATGAGGTTTGATGCTTATGAACGCCAGGCAAGACAAATTTCTTGCAAATAAAAACTAAAAAAAAAATGATGAAAATAAAAAATATATTCCATCTTAAATGTCAACCCTGTATGTACCCCCACCCCCTCCCAGCCCACCCCACCAGCACCACCTAACCAAAATCAACGTAATTTGACGTCATAGGATCAACTGAATCTTGAGATGATGGTAATGAAGATGGAGTTGACAATGGGGCGACTGATGATGCATGGGAAATGGTGGAGAAGAAGAAATGGGTACGAAAATATTTGAAAGGCAACAACGGCAAGTTCAAAGATTAAACAGGTAATTGTTCATCCACTATTACATACATACACAACACATACCACAGACAGGTATCCCAGCTCATAACTTTCAGGCGGTCCCGGGTTCGGCAAGGTGTGCTCTGGAGTAACCGATACTGGATTATCGTCTATGGCCAGCCGTATGTTTGGAGTATGACCTTCTGATGCATCCAGTGGCCCTCCATAGTAGGCCATACAAGAGATACTGGTGGCGACCCCAGACGTGAGTGAGGGGATCAGTAACGATGGCTTCTCTGTAAAATGTATGTGTATAGCTGCCTACACGTATTGTTAGTATTATATTCAACATGAGAAACACTTTATGAGGTTGCTGGCTCGCAGATGTCTCATACAGATATATTTTGTATTCTTCTTCTTCGTCTTCTTCTTCTATATATATGTTCAGCCACGATGCGAGCAAAAAAAAACCTCGAAAGTTTCATAATACATGTATCACAGCTTTATCTCCCAATACTCATAGATGTGCAAAACCAATGAAACATTTTTTACACTTAAACATTTGAACTAATTTTCTAGTATTTTAGGTGTATATCACTTACCTAATATCACTAGGCTAGCTAATTCGTAGGATGGCATGTCAAAAGATCTGCATCCATACTTTCCCCCGTCTGTGAGAGCAGGCTGCTTCACTATCAGGTTATATGTCCCCTCGATGCCGAACTTATTGGAGTTTTCTGGTTGCTCATCAGGTGGGGTGATGAATATCGAAATGCCGGTTGATTCGGTGATGTACTCATTCCACTCAAACGGTTCTGCAACAAATGTTCAAAGTGAATCTGAAGTAGAATACTTGTAACACATTTTTCTGGAGAATATTACATATTGGGTTAGAACAATTACAGTTTATGGGTATCATACTTGACACATAAATACTTCACCAGTAATACTTTCATATGGAATTAAACAAGAACTAGGAACAACTAATTTAAGTGCTTGCTTAAAGTCATAGTAGCAAGGTACCATTATATGGTTTTATTCCTGTTCAGATAAAGGCATTGTGGACATTTGGTGATAAAAAAAGATGTTCGCGTTAATTGGTAATTTATAAACGCGACATATAATCGAGTATATTGAGCCAGTATTGCAATCGCCTTCTCATGCCGATAAAAAAAAATAGCTTCGGCAGTTTCCGTAATCGTGACGTCAGTTGAGGCAAAATATGCTCTGATGGCTGGCCAAAAACGTAAAACACGTAATTTGGGCGGTCAGCTCAAAGATAGAAAACCACTCCAAAATGCATGAGATTCAAAAGAAAACACGTGAAAAACAACAAATACTGGACATCTTGCAGTTCAACAAACCTGTTGAATTGATTCTAAATATCAAGACAAGAAATGCCGTATTCCTGCACCATCTCACCCGTTCACTTGAATTGTCAAACATACACAACGAGAATGAATATGCGACATGCAGTTTATCTTGCTGGCTACATGTACTTTCAGTACTGCCTAAAATGACGTCACAAACCACGTGACCCTTACTAAAATCGTGATCAAAATCTTCGGCAATTTACGGAAGGAGTGCCTATTTGATTCAATATCTCGAAACCCATTGATTGTATTTGTAAAATTCGTTCGAATTTACAGATAACTATTCATAATGAAATAAATGAAAAGCACTTTCATCGGCATTCTACTAGGTCTTTAATACATTCGATGACTCCTAATCGTAAATGATACGCATTATGCAACAATCGCTTTTGGGGATTAACGTGCGCATTTGTGAATGATCGAAAACCCAATGACAACTAGACGATTCGGTCCCCTATATGCGTGAGTGTATCGCCCTGGGGCCCTATTATCCCTGTTGCCCAAAATATGTCAAATCAGACAAAATATCATTACTGCTAGGCCAATGTGTTTCATCAATGTCAATACTAACAGTTCCGGGCCTTAACTATTTTTATTCCAAGCAGTAGTCCTCTTAAGGTTGTTCGATACACCGAACGCGTCATCAATGTGGCCCGTCTATGGTTGACCAAACGTGTCATAAACAGCGAATGTAACGGCGGGGTGAAATAGGGATCGGCGGGGTATGAATGTTGCCGTGCAATGGAGTACTGGAAAATCCGGCGGTCTGTAATCAGTACGGCGGAGTCTCGACTTGAACACACAAAGTACTGGAAGCATCACAGCATATGTCTAGTATCTTTCAGTGGGCCAGCCTCGGTTAAGAAGATAATACTACTAGAACATCCATTCGTTACATAGTTTTAATATGTATATGAGTAAACGTTTGCACAACAAAACTAGTAGACCTAACAATTTCCAAATCTTCTGATTAACATAATCAAACAGATCGTAAAATTATGTAAAGTTATTGACTACCGTCCGCTCTCCGGGATCCTCGAGGATAGTCCTCTCTCATCCGAGTCCTTGCGGACGCGCATCCGCTATTCCGGATCCTCGCGGCAGGGCCGCTCACCGGAGGTCGCGGCGGACACGGTAACTACTTCATCATTAACGGTAACCAGGTAACAGCCCACCCGACACTCCCAGGCCTACGGACACCGTTCAGAAACTGGTTCATCACCACGGTGTTAACTGGCGGGGCCTGGCGAGCCGCGGTCTGCCTCGGGGACGGAACCCCGTACAGTCCGACATGCTGGCCAGAGCCTCTGTCACATGTCCCGGGAAGGGAGAGAGCTGGCGATCCACAGGGCCGAAGGCCCCCGAGTCAGCAACTCGTCTCTCCCAGCCCGGGCCTCCCCACGGAAATCGTCCCCAGGGCTCTAGGAGCCCACTACTCAGACCCAGGGAACACAAAGCTCATGGCGAGCCTCGTGTGCGTCCTAGTCTCGATCTTGGACAATCTCCTCGAACGAGTCGCTTCCAGTGTATATATAATACACCAGAAACTGCAGGGCGCACGCGAGGTTAAATCGATCCATTGTTATAGTTTACTGGAGCGTAAATTACAATACGTCGCCGTGGCAACGCACGCTCGAACGGAGCATGTCAAAACAAGGCCAAGTACAGAAAGGCCACATAAATGGCTTTTATGTTTACAATCACCTGCCGCGTGCTTAGGGCAAAATCGCCACATTACCCCCTTCTTACAATGTTGGTCCCCAACATGTTCCGCCCGCGCCCAAAATGCTCGAAACCCGACGAAGGCTTCGCATGGCGGGGGCCGGAAGAAGGCACGATGGCAACGCCCGGAAGTCACGGCGCAAACACTAGGACTTTAAGAGTCCCGTTTGGAAGAATGGGGAACTACCCCCGGACTTACGGAGTAAACTATAACGCGCTTTGCAATTTTGAATAAATCCTCATAAACAAGCTAAAATTTTGACCGAGGTGGTCCAAAACCGTGTGATGACCTTGAAAGGTCATCCATTATAAAAGGACGGTGTGTCGAGTCTTTGGAATATCTTTAAGGTTAGACTTTAAATTTAGAAATTTTGTAAAACGACACACCGAGTGATCAAAAGTGATAGTACCTCTAAAATGTTGCCGACCGCCCTGCCGGCCGGCTCCTCAGATCCGCAGAACGGGTCTGAGGCAGGGCGGAGCCGCGGGAGCGACTCCGGCACGCCCGCATGACATATGTACATCTAGCAGACACACATACACCTGCGGACAGCTGTCGCAGACAGCTATCAAAGCCAACGCGGCAAGCCGCATCGACTGCCAGTATCTGTATACTGCAACCCGCACAGGCCTGTGTACAGACACGCAGATGGACGGACGTCTGCACTTTCATGCAGCCGCCCGCCCGCCCGCACATCTTCAGCACGGCCCGCATGGGGAGTTTACAACTGACAAAATCACCCGCATCTCGAACACCGGACACGCGGATCCCGCGGAATTCAGCGCCGCATCGGCGGACGAAATGCGGATGGCACAAAACACATGTGCTACACATCTGGAGATTAACAAATAATCCGGGTACGACATTTTTACATATATATACATGTAACAAATGATGACAGCTATACTACACGTGCAGCAATGCACGCGGTGTCGCTGCAAAACTCTGTCCCCGGTCTTACTGACACACTGCCGAACCAACATACAAACACCATAAAACTCATGCGGAGGCAGTCATTTCCCTCCGGTGACTCCAAATCAAACCATGTATACGGGTAGAAACGCATTTCTATCCCGGGGGACCTCGCAAATAACTACAGTAATTAAGATCAATCATTAGCTAAAGCTTCCGCACTGGCGGTAAATGACGTGAAACTAATCACCAAAGCAAGGTAGAAATTGGGCATAAAATTGACAGTAACCACTAACTTGTGGCTTGTACGAATATGTCAGACGAAAACGACAATAAATTGTCATTCTCCAGTCTTTTCAAATATCACAGCAATCCGTCACTGTCAAGATTAGCGCAACTCCTTACACCCCTCTCGCGAAAGCAGAAATCTCCCGATTTCTTACTCTCTATTGCACCGGAAAGGAAATTTCACATACTTGACTCACTTTGTATCAGTAAATGAGCAAGAACAGAATTCTCCAGAGACATGCCGCACACTTGTGGCTTATAATCCTCCCATAAATAATAAATGAGATGGAAAATAAACAAAATCACTCCCCATAGCCGCTGGCACGCTTACAGGGCGATCGGACATACCCATGACGTCCGGACAGACAATCGGGCGCCCTATGGGCGTTTGCAAAGCGCCCACTAGCAACCCCGACGTACTGCCCGGCCGCGGAGCGGTGCCCGGTCCAGCCCAGAGCCTCCTCAAACGACTATCGGAGCGCGGAGCCAATAGATTTAGACGCGGAGCCGGCATGGTCCATAACCGCATTGGTTAGGGGGCGAACCCTTCATACCGGCGCCCAATCTAGAGGCGCCCAAAGATGGTGAAAGCAATAGCCGGCGGACGTCCGGGGCTGCCCGCGGACGGAGTCCAGGCCGGACGTCTACCATTGTACGGCGTATTGCCCTTATCCAATGAAGATGAAATTGGAATTAGAAGCCACCACAAGTGTTGCGCATGTAATATACGACCCCCTTCTTAGAAGGAGGCCGGGGTTCCGGTCATTCCGGCCGGACCGCGTATTGTAAGGTACGATCCGGACGAGAACGAGCGTCACCCGCTGCCGCGGCTGGTCCGCACACGCGGACTTAACAACCGCTCCATTATCATAATGGATAGTCGGTTTCCTGCCGTAAGAAACCTTAATCTACTATAACCGCAATTACAGTAGTGGCTCACGGGGGATAACTACACCGAAGTGCGTCATCTTAAAGCGCCGCGGACGTCGGACGAGTCACGCGGACGAACCGCGGACATCAGTCCTCATCTGCGGACACTATCCCCGCGTCCAGAGCCAGTTCCCCAAATCCGTGGGAAGACGCTTCTCCCGTAGCGGACGTAAATCCCAACCTCAGTCTGGCCATATAAGAGGTTGTCCCGGGACCAGGGGCGTCCGGCCGAATCAGTAAATTCGTCCGGCCAGCCTAACCGTTGTGCGGAATACGCCGGACAGCCGTCCATAAGGTGCGGACAGGCCATCCGCACGTCCCTGGCGCTAGAAACTACAGGAGGGCGGATGCGGAGCGGCGGCGTTACGACATGAAAGTCTCCGCGGACCTCAACTCCGAAGATGGCCACAGAGTAGCCACCCGCGGAGGTAAGTCGTGCGGACTCTCACGGAACGACCTAAAACCCATCCATAGTATGACAGACGGGTACCGCAGACGCATCCGCATGGGCGGAAGGTTATTCCCACCCATACCGGGCTGGCGCACGTGGTTTCCGGCGTGGCCGCCCGTCATCCGCAGGTACTGGAGGGAGTGGAGGTACCTGCGGATCGCCGTCATCTGGCTGATAGCCACCCAGTCCATCATCTGACGGGTCAGAGAGGTCCGGGAGGCCCACCATACGGCGCACACGCTCGTCCGGAGTCCGCGGATGCTGACCGGACGGATCCCATACGGGAGCATCATCCGGTTCCGCATCTTGAATTAGCGGATCCATGACAAGCGGGCCCTCGTACTTCTTCAGATTATCGATATGGACAACCAGAACCCGGTCCGGATCGGAATCCCTCCGGATCCGGTAGTCCACATCTGTCACCTGTTTCAGTACGGTAAACGGGCCTATCCACGGCTTAGCAAATTTATTGCCTTGCTTAAGCGGCGGATAATAGTAGCGCACCTTGTCGCCTTCTGCAAAAGCTGGCCTACCCTTAGCATGGGCGTCATAGCCTCGCTTCTGCCGGAGGGCAGACTTGTCCAGGCGCGCGCGCGCGAAATCATGGGCGTTCGCCAGGGCGCGGCGAATCCACTCCACGTACTCCGGACCGCACTGGGGTACTGCGCCGGTCTCTGCCGCAGTTGGATACATAATATCCACGGGCAAATTTAGCTCCCGGCCGTACAACATCGCGTGCGGAGTAACTCCGGTCGAAGAGTGGACCGACGACCTGTACGCCATTAAGACATACGGGAGGTGGTCATCCCAATCATTCGCACGATCATTCACAAAGGCCGCCAGCATGTTGAGGACCGATCGATTAAAGCGTTCGACCTGGCCATCAGACTGGGGCCTGTAGGGGGTGGTCCGCACCTTGGTACTCCCTAGCATCTGTGCTAGGTTCCGGAACAGGTTGCTCTCAAATTGCGTGCCCTGATCCGAATGTACCTGTTTAGGTACCCCATGGTACACCACCCATCTATTCACCAATAACCGAGCTACCTCGTCCGCAGTCTGGCGGCGCAGTGGGTAGGCGTCGGTATACTTGGTAAAATAGTCGGATATCACCAGGATGTACCGGAAACCGCGCGGGGTGACCCGGTGGGTATCCAGTATATCCAAAGCTATCCGATCAAACGGCGCGCCCGCCTTAACCGTGGTTAAGGGGTGGCGGCCAGGAGTCGGGACTCCTTTGCGAGCTTGACACCGAGGGCAGGCTGCGCACCACCGTTGCACGTCCAAGCCGCTACCAGGCCAATGAAAGCGCTGTTGTAGCCTATGGACGGTCCTCCGGATTCCCAAGTGACCGGTCACCCGGAGGTCATGCAACTGGTGGAGTACTTCTTTCCGCAGCTCCGCCGGAAGCACCAACTGCCATATTGGAGGCAGTGGGGTCGGTGGCTCATAGCGCCGGTACAGGAGGCCATCCCTCAAGGAGAGTCGCTCCCACTGAGATACTAGAGACAAGGTCTCCTCCCTGTAGGTCTTTCGCTCATCCTTCGAGGGCTTCTGGCCGGCCTCAAGGGCTGTGATTACCGGTGCCAGAGCTCTGTCAGCTCTCTGCGCCGCAGCTATCTGCGCCGGAGAGTAGCCACCCAAGTAATTAGGCTCCTCATCCGTCGCGTCCGGCTGCGCCGCAGCGGCCATCACCACAGGGGGCAAGGACCGCTCATACTCAGACTCTCCAGAGGACGAGGGTACCCACGAGGAGTACACCGCCGGACTCGAGGAAGACTCGCTGGAGCTGAGCCGCACCTCCGCTTCATATGCGGGACGCCCTCGCCGATATCGGCGGGTCCGCGCGCGGAAATGAGCCCTAGACGCTCCGGCCGCCGTGTTGTTAGAGGGGGCGGCGGCCTGCGGTCTCCCCGGAACGTCCAATTCCGAGTCTGAGGACGAATCCGCGGCTTGCTGGAATGGTGCCATCCCTGCACAACCCGGATTCTTGCACTTATGACAACGGGACAGGCCGTCCGCGTTGCCGTGCAACTTACCAGCGCGATGCTCTATCTGCATGTCATACTCTTGGAGTTTGACGAGCCACCGCGCCACCAAGCCATCGGCCTCACTATAGTTGAGGAGCCATCTCAGCGAACTATGATCAGTCCGCAAGCGGAAATGGCGTCCCAACAAATAGTGCCGGAAGCGCTTGGTCATCGTAACCACCGCGAGCAACTCGCGATGAGTGGTACAGTAGTTCATTTGAGAGCGGCTCAAGGCCACACTCGCATAAGCTACTACCCGCTCTTGCCTACCCGCTCTGCGAGAGGACACCGCCAAGCGCGAAGTTACTCGCGTCGGTGTCCAGGATGAACTCGCAGTCCGGACGAGGGTGCCGCAGCACCGGGGCCACTACCAAGGCCTGCCGGAGTCCCGAGAAGGCGTTAGCCTGCTCGGCGGACCAAACAAAATCGGCGCCCTTTTCCGTGAGGATAGTAAGGGGACGCGCGATCTCCGCAAAGCCGCGAATAAACCTGCGGTGGTAGCTCGCGAAGCCCAAGAAGGACCTCACGTCCGCCACGTTACATGGCGGAGGCCATTTCTGCACGGCCGCCACCTTTGCGGGGTCTGGTCTCACTCCGGTGCCCGTTACCATGAAGCCCAAGTACAGGATTTCCTGCGCGAATAGTTCGCACTTACTTGGCTTCAATTTAAGCCCTGCTCCGCGGATGCGATGGAGCACCATCTGAAGGTTGGTGAGGGTTTCCTCGAACGACCGGCCATACACGACGACATCGTCGATGTAGACCATACATCGCTTCCAGAGGAACCCTTTGAGTACCATCTCCATGAGGCGCTCGAACGTCGCTGGTGCGTTACAGAGCCCGAACGGCATTACCTTGAATTGGTAGAGCCCGTTCTTGGTAACGAAGGCAGTCTTCGCCCGATCACTCTCCTCCATCTCCACCTGCCAATACCCGGAGGCCAGATCCAGAGCACAAAAATAGTGCGACCCGGCCAGGGCATCGAAGGTATCCTCAATGTGCGGGAGAGGATATGAGTCCTTCCGCGTGGCATCGTTGAGTTTCCGATAGTCCACGCAGAACCTCCACGAGCCGTCCTTCTTCTTCACCATAACCACCGGACTGGCCCAAGGGCTGTCACTGGGTTCGATGATGTCCAAGTCGAGCATCTTTTGCACCTCCTGGTCTATGACCTCTTGGTGCACTATTGCTGCCCGACGAAGACGCTGCTTGAGAGGACGCTCGTCCACGAGGTCGATGCGGTGCTTGGCGACGTCAGTCTTGCCAACCGCACCATCAGGACCCATGAACACATCCGCATACTGCCGCAGCAGTCTGCGGAGCGCTTGGCGCTGCTCTTCATCCAACCGGTCCTTCGGAACCCGAGATTCCAAATGGTCCGGCAGGGTGAACGGATCATCTCCGGCAGCCGCCGTCGCGCACGCAGTGCGGCAGACCGGATCGTCGGGGATGACTCGACTCGAAGCCGCGGGAATAGCAGTAGCTGCTATGCATCCGCGCTTCAGTACAATCAGAGCATCCGTAGGATTCACCACAAGGATGGGCATCGCGCGGGGGTTGGACATGACCAGGGCCCCACCCAGCACGAGCCCAGTTCCTGCGGCGAAACTGCTCACGGGTTGTACTATACACGGACGACCATCAAGGGGCATGCGGGGACGCCGCGGCCTCGTCTCGATGATCATCTCACTCATCGGCGGCACTACTACAGTGCGCGATGTCCGCATCTGGAATGAATGCATCGGGCCCGAGCGGAAGAGGAAGTGTGTGTCCTCTCCCATCCGGAACTCGCCAGTGCTAAAGTTGGCAATCACCCGGTGGACCCGTAGGAAATTCATCCCAATTATCCCGGCCGCTCCGATATCCGCCACGATCGCCTCTGTCAGATACACCTTGTCCCCAAGGGTAATAGGCAGATCGATGATGCCATGGATACGGATGCGGTTGTCTCCCGCTCCGTAGAGCTTGTACGGTCCGGGATCTCGCAACTCGAGGTTGCGGAGTGCGGGCTCCTTCCTAAACGTTCCGGCGGCCACGAGGGTCACCTCCGAGCCTGAGTCTATGAGGAACCGGACCGGCTCCCGTCCGAAGGACAGGGGCAGGTACCAGCAGGGGTCCCTCACCAGCGCGCAGGTCGGGCGATACCTTTCGCACGCGCTGGGCTCATCTACGGAGTCCTCGCCATCCGCCTCAGCCGCGGAGGAGCTAGACTGGTCTCCAAGGACTACTTCCGGAGAAGTCATATCCACTTGGGGTCCGTCCTGCTCATCAGCGGGTGGGGCGGCATCGTTTGCCACCGAACAACTATCCCCGGACGCAGTGTTGGTCGCCACCACGTCCGGATCTAGTTTCCCTGCCGCGGGTTCCGATTCTGCTGTCCCGGAGGACCAGACCGGAAGGAATTCCTCCGTTGCGGGCCAGGGAGAGCTCCCTGGTATCCGCGCGACCGCAGGCGTTCCAACAACTCCGGACACTTCAGCCAAAAGTGTCCCTGCTTTCCGCAGAAGTAGCAGGGACGGTTCTGAGCTGGTCCGGAGGTGAACGCGCAACATTCTGCGGCTCCCGGAGCTTCGAGCCCGGCGCAGTGCGCAATCATCTGCGCGGCGCCGAGGTCGTATTCCTCTATGTCGCACTCGTCCGAAGGCGAGCGCGGCGCGGCGACCGGTGCCGCATGTGCGGGCGCCCCTGTAGAGGGTGCCGGCGCACTAACCCACTGCTGGGTAGGTTCCCTGGCGGGTTCCCGGACGACCGGGTCCTGCCACGGGGTTACCTGCGATGCCTTGACCGGAGGAGGAGTCGCCACCTGCGCGGGTACAGCCGGGGCCGGAGCCGAGGCTGGAGGCAACTGTCTAGGACGGACAGCCATCTCAAGTGCAAGCGCGGAGTCTATCGCCTCCTCCATCGATCGCTTTTCATGGGTGGCCAGCCCGTACGCTAGGTGGTAAGGCTGGCCATCGATGAACTGATCGATCAGCATCGTCTCAAACCGTCTGGAGTCCATGTCCGGAAAGGCTCTCCGGCCGAGTATGCGTAAGCTGTACGCATAGTCTGTCACGGACTCAGTCGGCTGGCGGATACGCGCCTTGAACTCTCGTTCAGACTGCCGCCGATTGGTCGTCGGCGGGAACAGCAGGCGAAGTTGACGAGCAACCTCGCCGAACGTCACTGTTCCTACCGGCAGACACGGCATCACGCGGAGAGCTTTCCCTTCCAGGCTCCCCGCGAGGACGTGTCCAGCCTCAGGCTGGGACCATCCTTCGTACACGGCGGTACGCCATACCTGGAGCAAGTAGTCCTCCAAGTCGGCGTTATCCCCGTTGAACCGTTTCCGCCACGAAGAGTGGTCGGGCCCGTCATCGCGTTTGCTACGCGCCCGACGTGCGGTCCCGGCTCCGGGGTCGTCCGTGTACTGCGGCAAGTTCCGCGCGCTTCCCGCGCCTGCGGCGGAGTCTGCCGGAGCAAACATCGACGCCGCGGACATAGGAGCAGGGAAGCTCACGTTTGCCGCCGGGATCATTCCCGCTGAAAACCCACTCTGGCTAGGTGCGGGCGGGGCTCCCATCGAACCTACTGGGTAGGCTCCAGAAGGGGCGGCAAAGCTTGGGGCCGAAGCCGCCTGTTGCCACTGCCCGTCCGACACACTGTACGTGCCAGGGTAAGTCGACCACGCGGCTTGCGCTCCAACAGTCGGAACGGTCGACGCGGTCGCCAACGTGGTGCCTCCGAGCCGCGGGGCAGGCGCGGGTCCCATTGCGGGGGCCACTGGCGCCTGCGGACTCGGCAGGACTTGGGGAGGGGCTACTGGCCCAGACATCCCCGGACTTAGGGTGACCGACGGGTCAACGCTCGAATGCAGCTGATTCCGCTTGAACAGTACAAGCGCCTCGGATATCAGCCACCTCTCCCTCTCCGTCAAAGGCCCCGAGTTGCCTTGTGACAGCGGAGAAGGGGAGCGGTTCCGCCGGTCTGATCGTCCCTGATGGGGCGACCGGGCGCGGTCATAGCGCCCGAGGGGGGCCAGCTCGCCAAGTGCGTCGGTGAGCTGATCCACCACACTGCCCGGTGCGGACCGACCAGGACCTATGCCGGAGGCTCGCGAGGGAGCCCACCCGGCCGGGTGCGGCATCTGGTATGACTGGTCCGCTCGTCCAGAAGGACCCGCATGCATTGGCGCTCGATTCCGGACGCTAGAAGGCGTCTTAGGGAAGGGTGCCATTTGCCACGGATCTGTTCTGGGCACGGGCGGGCGCGGCGTAGAGCCGTTGCCAGCTCCACCCACCGCGCCTAACACGTCAAGGTCCGGCCTTGACGGCAACTCCTGCTGCGGCCCCGCGGGGCCCGACTCTACGTCCGAAGACGGAGCCAGGGACGCCGGAGTCGTCTCCGCGGACGGGGTCTTGTCCACGGAGGTTTCCGCGCGTTCCTTCCGGCCGCCGGAGTCGTCCGGAGACGTCTCACGGGGGCTGTCGCGCGACCGGGTGTGGTCCGCGACATTTCCACCCTTATCCCTCCCCTTGGATTCATCGGCCTTATCTTTGGCCTTCTCTTTCGCTCTTGTCATTTTTCGAGACGTCCTTGAGGAGCGGGCGATCCCCAGGGACTAAGGAGGCTACAACACTGTGACGGTAGGCTGCGATGGAACACTGTCGGACTGATCCTGGTCACGGCACCAATGTAAAGTTATTGACTACCGTCCGCTCTCCGGGATCCTCGAGGATAGTCCTCTCTCATCCGAGTCCTTGCGGACGCGCATCCGCTATTCCGGATCCTCGCGGCAGGGCCGCTCACCGGAGGTCGCGGCGGACACGGTAACTACTTCATCATTAACGGTAACCAGGTAACAGCCCACCCGACACTCCCAGGCCTACGGACACCGTTCAGAAACTGGTTCATCACCACGGTGTTAACTGGCGGGGCCTGGCGAGCCGCGGTCTGCCTCGGGGACGGAACCCCGTACAGTCCGACATGCTGGCCAGAGCCTCTGTCACATGTCCCGGGAAGGGAGAGAGCTGGCGATCCACAGGGCCGAAGGCCCCCGAGTCAGCAACTCGTCTCTCCCAGCCCGGGCCTCCCCACGGAAATCGTCCCCAGGGCTCTAGGAGCCCACTACTCAGACCCAGGGAACACAAAGCTCATGGCGAGCCTCGTGTGCGTCCTAGTCTCGATCTTGGACAATCTCCTCGAACGAGTCGCTTCCAGTGTATATATAATACACCAGAAACTGCAGGGCGCACGCGAGGTTAAATCGATCCATTGTTATAGTTTACTGGAGCGTAAATTACAATACGTCGCCGTGGCAACGCACGCTCGAACGGAGCATGTCAAAACAAGGCCAAGTACAGAAAGGCCACATAAATGGCTTTTATGTTTACAATCACCTGCCGCGTGCTTAGGGCAAAATCGCCACATTACCCCCTTCTTACAATGTTGGTCTCCAACATGTTCCGCCCGCGCCCAAAATGCTCGAAACCCGACGAAGGCTTCGCATGGCGGGGGCCGGAAGAAGGCACGATGGCAACGCCCGGAAGTCACGGCGCAAACACTAGGACTTTAAGAGTCCCGTTTGGAAGAATGGGGAACTACCCCCGGACTTACGGAGTAAACTATAACGCGCTTTGCAATTTTGAATAAATCCTCATAAACAAGCTAAAATTTTGACCGAGGTGGTCCAAAACCGTGTGATGACCTTGAAAGGTCATCCATTATAAAAGGACGGTGTGTCGAGTCTTTGGAATATCTTTAAGGTTAGACTTTAAATTTAGAAATTTTGTAAAACGACACACCGAGTGATCAAAAGTGATAGTACCTCTAAAATGTTGCCGACCGCCCTGCCGGCCGGCTCCTCAGATCCGCAGAACGGGTCTGAGGCAGGGCGGAGCCGCGGGAGCGACTCCGGCACGCCCGCATGACATATGTACATCTAGCAGACACACATACACCTGCGGACAGCTGTCGCAGACAGCTATCAAAGCCAACGCGGCAAGCCGCATCGACTGCCAGTATCTGTATACTGCAACCCGCACAGGCCTGTGTACAGACACGCAGATGGACGGACGTCTGCACTTTCATGCAGCCGCCCGCCCGCCCGCACATCTTCAGCACGGCCCGCATGGGGAGTTTACAACTGACAAAATCACCCGCATCTCGAACACCGGACACGCGGATCCCGCGGAATTCAGCGCCGCATCGGCGGACGAAATGCGGATGGCACAAAACACATGTGCTACACATCTGGAGATTAACAAATAATCCGGGTACGACATTTTTACATATATATACATGTAACAAATGATGACAGCTATACTACACGTGCAGCAATGCACGCGGTGTCGCTGCAAAACTCTGTCCCCGGTCTTACTGACACACTGCCGAACCAACATACAAACACCATAAAACTCATGCGGAGGCAGTCATTTCCCTCCGGTGACTCCAAATCAAACCATGTATACGGGTAGAAACGCATTTCTATCCCGGGGGACCTCGCAAATAACTACAGTAATTAAGATCAATCATTAGCTAAAGCTTCCGCACTGGCGGTAAATGACGTGAAACTAATCACCAAAGCAAGGTAGAAATTGGGCATAAAATTGACAGTAACCACTAACTTGTGGCTTGTACGAATATGTCAGACGAAAACGACAATAAATTGTCATTCTCCAGTCTTTTCAAATATCACAGCAATCCGTCACTGTCAAGATTAGCGCAACTCCTTACACCCCTCTCGCGAAAGCAGAAATCTCCCGATTTCTTACTCTCTATTGCACCGGAAAGGAAATTTCACATACTTGACTCACTTTGTATCAGTAAATGAGCAAGAACAGAATTCTCCAGAGACATGCCGCACACTTGTGGCTTATAATCCTCCCATAAATAATAAATGAGATGGAAAATAAACAAAATCACTCCCCATAGCCGCTGGCACGCTTACAGGGCGATCGGACATACCCATGACGTCCGGACAGACAATCGGGCGCCCTATGGGCGTTTGCAAAGCGCCCACTAGCAACCCCGACGTACTGCCCGGCCGCGGAGCGGTGCCCGGTCCAGCCCAGAGCCTCCTCAAACGACTATCGGAGCGCGGAGCCAATAGATTTAGACGCGGAGCCGGCATGGTCCATAACCGCATTGGTTAGGGGGCGAACCCTTCATACCGGCGCCCAATCTAGAGGCGCCCAAAGATGGTGAAAGCAATAGCCGGCGGACGTCCGGGGCTGCCCGCGGACGGAGTCCAGGCCGGACGTCTACCATTGTACGGCGTATTGCCCTTATCCAATGAAGATGAAATTGGAATTAGAAGCCACCACAAGTGTTGCGCATGTAATATACGACCCCCTTCTTAGAAGGAGGCCGGGGTTCCGGTCATTCCGGCCGGACCGCGTATTGTAAGGTACGATCCGGACGAGAACGAGCGTCACCCGCTGCCGCGGCTGGTCCGCACACGCGGACTTAACAACCGCTCCATTATCATAATGGATAGTCGGTTTCCTGCCGTAAGAAACCTTAATCTACTATAACCGCAATTACAGTAGTGGCTCACGGGGGATAACTACACCGAAGTGCGTCATCTTAAAGCGCCGCGGACGTCGGACGAGTCACGCGGACGAACCGCGGACATCAGTCCTCATCTGCGGACACTATCCCCGCGTCCAGAGCCAGTTCCCCAAATCCGTGGGAAGACGCTTCTCCCGTAGCGGACGTAAATCCCAACCTCAGTCTGGCCATATAAGAGGTTGTCCCGGGACCAGGGGCGTCCGGCCGAATCAGTAAATTCGTCCGGCCAGCCTAACCGTTGTGCGGAATACGCCGGACAGCCGTCCATAAGGTGCGGACAGGCCATCCGCACGTCCCTGGCGCTAGAAACTACAGGAGGGCGGATGCGGAGCGGCGGCGTTACGACATGAAAGTCTCCGCGGACCTCAACTCCGAAGATGGCCACAGAGTAGCCACCCGCGGAGGTAAGTCGTGCGGACTCTCACGGAACGACCTAAAACCCATCCATAGTATGACAGACGGGTACCGCAGACGCATCCGCATGGGCGGAAGGTTATTCCCACCCATACCGGGCTGGCGCACGTGGTTTCCGGCGTGGCCGCCCGTCATCCGCAGGTACTGGAGGGAGTGGAGGTACCTGCGGATCGCCGTCATCTGGCTGATAGCCACCCAGTCCATCATCTGACGGGTCAGAGAGGTCCGGGAGGCCCACCATACGGCGCACACGCTCGTCCGGAGTCCGCGGATGCTGACCGGACGGATCCCATACGGGAGCATCATCCGGTTCCGCATCTTGAATTAGCGGATCCATGACAAGCGGGCCCTCGTACTTCTTCAGATTATCGATATGGACAACCAGAACCCGGTCCGGATCGGAATCCCTCCGGATCCGGTAGTCCACATCTGTCACCTGTTTCAGTACGGTAAACGGGCCTATCCACGGCTTAGCAAATTTATTGCCTTGCTTAAGCGGCGGATAATAGTAGCGCACCTTGTCGCCTTCTGCAAAAGCTGGCCTACCCTTAGCATGGGCGTCATAGCCTCGCTTCTGCCGGAGGGCAGACTTGTCCAGGCGCGCGCGCGCGAAATCATGGGCGTTCGCCAGGGCGCGGCGAATCCACTCCACGTACTCCGGACCGCACTGGGGTACTGCGCCGGTCTCTGCCGCAGTTGGATACATAATATCCACGGGCAAATTTAGCTCCCGGCCGTACAACATCGCGTGCGGAGTAACTCCGGTCGAAGAGTGGACCGACGACCTGTACGCCATTAAGACATACGGGAGGTGGTCATCCCAATCATTCGCACGATCATTCACAAAGGCCGCCAGCATGTTGAGGACCGATCGATTAAAGCGTTCGACCTGGCCATCAGACTGGGGCCTGTAGGGGGTGGTCCGCACCTTGGTACTCCCTAGCATCTGTGCTAGGTTCCGGAACAGGTTGCTCTCAAATTGCGTGCCCTGATCCGAATGTACCTGTTTAGGTACCCCATGGTACACCACCCATCTATTCACCAATAACCGAGCTACCTCGTCCGCAGTCTGGCGGCGCAGTGGGTAGGCGTCGGTATACTTGGTAAAATAGTCGGATATCACCAGGATGTACCGGAAACCGCGCGGGGTGACCCGGTGGGTATCCAGTATATCCAAAGCTATCCGATCAAACGGCGCGCCCGCCTTAACCGTGGTTAAGGGGTGGCGGCCAGGAGTCGGGACTCCTTTGCGAGCTTGACACCGAGGGCAGGCTGCGCACCACCGTTGCACGTCCAAGCCGCTACCAGGCCAATGAAAGCGCTGTTGTAGCCTATGGACGGTCCTCCGGATTCCCAAGTGACCGGTCACCCGGAGGTCATGCAACTGGTGGAGTACTTCTTTCCGCAGCTCCGCCGGAAGCACCAACTGCCATATTGGAGGCAGTGGGGTCGGTGGCTCATAGCGCCGGTACAGGAGGCCATCCCTCAAGGAGAGTCGCTCCCACTGAGATACTAGAGACAAGGTCTCCTCCCTGTAGGTCTTTCGCTCATCCTTCGAGGGCTTCTGGCCGGCCTCAAGGGCTGTGATTACCGGTGCCAGAGCTCTGTCAGCTCTCTGCGCCGCAGCTATCTGCGCCGGAGAGTAGCCACCCAAGTAATTAGGCTCCTCATCCGTCGCGTCCGGCTGCGCCGCAGCGGCCATCACCACAGGGGGCAAGGACCGCTCATACTCAGACTCTCCAGAGGACGAGGGTACCCACGAGGAGTACACCGCCGGACTCGAGGAAGACTCGCTGGAGCTGAGCCGCACCTCCGCTTCATATGCGGGACGCCCTCGCCGATATCGGCGGGTCCGCGCGCGGAAATGAGCCCTAGACGCTCCGGCCGCCGTGTTGTTAGAGGGGGCGGCGGCCTGCGGTCTCCCCGGAACGTCCAATTCCGAGTCTGAGGACGAATCCGCGGCTTGCTGGAATGGTGCCATCCCTGCACAACCCGGATTCTTGCACTTATGACAACGGGACAGGCCGTCCGCGTTGCCGTGCAACTTACCAGCGCGATGCTCTATCTGCATGTCATACTCTTGGAGTTTGACGAGCCACCGCGCCACCAAGCCATCGGCCTCACTATAGTTGAGGAGCCATCTCAGCGAACTATGATCAGTCCGCAAGCGGAAATGGCGTCCCAACAAATAGTGCCGGAAGCGCTTGGTCATCGTAACCACCGCGAGCAACTCGCGATGAGTGGTACAGTAGTTCATTTGAGAGCGGCTCAAGGCCACACTCGCATAAGCTACTACCCGCTCTTGCCTACCCGCTCTGCGAGAGGACACCGCCAAGCGCGAAGTTACTCGCGTCGGTGTCCAGGATGAACTCGCAGTCCGGACGAGGGTGCCGCAGCACCGGGGCCACTACCAAGGCCTGCCGGAGTCCCGAGAAGGCGTTAGCCTGCTCGGCGGACCAAACAAAATCGGCGCCCTTTTCCGTGAGGATAGTAAGGGGACGCGCGATCTCCGCAAAGCCGCGAATAAACCTGCGGTGGTAGCTCGCGAAGCCCAAGAAGGACCTCACGTCCGCCACGTTACATGGCGGAGGCCATTTCTGCACGGCCGCCACCTTTGCGGGGTCTGGTCTCACTCCGGTGCCCGTTACCATGAAGCCCAAGTACAGGATTTCCTGCGCGAATAGTTCGCACTTACTTGGCTTCAATTTAAGCCCTGCTCCGCGGATGCGATGGAGCACCATCTGAAGGTTGGTGAGGGTTTCCTCGAACGACCGGCCATACACGACGACATCGTCGATGTAGACCATACATCGCTTCCAGAGGAACCCTTTGAGTACCATCTCCATGAGGCGCTCGAACGTCGCTGGTGCGTTACAGAGCCCGAACGGCATTACCTTGAATTGGTAGAGCCCGTTCTTGGTAACGAAGGCAGTCTTCGCCCGATCACTCTCCTCCATCTCCACCTGCCAATACCCGGAGGCCAGATCCAGAGCACAAAAATAGTGCGACCCGGCCAGGGCATCGAAGGTATCCTCAATGTGCGGGAGAGGATATGAGTCCTTCCGCGTGGCATCGTTGAGTTTCCGATAGTCCACGCAGAACCTCCACGAGCCGTCCTTCTTCTTCACCATAACCACCGGACTGGCCCAAGGGCTGTCACTGGGTTCGATGATGTCCAAGTCGAGCATCTTTTGCACCTCCTGGTCTATGACCTCTTGGTGCACTATTGCTGCCCGACGAAGACGCTGCTTGAGAGGACGCTCGTCCACGAGGTCGATGCGGTGCTTGGCGACGTCAGTCTTGCCAACCGCACCATCAGGACCCATGAACACATCCGCATACTGCCGCAGCAGTCTGCGGAGCGCTTGGCGCTGCTCTTCATCCAACCGGTCCTTCGGAACCCGAGATTCCAAATGGTCCGGCAGGGTGAACGGATCATCTCCGGCAGCCGCCGTCGCGCACGCAGTGCGGCAGACCGGATCGTCGGGGATGACTCGACTCGAAGCCGCGGGAATAGCAGTAGCTGCTATGCATCCGCGCTTCAGTACAATCAGAGCATCCGTAGGATTCACCACAAGGATGGGCATCGCGCGGGGGTTGGACATGACCAGGGCCCCACCCAGCACGAGCCCAGTTCCTGCGGCGAAACTGCTCACGGGTTGTACTATACACGGACGACCATCAAGGGGCATGCGGGGACGCCGCGGCCTCGTCTCGATGATCATCTCACTCATCGGCGGCACTACTACAGTGCGCGATGTCCGCATCTGGAATGAATGCATCGGGCCCGAGCGGAAGAGGAAGTGTGTGTCCTCTCCCATCCGGAACTCGCCAGTGCTAAAGTTGGCAATCACCCGGTGGACCCGTAGGAAATTCATCCCAATTATCCCGGCCGCTCCGATATCCGCCACGATCGCCTCTGTCAGATACACCTTGTCCCCAAGGGTAATAGGCAGATCGATGATGCCATGGATACGGATGCGGTTGTCTCCCGCTCCGTAGAGCTTGTACGGTCCGGGATCTCGCAACTCGAGGTTGCGGAGTGCGGGCTCCTTCCTAAACGTTCCGGCGGCCACGAGGGTCACCTCCGAGCCTGAGTCTATGAGGAACCGGACCGGCTCCCGTCCGAAGGACAGGGGCAGGTACCAGCAGGGGTCCCTCACCAGCGCGCAGGTCGGGCGATACCTTTCGCACGCGCTGGGCTCATCTACGGAGTCCTCGCCATCCGCCTCAGCCGCGGAGGAGCTAGACTGGTCTCCAAGGACTACTTCCGGAGAAGTCATATCCACTTGGGGTCCGTCCTGCTCATCAGCGGGTGGGGCGGCATCGTTTGCCACCGAACAACTATCCCCGGACGCAGTGTTGGTCGCCACCACGTCCGGATCTAGTTTCCCTGCCGCGGGTTCCGATTCTGCTGTCCCGGAGGACCAGACCGGAAGGAATTCCTCCGTTGCGGGCCAGGGAGAGCTCCCTGGTATCCGCGCGACCGCAGGCGTTCCAACAACTCCGGACACTTCAGCCAAAAGTGTCCCTGCTTTCCGCAGAAGTAGCAGGGACGGTTCTGAGCTGGTCCGGAGGTGAACGCGCAACATTCTGCGGCTCCCGGAGCTTCGAGCCCGGCGCAGTGCGCAATCATCTGCGCGGCGCCGAGGTCGTATTCCTCTATGTCGCACTCGTCCGAAGGCGAGCGCGGCGCGGCGACCGGTGCCGCATGTGCGGGCGCCCCTGTAGAGGGTGCCGGCGCACTAACCCACTGCTGGGTAGGTTCCCTGGCGGGTTCCCGGACGACCGGGTCCTGCCACGGGGTTACCTGCGATGCCTTGACCGGAGGAGGAGTCGCCACATGCGCGGGTACAGCCGGGGCCGGAGCCGAGGCTGGAGGCAACTGTCTAGGACGGACAGCCATCTCAAGCGCAAGCGCGGAGTCTATCGCCTCCTCCATCGATCGCTTTTCATGGGTGGCCAGCCCGTACGCTAGGTGGTAAGGCTGGCCATCGATGAACTGATCGATCAGCATCGTCTCAAACCGTCTGGAGTCCATGTCCGGAAAGGCTCTCCGGCCGAGTATGCGTAAGCTGTACGCATAGTCTGTCACGGACTCAGTCGGCTGGCGGATACGCGCCTTGAACTCTCGTTCAGACTGCCGCCGATTGGTCGTCGGCGGGAACAGCAGGCGAAGTTGACGAGCAACCTCGCCGAACGTCACTGTTCCTACCGGCAGACACGGCATCACGCGGAGAGCTTTCCCTTCCAGGCTCCCCGCGAGGACGTGTCCAGCCTCAGGCTGGGACCATCCTTCGTACACGGCGGTACGCCATACCTGGAGCAAGTAGTCCTCCAAGTCGGCGTTATCCCCGTTGAACCGTTTCCGCCACGAAGAGTGGTCGGGCCCGTCATCGCGTTTGCTACGCGCCCGACGTGCGGTCCCGGCTCCGGGGTCGTCCGTGTACTGCGGCAAGTTCCGCGCGCTTCCCGCGCCTGCGGCGGAGTCTGCCGGAGCAAACATCGACGCCGCGGACATAGGAGCAGGGAAGCTCACGTTTGCCGCCGGGATCATTCCCGCTGAAAACCCACTCTGGCTAGGTGCGGGCGGGGCTCCCATCGAACCTACTGGGTAGGCTCCAGAAGGGGCGGCAAAGCTTGGGGCCGAAGCCGCCTGTTGCCACTGCCCGTCCGACACACTGTACGTGCCAGGGTAAGTCGACCACGCGGCTTGCGCTCCAACAGTCGGAACGGTCGACGCGGTCGCCAACGTGGTGCCTCCGAGCCGCGGGGCAGGCGCGGGTCCCATTGCGGGGGCCACTGGCGCCTGCGGACTCGGCAGGACTTGGGGAGGGGCTACTGGCCCAGACATCCCCGGACTTAGGGTGACCGACGGGTCAACGCTCGAATGCAGCTGATTCCGCTTGAACAGTACAAGCGCCTCGGATATCAGCCACCTCTCCCTCTCCGTCAAAGGCCCCGAGTTGCCTTGTGACAGCGGAGAAGGGGAGCGGTTCCGCCGGTCTGATCGTCCCTGATGGGGCGACCGGGCGCGGTCATAGCGCCCGAGGGGGGCCAGCTCGCCAAGTGCGTCGGTGAGCTGATCCACCACACTGCCCGGTGCGGACCGACCAGGACCTATGCCGGAGGCTCGCGAGGGAGCCCACCCGGCCGGGTGCGGCATCTGGTATGACTGGTCCGCTCGTCCAGAAGGACCCGCATGCATTGGCGCTCGATTCCGGACGCTAGAAGGCGTCTTAGGGAAGGGTGCCATTTGCCACGGATCTGTTCTGGGCACGGGCGGGCGCGGCGTAGAGCCGTTGCCAGCTCCACCCACCGCGCCTAACACGTCAAGGTCCGGCCTTGACGGCAACTCCTGCTGCGGCCCCGCGGGGCCCGACTCTACGTCCGAAGACGGAGCCAGGGACGCCGGAGTCGTCTCCGCGGACGGGGTCTTGTCCACGGAGGTTTCCGCGCGTTCCTTCCGGCCGCCGGAGTCGTCCGGAGACGTCTCACGGGGGCTGTCGCGCGACCGGGTGTGGTCCGCGACATTTCCACCCTTATCCCTCCCCTTGGATTCATCGGCCTTATCTTTGGCCTTCTCTTTCGCTCTTGTCATTTTTCGAGACGTCCTTGAGGAGCGGGCGATCCCCAGGGACTAAGGAGGCTACAACACTGTGACGGTAGGCTGCGATGGAACACTGTCGGACTGATCCTGGTCACGGCACCAATGTAAAGTTATTGACTACCGTCCGCTCTCCGGGATCCTCGAGGATAGTCCTCTCTCATCCGAGTCCTTGCGGACGCGCATCCGCTATTCCGGATCCTCGCGGCAGGGCCGCTCACCGGAGGTCGCGGCGGACACGGTAACTACTTCATCATTAACGGTAACCAGGTAACAGCCCACCCGACACTCCCAGGCCTACGGACACCGTTCAGAAACTGGTTCATCACCACGGTGTTAACTGGCGGGGCCTGGCGAGCCGCGGTCTGCCTCGGGGACGGAACCCCGTACAGTCCGACATGCTGGCCAGAGCCTCTGTCACATGTCCCGGGAAGGGAGAGAGCTGGCGATCCACAGGGCCGAAGGCCCCCGAGTCAGCAACTCGTCTCTCCCAGCCCGGGCCTCCCCACGGAAATCGTCCCCAGGGCTCTAGGAGCCCACTACTCAGACCCAGGGAACACAAAGCTCATGGCGAGCCTCGTGTGCGTCCTAGTCTCGATCTTGGACAATCTCCTCGAACGAGTCGCTTCCAGTGTATATATAATACACCAGAAACTGCAGGGCGCACGCGAGGTTAAATCGATCCATTGTTATAGTTTACTGGAGCGTAAATTACAATACGTCGCCGTGGCAACGCACGCTCGAACGGAGCATGTCAAAACAAGGCCAAGTACAGAAAGGCCACATAAATGGCTTTTATGTTTACAATCACCTGCCGCGTGCTTAGGGCAAAATCGCCACATTTATTCAAAACACTGTTAAATAAATTGACAACACTTCTGTGGATCATGGCATAATTTTCAATACAACTCAAGCTTAGCGATAATAATATTTTGAAAGACTATTCATGGTATTGCAGATCTCGTAGGGCTAATAAGCATGAATGTACTAGTATGGCATAACACATGGAATTTGTTGCTACTTGACTTGAGTGGACCAAGGACAAAAGATACAACGAATGCAAGAGCAAATTTGAGGGGTGGGGGGGGGGGAGTTGCTGGCGCAAGTGGCGCTCATTACTTTGTATATGATATCTGTGTAAGACCAATAAAACAAGTGTGAGGGTTTCTTCCGTTTCTTACCACATCCTCCCATCCGCCGAATCCTGCATTTTGTGCCCCTGTGGAGTGTTTTCTTCCCAATTCCAATCTCTTAGAACTTCAAAGTTCACCACAAACTTTGTCACACACTCTTTTATAATAGTTTGTCCTATGCGCCCCTAAGTTTGTCCAAACACGCATATGCATTTCCAGTTCCACTAAGCAACATTCCATTGACATACATCAATTCCTCTATAGCCTGTCCATTATATAACCTGAATATACCAAATGTTCACTCTTTAAGAGGAATACATCATAAGAAGAGCTCAGCTTCATTGGGCCGCAACATTTACAGCCCACCAGGCTCGATTTCGCGGGGCTCCGTTTTCGTTACAGTTGTCATTTTTGATACGTTTCGTCTACCATACCCGTTCCGCTATGTAGGTATACGAACACATATAGGATTGCCATTTAACTCCATTATAACGTTTTATGAGAGAAATCACTTTCAAAATGTTTCAATTTTCATAAAATTTCAGTATGTTGAAGCAATATATATAACTTACAAAATATTAAAAAATCAGCACATGTTGTTGGAATAGATCAAACGCTACAAGCATTTGACTGTTAGCTGCTGACACCTGGCGAATTCCTCAGAAAGCAAACTCCCAGAAAGGGCCGGTTTGTTTATATGTATTCATGCGCACAGTAACAGCTCCAATCAACATGAAAATTCACATGTACATAGAGGAATACCCATAATACCACTATACAAACCAAAACAGAGACATTTTAAAGTGATACATGTGCATTTGGAGGAGAAACTGGGAGTTTTTAAATAATATAGTACTTTGATGCCTCATTTTGACCATATAAGGAAATCAATACAGGTCCATAACCTAAATAATGGCAATTTTCTTCACATTTTACAATTATAACACCCCGCATACAGAGGTGATAATCCCCAATTATTGAGCTCTTATGTGAAAAGGGAAGACTTGTAGAGAAGAAATAAAACAGTGATTTTTGCACTTAAGAAAGGAAATATTTTGAACAAAAAAGTGAGATTTTCTTTGGAAATTTTGATTTGACGCCCGATCAAACATGCTCAAGGACAATTTGGGGTTTGTTTCAGATAAATGTATTATTCACCCATATATTACCATCAGTTTGATTCCCCTTGGACTAAATATGTCAAAATTTTAAAAGAGTTGGTAGTCCTACCCCGCTGCTTAGCACCAAACACTTTCTACCATACTGCTGTCTACACCAATAGTATTCAAATGTCGCAAAATGCTACCACCACACTCTCAATATAGTATATTTCTAAATTAAGCAAAAATTCCAAGGTTTTAATCTTGACAAAACACAAAAACGTAGACAATTTGTTGAAAATATGGTTTCTGTAAGCCAGAGATCACCGACATTAGGTCATATAGGTGCCTTGTACAGGGGACTAATTTATGTGCTGTATGAAATTTATTTATAAAACACATTTATATGATGGACTGCAATCGATCAAACGGCAAGAGACACATATGGGGTCAAAAATGTGGTTCTACGGCAATATCGAAAAAAAAAATATGGTAAAAAAAATCGGAAAAATGCGTACTTGACCAGATATGGTGCCAAAATTGCAAATAATATACCAAATGCATTCTGCAATGCCTAACCTAGCTTATTTATGATCGACTATATAGGTTGTGGTGATGAATTTCAGAGACACCTAGTATTATCCACCATTCAATTTTTGGTGGCCATTTCGACACCTTTTTCGGTTAGGCTGTGTCTGAGTCCAGTAGTCCTCAGTGAAAGTGTATAATATTTTACAGTGATTTGAAATATTGGTTACTATATGAAAATAAAGAAAATAAAAAGGCACTAACTCCATGTCTTTAGCATTCAAGGGGGGGGGGGGGGGGGGGATAAACACCGCCGCTATTAGCATGTAGATATAATCCTACATATGTAATAAAAATCCACGTGAACGAAAACTATGGTTGCAATGGTGAAAAATTCATGAATACCGCACACTATCCACACACAAATTAAAGAAATGCCACAAAACCTGCTAAAAATCTATAATACACAAAATTCCATGTCCTCGGTTTAGGTATACGAACACATATAGGATTGCCATTTAACTCCATTATAACGTTTTATGAGAGAAATCACTTTCAAAATGTTTCAATTTTCATAAAATTTCAGTATGTTGAAGCAATATATATAACTTACAAAATATTAAAAAATCAGCACATGTTGTTGGAATAGATCAAACGCTACAAGCATTTGACTGTTAGCTGCTGACACCTGGCGAATTCCTCAGAAAGCAAACTCCCAGAAAGGGCCGGTTTGTTTATATGTATTCATGCGCACAGTAACAGCTCCAATCAACATGAAAATTCACATGTACATAGAGGAATACCCATAATACCACTATACAAACCAAAACAGAGACATTTTAAAGTGATACATGTGCATTTGGAGGAGAAACTGGGAGTTTTTAAATAATATAGTACTTTGATGCCTCATTTTGACCATATAAGGAAATCAATACAGGTCCATAACCTAAATAATGGCAATTTTCTTCACATTTTACAATTATAACACCCCGCATACAGAGGTGATAATCCCCAATTATTGAGCTCTTATGTGAAAAGGGAAGACTTGTAGAGAAGAAAAAAAACAGTGATTTTTGCACTTAAGAAAGGAAATATTTTGAACAAAAAAGTGAGATTTTCTTTGGAAATTTTGATTTGACGCCCGATCAAACATGCTCAAGGACAATTTGGGGTTTGTTTCAGATAAATGTATTATTCACCCATATATTACCATCAGTTTGATTCCCCTTGGACTAAATATGTCAAAATTTTAAAAGAGTTGGTAGTCCTACCCCGCTGCTTAGCACCAGACACTTTCTACCATACTGCTGTCTACACCAATAGTATTCAAATGTCGCAAAATGCTACCACCACACTCTCAATATAGTATATTTCTAAATTAAGCAAAAATTCCAAGGTTTTAATCTTGACAAAACACAAAAACGTAGACAATTTGTTGAAAATATGGTTTCTGTAAGCCAGAGATCACCGACATTAGGTCATATAGGTGCCTTGTACAGGGGACTAATTTATGTGCTGTATGAAATTTATTTATAAAACACATTTATATGATAGACTGCAATCGATCAAACGGCAAGAGACACATATGGGGTCAAAAATGTGGTTCTACGGCAATATCGAAAAAAAAATATGGTAAAAAAATCGGAAAAATGCGTACTTGACCAGATATGGTGCCAAAATTGCAAATAATATACCAAATGCATTCTGCAATGCCTAACCTAGCTTATTTATGATCGACTATATAGGTTG